>JAJHJA010000353.1:1200000-1800000 GCA_021202915.1 Heliconius himera
TTTTAATAGATATCATATCGAATAAATAACCCAACTAACTCATACGCACTTTTTCTTTGGAATCTTTTGCAAGGATCATGAATAGTATTGAGGGAATATTTTTCACATACGAAATTATGCTCCAATTCCATTCGATAAGAACTATAATACCAAGAAGTACCTAAATTAGTTACATTACTACTAAGTACACTGACAAAAATTCCAAACCGCCTATCTCCAAAACGGCAAACAGACTTATTATTTTAACCGTATTTATAAAAGTTTTAAAATGGATTTATAAAATTTATAAATAACTAATTATGACTTTGCAATTATCTTCTTTATATGTACCATTTGTTTTTTAACACGCTTTTATTATAATAACTTCGCTCGTATCTATCTATCTATGTATATTTAAGGGTACCTTTGGACGTGATTTCAATTAATTTGATTTTGCCTACTTATCCAACCGATGGCAATGCTTCATATGAAAAAAAAAACATTTTTTTTACAAAAGCGTGTTTTTTGAACTTTTATTTATTTATGTTCTGTTTTACAGAAAAAAGCTCATGTAATGTCAACGACAGTGACGTAATAACGTTACTTACTGACTGACATTGACGTGCTAACGTATGCCCATTAGACTCTAAGAAAAGTACTCGATACTTCAAAGTATACTTTTATCGATACTACTCATGAGTACAGTATCGATACTTTCAATTCGATACCGTGTCCCTAGGCTCAGCGCGGTGTTAATTACCGCCACGTAACATGCAATGCAAAACCAAAAGCTTAAACCGAAAGAATTACTTTTGTCTACCCTCTCTAGTACGCGGCGTTGAGTTCCTAAAAAATAAGGAAAATTCTTTGGTTAAATAAAAAAGGTAATTCCCCATTGTTTTCATTAGAAACTTAAAAGAAAAAGACAAAATTATTATCACAAAAAATTTGAACATTCTTTTCGTTCCCCGGTGCAACTAAAACTGCAATTACATATTTATGTAAAGCATAAGCGCATTGCTTAATTAAGTTGTCAATACAAAAAATGCCAATTTAATTACATACAAGTTTGATTTTCCTTAAAATTAATGTTAATTATTTTACTCTTATTTTTGTAATTATTTGAATAATAAATATATGCATGTATGTATGTATGTATAAATATATGCATGTGAATATAAATATATGCATTAATCTTTATTTATTTTTTAAATGGAGTAGATAAAGAGTCACTGACGTTTTATTTTAACTTTCCATTTTCTGCTCATGGTGAGATGTGACAATCGATGAAACAATTTTTTTATTTAATATCATTTACATCCTGCTAGATAGACAAAAATATTAGACTAGGACTTAGATGTAGGAAGTTGAATGATAAAAAAATCTATTTTACCTCACTTTTGCATATTCTAGAGTCGTATTTAGCGAAACTCAAGGCTTTGTCTTAGTAGACAGATCGACACAAAAAAATTACATATTATGTTTTTGTACAGATGACTACAGACTGACACCGCAGGATAAATATTAAAACTTCGATATATCTCACTGAGATCGAAATATTATAATATTTACTAATATCGAAAATATCATACAAAAACTTGTTCAAATTGTAACAAGTTTCACAAACAGGAAAATAATAAAATAATCTGAGTCAATACAATTGAAATCCTTTAGATAAGTAATTAAATATACTTAACATTTCTAAAAAGTGGAATATGTGTGCGAATCAACATTACGGTTAATCTTATCAGTTATTAGTAAGACGATTTTAACGCAATTTAAATACAACTTTAAGTTTCATAAATTACAGTCGCTTTTTAATTAACTCGTTTAAAAACTTACAGCTTAGTAGCGCTACCTCAGAACGGGACTAGGGGGATTCCCTGCATCTTTAATGTATTATACTTGAATGTTGATTTCACAGTTTATTCATGGATCGCATTCATTGCCTAGCACCGCTTATATTTAGACATAAAAATTCTTATTAAAGAAGCAATGTAATAAAAAATAAAAAATCGTCCAGTAGTAGTGCGTTTCTCTTTGAAACAAAATAGTGTTGTAGTTAGAAGGTAAGAGTCTCATATAAAGGCTGTATCTCTTACACTTTCATACATTCCTGTTACAATCATGAAGGCGTGTATTGTCCTAGCTTTGTTCCTGGTGGTAGCTTTTGTGGCGGTTGCTCAAAGCTCCGAGGCCGATGAAGGTGTACCTAGTAAGTAAAATTTTAGTAACAGTTTCTTTTACCGTCATTCTTTGTCCTACATTTGAGTGGCAGAACTCATTCCATTTAATATAAAATTATTTTAAAGTTTCACACAATTTGCAGAGATATTTTCTTATCTTAATGATCAAAATATAAACTAAACACCGTTGTGGATCAGGCGTGTGATTGTAACGCGACGGTTTTGGTTTCGATTCCCACTCTGGGGAATGAATTATTATTTATTAATATTTTCATTTCTTCGCTCTGGCAAGGCAAAAAGCAAGGCGTTGAGATCTTCCGCTCAACACGCAATACCTCGATAATTCCGTGAAAAATAGGAAACAGAGTGTCTAAACACTATGTTTCTTCTACCTACCCAGCTACATGCGGGATACAGCGCGAAGCTCAAAGAAATATAAACTATCTACATTAACATTTCACATTACTAACATCAATTTCTATATACATATATTAAAATAATTCCCAATGTTATTTCGTTACAGAAATTCACAATTTGCTGAAACGGCAAATTAAGCCGATTGGCTCGATGTACCCCCGTTGCGCGCTTTGGGAATGCAATTCCAACTGCATACGACGCGGGTTTAAAGGCGGTTACTGTGCCTTCACTGGATGCCAATGTTACTGAATATACTTAATAATTTATTTATACGAAGTATATATACGTATATTTTTTATTTATAAAAAAAACTATTAGTATTAAAATGTATTATTGCCTATTAAGATTTTTAGAATAAATATTTATTTTATAATTATTCATTTCTTTAATTTCTTTAGCCCCTGCTGTAAAAATATATTTAAAAAAAAATAGTATACTTTTTATATTCACATGAAAACTATAAATATATGAAAATTTAAGTAAAAAAATAATTAAGATGTTTTTAATTAATATATATGTATATTAAAATATTTACTTATTAAACATAACTTTACATGAAATCGCTTAAATTTTCGATTAGCTTATAAAAAGTTGACTAACTTTTTTAAAGTTCAATAGCATTTGTTCAGATATGAGTTATATAATTGTAAGATCAATTTTTTTTAATGCACTCTCTCTCATTAAAATGAACATAATGACAATTTTACAAACATGCAGACAGCCACTTTTATAGACTGAGATCCAGTGCTTCCAGACCTACGTCATTTTAGCAAAGCTAAAATTTCGAGGATTAATAGTCTAATATGTAGGTAGGACATTGCACGTACTTACTAACTTGAAAATGGGATCCTATCAGAGACACCTACGTTAAAGTAGAAACGCTCGTATGTAAATATATTTTCAAGAATAATGTTAAAAAAATATATTTATTATTGCCAGGCCCTTAACGTGGGTCTTTAATCATTTACGCTAGACGTCCTAAAGGTTGTTTAAAATTTGGGCAAAGTACGTTATAGTAGCCAGCCTTAATTTTACATATATTATTTACGGGAATATTTCAAGACCCTTTATAAGCACCCAGACCAATCTGATGGCTCAATCAACATCCCAAATAGAGATGTACCTTTAGTTGGCGCTGCCTCTGGAAGGGCACTACTTTCAAGTTAGTAAGTACGCTTACTGTCTTAACTACATATTAGACAAACAATCCTCAAAAAGCTGAAAGCTTTGCTAAAATTACGTAAGTCTGGAGGCCCTAGGATTTTGGGCTTTAGCATCTTTGAAGAATTATTCACTACAAAAAACATATTTCTTTAAACTACGCTGCGTAAAATTTTTATACGGATTTTTTTTTTCATTTCACGATATTTATCCATACCTCTATTTTATGTGACACAGTTACGCATACATATCAATAACGTAAACACATACTATTACAAAAATACTACTTAAGGTTAAACAACTTTGAACTTTGCCACCAATACCTACGACTCGATTCCACCAGAAGGGAAACCACCGAATTCGTCTCATTACGAGACGAATGCGGTGGTTTCCCTTTGATAGGTTTATGTCTACGTGCGTCGTTCTTGACAAAAGGCGTTTTATTTTATAACGATAATTTTATTATTTATTTTGTTTGACACCCCTGTATATTAAATTATTTTAACATTTTTAAAAGGTAGCAAGTAGCAAGCTGTGACAAGTGTATAGGAAATACTAGTTAAATACTACATCAGATCGGACACTAGATGTAGTTCAACCACTACAGTTCAGGAAAGGGTAGAATGTAGAATAGAAAAATGAATTACTAAAATTTCTTTGTCCTTCGCCTATAATATGTGTAATATTTATGTAAATGTTATGTGCCTTGATGAAAATAAGGCCGTCGTGTGGCAGGGGCGCATGCGTCCGACTGTAAACACGACGGTTGTGGGTTCGATGACCATTCGAGAGAATGGAATATTTAATATTCCCGTATCTTCCTTCTGGCGATGACTGCGCGGCGTTGAGGTCCGCCATTCAACACGCAATGCCTCAAGAATTCGGCGGAAACTGGAAAATATAAGTTTCTTACCCTGATATGTGCAATACACAGCAATAATAAGAAAGTAAAAATAAGAAAGAAGATAAATTAATGTAAAAAAAAGATATTGCCTAAAATAGGTACATATGTTAACTTGTGGTGATGATTAGTATAATTTAGTGTTTTAAGCTCTAGAATGATTTCTTAATGTTTTATCCATCTGTGCGTTAAAAAATCATTATAGACGGAGCGAGTAGTAGTAGTTTAGTAGTAATAAATATAACTGTGGAATGCGAAATAATCCTAATAATAAAGATAAACAAAAAGTAATTATAAAGATGAAAAAATATCCAGCTGCAGAAATAACAAAAAAAAACAACGGAACGGAGTGTCTTAACACTAGGTTCCCTCTGCCTACTCTGCAGTGTGCGGGATACAGCGTGAAGCTGATAAAAAAAAAAACTCAAATACTTTATTTTCTTTGCAAGAGTAATACTGTCACAATCGTGACGTGACGACGTGGCACAAGCGAGTGACTGTAAACGTGACAGAGTGTAAGTTCGATTTGCACTCGAGGATATAAAATATAAATATTACATATTTTATATCCTTGAGTGGATCCTCTTTTCCTAGCTCTGGTATCGAGGTAAAGTTGATCGGCGTTGAGTTCCAACACGCAACACGCAATGCCTCAAGAACTCAGCAGAAAGTGGGAACCGAAAGTGTCTAAATGGTAACGGAGTGTCTTAACACTTGGTTTGCTGGTTCACTCTGCCTACCCTGATATGTGCGAGATAGTGCGAAAAGCTTAAAAATATTTAGAAAATGATTCTAAAATATTGTAATCTGAAAAGAATTATCATAAATAGAGCTGAGTACATTGAGGCCGTCGTGGCCCAGGGGCACAAGGGTGTAACTGTACCGCAACGGTTATGGGTTCGATCCCCATTCGAGGAAATGAAATATTTATTTAAATGTATATTTTCGCTCTGGTGTCGTGGCAAAGATCGGCGTTTAGTTCCGCCACTCAACACGGAATGCCTCTAAAATTCAGTGGAAAGTGGGGAACGGAATGTCTTCACATTAGGTTCCCTCTGCCTACCCTGCTGTGTGCGGGAACCAGTGTGAAGCTGAGTTGAGTGCATACCTACTTGAATAATTAATTTGACGTCACATGTTTATATCAAAAATTTCTGTGAAATGTACAGGAAAATGTAAATGTAAAGTAAAGCTTACTCAATATACTCAGATACTTAGAATTTCTAGGAAATGCAATAAATAAACAATAACAAAGCGATAATCTTATCTATGATTAAATATTGCAGTTTGCAATACAAATGCAACCCTGTACTTCATAATTTGTTATTTATTGTTTTTTTTCGCATATTATTTGATTTGTTTGTAGAGGCCGTCATGCTGCAGGGGCAAGGAGTAACTGTAATGCAATGGTTTTGGGTTCGATCCCCGTTCGACGGAATCAATTATTATGTATTAATATTATATTTTCTTCGCTCGGGCACCAAGGCAAAAGCCCGGCGTTGAGTTCCGCCACTCAACACGCCTCAAAATGTTTTTGTTAAAACTGCGGAATGGAGTGTCTTATCACTCACTAGGTTCCATAGGTCTACACTACTGTGTGTGGGATATAGCGTAAAGCTGATTATTTGATTTGTTTAATTTAGACTCATTATTCTTTCTCCTTTATTTTTAGGTGGTTGAGTAAACCTCGGGTAACTCCCTTTTCACCAGATAAGAACTAAGTAAAAAGCGAATGGGCCGGAAAGCTTACACCTAAATGTGCAATAAATAATTTGAAACGTATTCATTGACTACCAACTAAGAAAACGATAACTTTTACTTAAGATAAAACCAGCAATGAACACATTTATTTAAATCTTATCAAAGTAATAAATAAATGCAATTAAAAGTATTTATAAGGAACTGCATATGTTAGTTGATCACTAGCAGCTACTTTATACAATCATGAAGACGTGTGTAATCCTCGCGTTGTTCCTCGTGCTGGCTTTGGCCACTATAGCATATTGCTACGAACCTGACGAAACTCCTAGTAAGTACCAACTTCTTTCATTAATATTAAATTATTTCGTGATCTGCTTCTCGTGAGCTTTAAATAAAGCTAAAATGTTACTTTTGTATTCATGCCATAAAGTTTACAACTTTAGTAGCAGCACACGCAAATAGACACGGATTATTTATAATCATTGAGACTCAATAGATATATACTTTTTTTTTTATTTTTATGTACCACGGGACAGTATGTCATTATCAGGGAAAAGCAAGAAAACCTGTAAATGTTCCTTTTCTTCGTTCCCTTTTTCCCTTTTGTGACATTGTGTGTTGGGTATCATTACCTCAAGACCGTACTCGTAACTGTAGTGATTTTTTTTTCAAAGGGCTAAGTACTGTAGAGTAGAAATTCTTGATTTCTTTACAGCAATAAAATACATTTATCACATCATCGTGTGATTGATCAGATACTTCCAAAGTATACCATACATAATAGCGGTTTTTTAAATATTTTATATATTAAATGTAAATGATTATATATCATACTTTTAGCTTCATACTATAAGTTAGGACACCCCGTTCCCATTAAGTCACTTCAGTTCCTCTCTTTCCATTGAAATCTTGGAGACATTGCGTATTGAGTGTCGGAACTTGACTCCGCGCTTTGCTTTTTAGCAGTGCAAGGAAATGAAAATATTAAATATTTTATTACTCAAGTGGGAATCGAACCCACACGCTTACAGTCGCACGCTTGTGACGATTTGCCACGACTGAACTCTAAACAAAATATTATTCACTTATATTTATTTTTGATATTTCTGACAACGACATTACTTATTTTAGGTTTCCACAATCTAATGAAACGGCAAATTAGATCAGGATGTACTCTTTGGGAGTGCGCTTCCAACTGCAGAAGACGAGGCTTTAGTGGTGGCTACTGCGCTTTCACAGGGTGTTCTTGCTATTAATCTAAAGTAATATCACATACTATATACATATATAGCATGTTATCACTTAACTAGTATCTATTTATAAATATAAAAGAAAAAAGACTTAAAAAAATTATTTTTTTTTGTTTACTATTTAGTTAGTAAGATTTAATAAATATATATTATAATAACTTTTTGTTATTTTTTATGACTTTACCCATCTCCCACATTTTTATGTACACAAAGAAAACCAATCAAGATCACATTACATTTGGTATAATGAACCTACAAATATCGCAATATACTTTATGTAATATAGCGTCTAATTCTTTGGATGTATTTCATTTATATGTAATAAAATTACAACTGATCGCTATCTGTATAATATAAAAGATAAATGAGAAAATATATAGTATAATTATGACTAAATCAACATTCTTTAATCACGGGATGTAACCCGCGACCTCCTTTTTTCTAAGTGATTACACCTTGATAACCTCTGATAAAAATAAAAAAATAAGAGTCTTGTTGTATTTATTTTGAATGATATCTCTATCTCTATCTCTATATATTATAAAATAAGAACGATTTTTTTCTCTGTCTGGCCTTTCTACGTTATCTTCTTCTAAACCACCCAACGGATTTTGATGCGGTTTTCACCATTATGTAGAGTATTTCTCAGGGAAGGATTATATATGGTTTATTATATGTATATTTTATTGTAATTTGACATAAATACGATAAATGTGTATAAAGTCCTACCCGTTGAGACACTTTCACGCATGCGCTGCTTTAATGGTAAGTCCTACATGAAAACAATGTACTAGAGTATTATTCCTCTTAATAAGATCTACAAAAAAGTCAGCGACAGCATATTCGTATCTTCTAAGGATAACATACAGTGAGCATATTTCTGTCTAAAAATAGTAATTTGAATATATTTTTTATTTTGAGGGATGTTTGTCCATAATGGTATCAATCCTTATCCTTTTAAATACTTTATTAATTTTCTACGTTAAACGAAGATAAAATTTGCTCTTTACACTAATTTGAAATTACGAATAGTTTTAGAGAAAAACGCATTTAATTGTTGACATATCACGCCGGCTATAAACCGCAGTTTTGTCGCAAGTTTTATTTATTACCTTACTCTCAGCATATAAATAAGTACATTAGTTACGTTGGCCATTTAATGTAGATCAAAACTGTCTTTTACTGTTTTTCATTTTAATAAGTACTTTAGAAGTTGTTACAATATCAAAAAATCTTTACTTTGAAACGGCTCGCCACACGCCATGCGTCCCCCCGCTCCCCGCGACGTTTTGCTTATAGAAGCGCGTCCGCCGCGCCCGCCTGCCTCTGTACTGTAGAAAAGTAGATGTAGATGCGATTGTACGTATTGGATAATTGGAGTTTAATATATTTAGTTTCGTCTATTTTGATTAATAGAATAGTAGGTAGTCTTTTGTTCATAATTTCTTCCGTATAAGTATTTTAGTTTAAGAGAACAGTAGGTAGGCTTTTGTTTATCATTTCTTGCGTTTAAGTATCCTGTTGTTTATTTTGTTTACTCTTCTTCTGTTCTTTTATTATTTTCTTTACCTTTTAAACATAGGAAATGTTTTTAATTTAATTATACCACGACAAAGTCGTTCAAATATAGGTCGTAGAACAAGAAATGCAAATAAAAATCGTTTAAATCTTAGTAATGAAAGCGTATATGAGACGGAAATTAGATAGTAATTTAAATATATTTATTTATTGAGAGGGATGTGTGTCAATAATGATATTAATCCTTACCCTTTTAAATAAATTATTAATTTTCTACGTTAAACAAAGATAAATTTTGCTTTTTACAATATTTCGAAATTAAAAATAGTTTTAGAGAAAAGCTATATCGACTCATATTATCCCTTATTCTCAGTGTATAAATAAGTATATTAGTTATCTTGGCCATTTAATGTAGATCAAAATGTTGATTAGTAGCACAGATTTGAAATTACGATACTAAAAAATTCTTGCTGTGTAACGGCTCGCCGACCTCCACGCTTCCCCCCGCGCCTTCCATATTTTGCTTATAAAAACGGACCCGCCGCACCCGCCTAGCTTCCCCCGGGCATGGAAGGAGGGCCTGCTCATCATGTTGCCCAAGACTGGGAAAAGCCCATAGCAGCCTGAGGGGTACAGATCTATAACCCTCCTTTGCGCGGTCTCCAAGCTGTCCGAGAAGTTATTCCTCTCACTTCTCCAGGCGCACATCCACCCACGAAGCGAGCAGTTTGGCGAGCGGGTATACTACTCTGGTTACACTACGCCGTAACAGCGATCAATCGAAAGGAGAGAGCAATAGCAGTCTTCTTCGACGTAGTACGCGTATTCGACCACGTCTGGCATCCGGACCTACTTCATTAAGTGCTCAGAGCCGGCACCCCCCAGCACGTCGCGCATGTCTTTGCCTCCCTGCCTCAGTAACAGGACATTTTTGAGAGTTAAGAGTTCGAGGTATAGCAGCGACTCGATCGTTGCCGTTGTTCCCCAGGGCAGTATTTTGTCACCTGCTCTCTACGCACTATACACTGATGATATCACATCGCCCTAGCGAGTATCACTCAAAGAGAAATCCTGCAGGTGGTCCAGAACCTCATCCTCCGTCGAGTGACGCAGGCGCCATACTACGTGAGAAACACCTCGCATCACCGCAACCTAAAAATAGAAAGCCTGGTCGTCACATTGGTCGTCTCGCGTCCAACGCATTCCGCTGCGCCAATGTATCGGGTCACCTGCACCTAAGGAGCAGCACTCCGTTGCATATCCAGCCGCCCGAGGCCAGACGTCAGATGACTTCCGAGGGACTTTCTATCCTCCTCCAAATGCAACTCATGAGCCTTGCATTGATTAATTGAGTTTAAGCTGGGCCTCCCTCAGGAAACCAAGGGTCTCACCTGACTGAGTTGACGCATAGATGGCACTTGATAATAAGAATGATTCAATTCTGCGCCTGGCTCTATAGCAAAATAAATTTAGAAGCGATTGCACGTATTTTGGAGTTATCCAATAATTATAATGAATTTCATCGCGGCATTGTTGGTTACATCTTTCGTTTAAGTATTTTTGGGTAAGAGAATAGTAGGTAATCTGTTGTCTATAATTTCTATCGTTTAAGTTTTTTGTTGTTTGTGTCATTTGTTTAAGTGTGTGTTTTTTAAACAATTGGAACATCCTTATTGGAACTACGAAAATGTGGGTTGCATTAAGGTTTCAATAATTTTCACATTAGTAATCTTAAGTGCTTTGCAAACATAGGTACATTATATGAATAATTCAGTAGTTAAAGCGGGCGAAACCGCGAGCGGGTCGCTAGTTATATTATATAATGATATTATTTTGAATGATCTATTATTTGCTAGCGACCCGCCCCTGACTTCGCCCACTTCATCTACACAAATATTTATTAACGTATTTTTTGATGGTTTTTTTGCATTAATAAACTGGTAACGAGGCAAAATGGGTAGATGCGTATAGTCACGCAACTCAAAATGCAATGCCTCCATAATTCGACGGGAAGCGAGGAAAAGAGTGTCTTAACACTAGGTTCCCACGTTCCCTCAGCCCACCCTGCTATAATCGGGACAGCGTGAAGCTAACTAAACTCAAGCGTATACTTAATATATGTATATATACAAATTCTTGTAGGCTTTGCCTTACATCGATTGTGCAATTAAACCAAGTCTTTAAGCTTTGTACAAATAGTACTACTACCTATAGTCCAAGATATATAGTCAACAATTGGGACAAATTGCAGGACGCACTTACTTTATCCAACCTTTCACCAAAGCCTTTTCTTAAAAGCTATGGATAAACCTATTGCTTAGTGCAAATAAAATACAGAAACTTAGATGTTATGTTTTTAACATTTTTAAAGTGTTAATTCACACTAAGGAAAGAGAAATACTTATTTAGAAAACTTATAAAAATTCGATGTATGTTAATGAGAACGTATGACTTAGTGGTCAGAGCACCTGGTCGGTTTTCAGGAGGCGCGTTTAAATATAAATTTTTAACGTTTTTAATTTTTATACGTTTTCTAAATAAGTATAGATGTTATGTTATTTTATTTATTATTTTACTTTACACTATCTCACTGCATCACAATAGCCTTCATAGTATTTATTTTAAGTTAATTTTGATAAGCCATAAACTAAATACAATATACATATGTATATTCAACTGTCACTTTCCGCTGACAATTTAACACAAAAACGTTTTCACGTAGTCGGTATTAAAGTCAATGACCTTCCATGACTCAATATTAGTTTTTAAGATGATGTAACAAAAGGGGATTCCTTGGTCAAAGAGAATACAATTATTCAAAGAAATAATTAATTTAAATATTTCAATTTAATATTTCAAATTCACACCAAAGAAAATAATCAAGATTGCTCAACCACTTAAATGTACATTATTATTTTAAAACATTTTTAAAATATTATTCCACGCTTAGGAAAGAAAAATACTTTAATTAAGAAAAGTATAAAAATTTGAAGGTAGCGGGATATGAACCCGCGCCTCTTGGAAACCGTCCAAACGATTTCGTGAATGAGGTGTGCAATGTTGTCGCTTTGCTTTGTTTCTGTTAATAATAACACTGTGCCTTAATTGTCTTTCGACCAAACAACTTTTTTTGTTTAATATCATATACATCTGCTAGATGGACAGAAATATTAGACTCGGACTTAGATGTAGGAAGTTGAATAATAAAAAAAATATTTCATTTCACTTTTCGCACATTCGAGAATCATATTTAGCGAAACTCAAGGCTGCACTTTACCTTAGTAGACAAATTGGCACAAAAAAATTGCATATTATGTTTTTTGTACAGATGACTACAGACTGAGACCGTAGGGTAAATATTAAAACTTCGATATATCTCACTGAGATCGAAATATTATAATATTTACTAATATCGAAAATATCATACAAAAACTTGTTCAAATTGTAACAAGTTTCACAAACATGAAAATAATAAAATAATCTGAGTCAATACAATTGAAATCCTTTATTAGATAAGTAATTAAATATACTTAACATTTCTAAAAAGTGGAATATGTGTGCGAATCAACATTACGGTTAATCTTATCAGTTACTAGAGGGCGCGCGCAGCTTCGCCCGCTTATGCACCCTTAGAGGTGAATTTAAAAAAAACCTCGAAACACGTGTTCAATAAAATATATTTTACAGTCTGAATTTAAATTTTTATAAAAATCGGTGGCAATTTAAAGATTTTTCCATATAAACTTTCAACCCCATATTTGAACCCTTAGGGGGTGAATTCTTAAAAACCATGAAAAACGTATTCAATGAAATATTTTTAAGACTCTGAATTTCAAATTTTATAAAAATCGGTGCAAATTAAATTTTTTTTCCATACAAACTTTCAACCCCTATTTCATCCCTTTAGAGTTAAAATTTTTGAAATTCCCTTCTTAGTGGATGTCCAGATTATGAAAATAAACAAATGTTCAAATTTCACGTTTCTACGCACAGCGGTTACGGTTGCGTGCGTCTTACCTCAGTCAGTCACCACAAGTCCTTTTATATATATAGACTAGTGGGCGCGCGCGGCTTCGCCCGCTTATTTGGACACTTAGGGGTGAATTCTAAAAAAACAACGAAACACGAGTTCAATAAAATAGTTTTAACAGTCTGAATTATTTTTTTTATAAAAATCGATGGTGATTTAAAGATTTTTCCATACAAACTTTCAACCCCTTATTTGCACCCTTAGAGGGTGAATTCTAAAAAACCATGAAATAAGTGTTCAATGAAATGTTTTTAAGAGTCTGAATTTCAAATTTTATAAAAATCGGAGCCAATTTAAAAAAAAATCCATACAAACTTTCAACCCCTATTTTATCCCTTTAGGGTTAAAATTTTTCAAAATCCTTTCTTAGTGGATGTCCAGAATATGAAAATAAACATCTGCCCAAATTTCACGTTTCTACCATCAGCGGTTACGGCTCTGCGTGCGTCTTACCTCAGTCAGTCAGCACAAGTCCTTTTATATATATAGATTAGTAAGACGATTATAACACAATTTAAATACAACTTTAAGTTCCCTAAATTACAGTCGCTTTTTAATTAACTCATTCGAAAACTTACAGCTTAGTAGCGCTACCTCAGAACGAGACTAGGGGGATTCCCTGCATCTTTAATATATTATACTTGAATGTTGATTTCACAGTTTATTCATGGATCGCATTCATTGCCTGGCACCGCTTATATTTAGACATAAAAATTCTTATTAAAGAAGCAATGTAATAAAAAATAAAAAATCCTCCAGTAGTAGCGCGTTTCTCTTTGAAACAAAATAGTGTTGTAGTTAGAAGGTAAGAGTCGCATATAAAGGCTGTATCTCTTACACTTTCATACATTCCTGTTACAATCATGAAGGCGTGTATTATCCTAGCTTAGTTCCTGATGGTGGCTTTTGTGGCGGTTGCTCAAAGCTCCGAGGCCGATGAAGGTGTACCTAGTAAGTAAAATTTTAGTAACAGTTTCTTTTACTGTCATTTTTTGTCCTACATTTGAGTGGCAGAACTCATTCCATTTAATATAAAATTATTTTAAAGTTTCACAGAATTTGCAGAGATATTTTCTTATCTTAATAATCAAAATATAAACTAGAGTCAGTTGTGGATCAGGGGCATAAGCGTGTGACTGTAACGCGACGGTTTTGGTTTCGATTCCCACTCTGGGGTATGTATTATTATTTATTAATATTTTCATTTCTTCGCTCTGGTAGCAAGGCAAACACCACGGCATCGAGATCTGCCACGCAACACGCAACGCTTCGACAATTCCGCGGAAAATAGAAAATAAAGTGTCTAAACACTATGTTCCCTCTACGTATCCAGCTATATGCGGGATACAGCGCGAAGCTCAAAAAATATATAAAAACCATTAACATATCACATTACTAACACCAATTTCTATATACATATATTAAAATAATTCCCAATGTTATTTCGTTACAGAAATTCACAATTTGCTGAAACGGCAAATTAAGCCGATTGGCTCGATGTACCCCCGTTGCGCGCTTTGGGAATGCAATTCCAACTGCATACGACGCGGGTTTAAAGGCGGTTACTGTGCCTTCACTGGATGCCAATGTTACTAAATATACTTAATAATTTATTTATACGAAGTATATATACGTATAATTTTATTTTTATAGAAAAAATTAATAGTATTAAAATGTATTATTGCCTATTAAGATTTTTAGAATAAATATTTATTTTATAATTATACATTTCTTTAATTTCTTTAGCCCCTGTTGTAAAACTATATTTAAAAAAAATACTATATTTTTTATATTCATAAATACATTTTTTTAATTTATTTTTTTTGAAAAGTATCAGTATATAAAAATTATAGTAAAAAATTAATTAAGATGTTTTTAATTAATACATATGTATATCAAAATATTTACTTATTAAACATAACTTTACTCTCGCGGAATCGCGGAATCGCTTAAATTTTCGATTAGCTTATAAAAAATTGACTAACTTTTTTAAAGTTCACTAGCATTTGTTCAGCTATGAGTGCTACGATTGTAAGATTATTTTTTTAATGCTCTCACTCTCATTAAAATTAACATAATGATAATTTTACAAACATGCAGACAGTCACTTTGATAGACTGAGATCCAGTGGTTCCAGACCTACGTCATTTTAGCAAAGCTAAAATTTCGAGGATTAATAGTCTTATATGTAGGTAGGACATTGCACGTACTTACTAACTTGAAAATGGGATCCTATCAAAGGTAGCGTCAACTAAGGTACACGCTCACCTACGTAAAAGTAGAAACGCTTGTATGTAAATATATTTTCAAGAATAATGTTAAAAAAATATATTTATTATTGCCAGACCCTTAACGTGGGTCTTTAATCATTTACGCTAGACGTCCTAAAGGTTGTTTAAAATTTGGGCAAAGTACGTTATACTAGCCAGCCTTAATTTTACATATATTATTTACGGGAATATTTCAAGACCCTTATAAGCACCCAGACCAATCTGATGGCTCAATCAACATCCCAAACAGAGATATACCTTTAGTTGGCGCTGCCTCTGGAAGGGCACCACTTTCAAGTTAGTAAGTACGCTTACTGTCTTAACTACATATTAGACAAACAATCCTTAAAATTTCAGCTTTGCTAAAATTACGTAAGTCTGGAGGCTGGATTTTGGGCTTTAGCATCTTTAAAGAGTTATTCACTTAAAAAACATATTTCTTTAAACTACGCTGCGTAAAATTTTTATACGTATTTTTTTTTAATTTCACGATATTTATCCATATCTGTATTTCATGTGTCACAGTTATGCATAATTTCAAATTCAAAATATTCTTTATTCAAATAAACTCTTATAAGCACTTTTGAATCGTCAAATGAACATATAACAAAAAAAAAGCTACCACCGGTTCGGAAGGCAGTTCTGCCGTCATAAGGTAAAAAGGCATAATTAACATTTTCTACGAAATTGAGTTATATATATATTCGGCATCAGGAAAATAAGATTTATCTGCCTATTTTTTTGTTTATTTTTAGTAATAATATAAACAGAGATATCATAAGCCTAAAAGGCACAACTGCACCCTATTGCAAGTTTTAGTACAGGAAAAGGGCACATTGTGAGATGTTACTTTTATTCACCTGTAAAGGCGTATACCTTACATTATTGTAGTAGAAAAAAAGTCACAACTATCATTTATGTCTTTACTACTAAAAAACACTTAATTAAAATGAAGTGACAAGGAAGAAGTATGCAGGGAATCACGCCAGTTATGCCTATCGGTTCGACGTCCTGGTAAGATTGTTTTGTAATTTATTTCTATACTTATACCATCGTTACTTACTGTACGGCGATATTCATTTAATGTGTCAGTGTATTCTTTATTTAATAATAGTAAGTTGTTGTTAAAAACGTTTTGGTATGGCAAAAATCAAAACCCAAATTTTTTATAAAGTAATTTTTAAAATAGTCGCTATAACCGAGTTTTTTAAGCGTTGTATTGCATATATTTATGTTGAAATTTTTTAAATATCAAATGAATAGTGGTACGTTTTTCGGGAAATGTCTGTATAGACAACTCTTTTAGCTAAATTAATATTATTAAATTATATTGTAATTACTTAATTTGTTTATTTGTACTTTTCTTTTACGTCGCATTATAACTTCGTAGCTATAAATGTCGAGAATGCAGAAAGACGAACTTTTTTACAAATACTTAAAAGCTTAGTTAGTGATTATACTATTCTCTTTGTTAGTTATTACAATACGTCATCACGGAGTGCAGGATTTGTAGATGCTGCTTCACGCAACAAAAAGTTTGAAAACGAACAAATATCTGTCTCATCTAAAAGTGCCATACAAAACTTCGTACAAGCATCAAATGAAGAAATTTGGACATATTGTGAATCTGATGATTCAGTGTTAGACAAAATTTAAAAGTAAAAACATGTAAACATAACATTAGTAGCAATGAAAGTGACTGTGAATCCGACTTTACACCATATTAATAGGAACAGAAATTAAAATCAAATCATATAATGTCAATGGCGTGAGTGAGCACTTAATATATTATTTACCTTTAGATGAATTTAGAACTGCAGCCTTTTGCCCGCGGCTTATTGTTTTGAATCAAAGTTTTATGCCTATTGGGAATAAACATATACATAGAGGGACAAGGACTGGGACATACTTTTTCTGACCTAATAATGTCATAGCGCATCTGGTAAAAAAGAACGTGTTTCTCTAAATGTTTTAAAATAAAGGTTTGATTTTATCACAACTACCATTTTGTATTCATAGAAAAATATTTTACATGTAATTCTACTAATAGTGTTACAAAGAGAAGATATAATTGAATAAAAGTGTCTTTTTATTGTAACATTTTGAAAATTTGGTTAAAATTTTTACAAAGAAAAGGCACATTTGGCTGTATGTGCCTTTAAATCGTAATATTTTTGATTTTACTCTATTTTTTATATTAAGTTGAAAAGAAAAAAACGAATTATTTATTATACACTTTAAAAATAGAACTTTACAAAACCATGGTCTTATACTTACTATATAAATGCAAGTATTTACATTTGCACATTTTCGAAAAACCAATTTTATTGGCGTTTTTTTTCAACAAAACCAAAAAAAACTTTAAACCCCTTTTTCTCGATATTTACAAAATGTTATTTGTGCCCTTTATCCTTATGACGGCAGAGTTCTGCTGAGAAGAGCGGGCAAGAATCTCAACAGTTGCTCTTTTCAAAGTCAATGGTATAATTTATAATTTTATTACATAAACCGGCAGCTATCCTGCATCACATTCAATAGATATTAATTCCATACATGTTTATTCTCTAAATATTCTTGAACAGTGTAATAAGCTTTACTTGTTAGTATTTTTTTTTAAAGCTACTTTAAATTGTGGTAGTGGCAAACTTAGAATACACTGCGAAAGTTTATTATATACACGTATACTCAGATCCATAAAATATTTGTTGACTTTTTGGAGGCGAAAACGTGGCGTAACAAGTTTATCTTTATTTCTCGTTCCTATCATATGTATATCACTATTTTTACTATGATATTGTACATTTTGCCGGACAAACAGAATATTATAATATACAAATTGTGAAGCAATTGTAATAATACCTGCATCTTTAAAAACATCTTGCAGAGAATCTCGAGCTCTCAGATTATAAATATATCTCACGGCTCTTTTTTGGAGAATATTGAATTTATATCTGAAGCACTGACCCATAGCAACATTCCATAGCTCAACCCATAGCAACATTCTATAGCTGAGTCCGACACACTGAGGGTTTCTCCTTTAATTTCTAGACTAAAATTATGTTTTTTAACGTTTGGTAAAGCAAATTCAATACACCTAGTTTTTTTAGCATTTAACATTAGATTATTCATATCAAACCAATAAAGAATATGCGATAATGTACATAGATATCAATAATGTAAACACATACAACTACAAAAATATTACTAAAGGTTAAACAACTTTGAACTTTGCCACCAATATCTACGACTCGATTCCACCAGAAGGGAAACCACCGCGTTCGGTGGTTTCCCTTTGATAGATTTATGTCCGCGTGCGTCCTTCTTGACAAATGGCGTTTTATTTTATAACGATAATTTTATTATTTATTTTGTTTGACACCCTGTATATTAAATTATTTTAACATTTTTAAAAGGGTTAACATAAGCAAGCTGTGACAAGTGTATAGGAAATACTAGTTAAATACTACATCAGATCGGGCACTAGATGTAGTTCAACCACTACAGTTCAGGAAAGTGTAAAATGTAGAATAGAAAAATTAATTACTTAAATTTCTCTGTCCTTCGCCTATAATATGTGTAATATTTATGTAAATGTTATGTGCCTTAATGAAAATAAGGCCGTCATGTGGCAGGGGCGCATACATCCGACTGTAAACACGACGGTTGTGGGTTCGATGACCATTCGAGAGAATGGAATATTTAATATTCCCGTATCGTCCTTCTGGCAATGACTGCGTGGCGTTGAGGTCCACCAGTCAACACGCACCTGTACCGCAACAGTTATGAGTTCGATCCCCATTCGAGGAAATAAAATATTTATTTAAATTTATATATCCGCTCTGGCGTCGTGGCAAAGAGTATATCAAAAATTTCTGTGAAATGTACAGGAAATATTTTTAAACATTTTTAAAGTGTTATTCCACACTTAGGAAAGAAAAATACTTATTAAGAAAACGTATAAAAAATTGAACGCAGCAGACTCGAACCCGCGCCTCCTGGAAACCGACCAGGCGCTCTGACCACTAAGCCATGCGTTCTCGCCAAGCTACGTCGAAATTTTTATACGCTTGTTACAACTTATAATCTTATAATTACTAAGAATTATCGTTTGGCAAGAGAGAAACTATTTTTTAAATATTTTGAAACATTTTTAAAGTGTTATACCACACTTAGGAAAGAAAAATACTTATTTAGAAAATGTATAAAAAATTGAACTGAACGGAGTGTCATTCTATCACTCACTAGGCTCCATCGGTCTACACTACTGTGTGTGGGATATAGCGTGAAGCTAATTATTTGATTTGTTTAATTGAGACTCATTATTCTTTCTCCTTTAGTTTTAGGTGGTTGAGTAAACCTCGGGTAACTCCCTTTTCACCAGATAAGAACTAAGTAAAAAGCGAATATGCCGGAAATATTAGTATTTATTTATAAGGAACTGCATATGTTAGTTGATCACTAGCAGCTTTATACAATCATGAAGACGTGTGTATTCCTCGCGTTGTTCCTCGTGCTGGCTTTGGCCACTATAGCATATTGCTACGAACCTGACGAAACCCCTAGTAAGTACCAACTTTTTTAATTAATATTAAATTATTTCGTGATCTGCAGTAGCAGCGCCCGCAAATAGACACGGATTATTTATAATCATTGAGACTCAATAGATATACTTTTTTTTTTATTTTTATGTATCACGGGACAGTATGTCATTATCAGGGAAAAGCAAGAAAACTTGTGAATGTTCCTTTTCTTCGTACCCTTTTTCCCTTTTGTGACATTGTGTGTTGAGTATCATGACCTCAAGACCGTACTCGTAACTGTAGAGATTTTTTTTTTTCAAAGGGCTAAGTACTGTAAAGTAGGAATTCTTGATTTCTTTACAGCAATAAAATACATCTATCACATCATCGTGTGTTTGATCAGATACTTCCCAAGTATACCATACATAATAGCGGTTTTTTAAATATTTTATATATTAAATATTAGCTCGCCCACGGCTTCGCCCACTTAAAATACATGATTATTGATTTAATAAGCAGAATTGATTGACAACTATAATGACTTCTAATATGATTTTTTTAAATTATCGTTAAAGAATTTTTGATTGTTTTAAATAAAAAAATACGACCATTGTTGATATTTGATATTTAAAAAATATACATAAAGCTAATTATTTATTACACGTATATATTTTTGTAACTTTATATTCTTTTTACCTATATAATATACTCTGTTAATTGTGCTGATGTCAGTGAATAATTTAATTTACTCATTCAGAAACAGCCTTAAATGTTAAATTATTGATTTGAAGGATTCATAATATTCTTTGTAACATAACTGTAATAATTGCATATTAACTCCTGTACTGTTTTTAAATTAGTTACATATATTATATGAACGAATCAACCAAAAAAATCTTTGTATTTACTTGATATTTCTTTCAAGATCGTTCTTTATCTCTGTGTTGAATTAATTACGACTTCTTTCAAATGACGATAACTTTTTTTTTAATGAACCGATTTTGATGAACTTTAGTAGTTAAGTTGAGTTAAAACAAAGCAATTGGTGAAATTTTCAAGTAAATCGGTTCAGTACTTTCAGAGAAAAATGTGGACAAAAATATGTCGACAGACAGACAGACAAGAAATTCAAAAAAAATCTTTTTGCTTTCTATTATTCTTTTTAAGTGTCCCTCTATCCATTTCAGTCAAACTAAATGTATAGACAAAATATTTTTACAGTCTTATTATATATAGAGATACATGATGGAATATCATGTTTTTAGCTTCATACCATAAGTTAAGACACCCCGTTCCCATTAAGTCACTTCAGTTCCTCTCTTTCTGTTGAAAGCTAGGAACTTTGCTTTTTAGCAGAGTGAGGAAATGATAATATTAAATATTTTATTTCCTCAAGTGGGAATCGAACCCACAACCTGTCGTGCTTACAGTCGCACGCTTGTGACGGTTTGCCACGAATGGACTCTAAACAAAATATTATTCAAATATATTTATTTTTGATATTTCTGACTTATTGACGCCAGTCGTGTCGCAGCGGCACGAAGTGTGACTGTAAAACCGACTGGCTGTGGGTTCGATCCCCACTCGAGGAGATGAAATATTTACTTAAATTTATATTTCCATTTCTTCGCTCTGGTGTCGAGGTTAAGCGCGGCATTGAGTTCTGCCACTCAACACACAATGCCTCCAGAATTCGGCAGAACGTGAGAAACGGAGTTCCCTCTGCTGTGTGCGGGATACAGCGTGAAGCTGATTGATTTATTTGATTTTAATTTGACATTACTTATTTTAGGTTTCCACAATCTAATGAAACGGCAACTTGGATCAGGATGCATTATTTGGGACTGCATTTCCAACTGCATAACTCAAGGCTTTAGTACTGGCTACTGCTCTTTCCTAGGGTGTTCCTGCTATTAACATAAAGTAATATCACATACTATATACGTATATAGCATGTTATCACTTAACTAGTATTTCTGAATATAACAGAATAAACACTTAAAAAAAATAATTTCTTTTTGTTTACTATTTAGTTGCTAAGATTTAATTTAAACTTTACCCATCTCCCACATTTTTGTGTGCACAAAGTAAACCTATCATATTACATTTGTTATAATGAACCTACAAATATCGCAATATACTTTAATATACTAATTCTTTGGATATGTGTGTGTGTTGAAAATGTTATCTTTATATATAATAAGACACCAACAATATTTTGTCTGTACATTTAGTAATTTTGACTGAAATGGTGGAGGGACACTTAAAAAGAATAATAGAAAGCAAAAATATTTTTTTTGAATTTCTTGTCTGTCTGTCTGTCGATATGTATGTCTACATTTTTCTCTGAAAGTACTGAACCGATTACTTAAAAGTTTCACCAATTGCTTTGTTTTAACTCAACTTAATTACTAAAGTTTGTTTCATCAAAATCTTCATCTTCATAATCAACGTTTATTAAAAAAAAGTTATCGTCATTTGAATGAACTCAAGGCATTAGTTTGCCTGGGAATGTTGGGCTAAAGAATGACATTCGAGACGTCTTGGTTATATGACTGTTGATAAAAATATATATTTTTGAAGCACTATTATACAATATTTTATACAACAAAGTAAACAAAATTGAACTGTTAGTGGAGATTACCTTCATAAATCATAACAGTTAAGTTTAAATCGTACTTAATTCAACACAGAGATAAAGAACAATTTGATCTTCAAAGAGATATCAAGCAAATACATAGATTTTTTGGTTCGTTCCTTCGTTTGAAATAAATCTATATAAAAAATGCCTAAAAACATCCTTTCTACGTGTACTTTGTAATAACTACATATTTACCAATTGTACTTTTAGCTAATAATATATGTAACTAATTTAAAAACTGAGGCCGGTCGTGGCGCAGCGGCACGAGGTGTGACTGCACAACAGACTGGTTGTGGGTTCGATCCCCACTCGATGCCATTCAACACGCAATGTCTCCAGAATTCAGCAGAAAGTGGCGAACGGAGTGTCTTAACACTAGGTTCCCCTACAACCCTACTGTGTGCGGGATACAGCGTGAAGCTGATTTAATTTAATTTAATTTTACTTTAGCCTATTATTGCTGGACTGGTTACAGTCAACATCAACTAGCTAAATCGAGCACGAGACTCCGCAAAATTGGAATGTGGGTAAACAATAACATTTCATCTTTAATCTTATCACAGAAGTAATTCAAACACATTTGTAACAAAACAAAAGCGACATTCACAAACGACTCGAAGCTCTCCACTCGGAACGTTACGGTCCCTATTTGTATAACGCGGATATAAATTTATCACTTGCAATTCTGTGCTAGCGAAATTGACTCCGGGTATTCCCCTTGCGTCCAATATTTACTTGTCTTGCAACTCTCTAATATGTGATTTTAACAAACACAAACTAAACGTCCACTGCTGTTTTCATACTTCTCGTAGCAATATACTGTTAAAATTAAACCGCAATGGATACTTCGTGTGACGATGCCACTGCTCTGATACTTTTTCTAGTAGCCTTAAATTATGAATACTGGGATGCATGCTGGTATAAGGAATGTATAAATACATAGCTCGGTTCAGTCATTTCACAGTGACTTTGTGTAATTCAATCATGAAGATGTATTTGGTTATGGGTATCTTGATAATTGTAATTGCACAAAGTGATTCTGCCCGTTCGTATTAATATAGTATTATATTCTGAATACATTTTTGAGTAATATTATAATAATAGTAATTAATGCACACAAATGTGTGACTGTAAACGAGATTGACCTCCACTGTCGAGGCAAAGCGCGGCGTTGAGTTCCACCCCTAAACAAGCAAAAATTCAGATCCTCCGGAAAATGGGGAATGGAGTGTTAGCATTAGGCTACTAGACTTTTCCTATCCTGCTATGTATGGGAAACAGCGTGAAGCTAAAAAAAATATAAATTAAATTACTAGACTAAATAAATATTAAAAAAGAAGTATATATGTTTAATTTGCCCCTCAAAATTATAAAATTATCTAAATAAAACATATAACATTATGTTTACCCTTCTTCGCAGATATCTACAACAATATGGAAAGGAGATTAGTAACTAAGGGTTCTATAAATGTAAAGCCCTCGTATGGCTGTGTATTCTATGAATGCATTGCTTCGTGCAAGCAGAGAGGGCACAAAAGAGGTGGATACTGCACTATGACTGGATGTCAATGTCTACGATAACACTCGTCTGAAGTAAAGATACAATAGAAGTTAATTGAAGAGATAATGAAGCAAGTTCTCTGAAGAATTCAAATTATATTAGATAAAGTGACTCTTAGATATCAACTTGAAGGTTTTAGTACTTTAAGTTTTACTTTAAGACCCGCGTGGCTTCACCTTGAACTGAACGATTATTTATTAAATATATGTATGAAATTATTTTCAGTTTTTGATAGGATTAGTAAGAAAATATAAACCTAAATAATTAAAATAAGCAGAAAAGAATAATAAGTAAGGGAAATAAAATTCTTAAAATTAAAAAAAATGAACAAATAAAATAAGTAAAAGTAAAACAAAATTATGTCAGCTTCACTCTGTATCCTGCGTGTCGGCAGGGTAGGCAGAGGAAATCTAATGTTAAGACACTCCATTCCCCACTATCCGCGAAATTCTGGAAGCATTTCGTGATAAGTTAATATTTATTGTACTAATAAGTAAGAGCAATAAAGGATATATACGAAATAAAAAAAAATATAAATAAAGTATAGACGGCATCAATTTTATTCATTTTAATTTTAGTATTGAATAAGAAAATGCTTCTAATGAGGTAAAATCAGATATATTTGCAGAAGACATTTAAAACATTTCGTAAGTCACTTCTGAACCCTTCGTATTTACCATTAGCGTCTATCAGGCAGAGACTTTCATTCTAGTTTTAGCGCCTTTAATAATAAAGCCTAAGCATAAATCTATAAGTTTTAAAGACTTTAAAAGATGGATTTTAATAGTATACCTTAAAATATTTTGAACTTGGTTCCACTTATCATATTAGCCTCGACTGTTTTCATTAAAAAAAGTAGTTTTCATTAGTAACTTTGAACCATATTCACAATAAATAAATCTTTCAATAAAAGAAAGTGTTATAATATAACTCTGGTAACTTCACCCAAACTCCAACAGCTTTAGTAATAAAAGGTTAAAATCTTCCTTTACTGACAAGTCTATAAGGACTTAAGAAAAACGTGGGAATTGAAGTTGGTACAATAATTCTACCAGCAATAGAATTCGATATCACTTGTCTTCTTCCAGTTCCAAAGTAATAAGCTTGTATTACTAGCTTAGAACAATAGCTTGGATTCTTCGATTTCATATCAGTTGTTAACCTGTAAGTTACATGTATAAGTTTCTTAGCGCCACCTTTAGGATTATAGTAATTGTAATCAGCCCAATTTGCAGCATCTCTAGCTACGTTTCCATCTGGACAACGGTATACAGTAGTCCAGTCGGATTTGTGTTCATCAAACCAAGCATGTTTATCTATTTGTCGATTGTTGCTGCTTATACCTCTTTCCCACCCTGGTCCCCCTTTCATTTCAAGTACCCAGTTATCGGTAGTCATGATAGCCGAGTGGCCCACTAACCCTCCTATACCACGACCAGTTATAAGAATATCGCCCTTTTTTACAGTATTAACGAAGCGTCGCTTGTTATCTGCGGTACTGCGTTTACTTATTCTACCCTTGAACAGAGACTCCTGTGTATCAGGTAGTATGCCATAGTTGTTCATTATTAGCCATTCTTCATAATTAAGCGGCAGTGTACCATTTATGGCGTTATATTCCGAGTAAAGATCTCTAAAGACCCTTCGTTCGTCCCTTTGGAATGCTTCAAACGGATATTTTTCCGTATTAATTATCCCCATATCGACACCGCTCATGTAGGCCCGGAAGCTTGCCTCGTCCGCCAAAGAATAAATTTCATCTGAAATAACGAATGTATTTAAGCTTCGGCATTAATACACGGCTTGTATGACCCTATCAATAATTTAAAAGTCAGTTAACCTACTTTTAAAAATATGACAGACACAGTTAAGCTTTTAAAATAATTATAAATAAAGGGCCAGTCATGGCGCAGCGGCACGAAGTCTGACTGTAAAATCGACTGGTTGTGGGTTCGATCCCCACTTGAGGAGATGAAATATTTACTTAAATTTATATTTCCATTTCTTCGCTCTGATGTCGAGGTTAAGCGCGGCGTTGAGGTCTACCACTCATCACGTAATGCCTCCAGAATTCAGCACAAAGTGGGGAACGGAGTGTCTTAACGCTAGGTTCCCTCTGCCTACCCTGCTGTGTGCGAGTTACAGCGTGAAGCTGATTTTATAAATAAATTAATTACGATTAAACATTTAACTCACCAACTCGGACATCTTCACTGTAGATCTGTCTGACAAATATTAGTAAAAAAATTACAGAGATACAATATTTGTTACACATCTTGAATTCCAAGTGATCATAATAAAATTAACTTCCACTTTTATACTAAAATTATTAAGTAAATTATAACACTAACATAAATAGTAGTAAATCCCCTCGATTTACTTCTTACAGATAACAGTACCTATGAATCATTAAACGTACAAACAATATATGGCCATTGACCTATTTATAACTAACTCTTCACAAAATAATCATTCTCTGACATAGTTTTATTATTTACTAGCGGCCCGCCCACGGCTTCGCCCGCTTAAAATACATGATTATTTAATAAGCAGAATTGATTGACAACTATCATAAAATAAATAAATAAATCAGCTTCACGCTGTATTCCGCACACAACAGAGTAGGCAGAGGGAACCTAGTGTTAAGACACTCCGTTCCCCACTTTCTGCCGAATTCTGGAGGCATTGCGTGTTGAGTGGCAGAACTCAACGCCGCGCTTAACCTTGACACCAGAGCGAAGAAATGGAAATATAAATTTAAGTAAATATTTCATCTCCTCGAGTGGGGATCGAACCCACACCAGTCGGTTTTGCAGTCACACCTCGTGCCGCTGCGCCACGACTGGCCTCACACCCTATAATAGAATGACAAACAAATATAAAGACAACATACAACAACATATATAATATAAAGACAACTATAATGACTTCTAATATGATTTTTTGTTAGGTACTTTAATCTGTAATATTCTATTATGATTTTTTTACGACATTATCGTAACTTCTGTAAGAATTTTTGATTGTTTCGAACTAAAAAATATGACCAATGTCGATATTTGATATTCATAAAATATACATAAAGCTAATTATTTATTATATATATATATATATATATATATATATATATATATATATATATATATATATATATATATATATATATATATATATATTTGTAACATTACGTTCTTTTTACCTATGTTATGTTTTTTAACGCTCTGTTAAATGTGCTGACGTCACTTAATAATTTAATGTACTGCTTCAGAAACAGCCTTAAATGTAAAATTATTGATTTGGTTAAGGATTCATAATATTCTTTGTAAAATAACTGTAATGTTTGCATATTAACTCCTGTTTGCATATTATTAGATAAATGAATAATTGGTAAATATATAGTTATTACACAGTACACGTAGAAAGGATGTTTTTAGGCATTTTTATATAGATTTATTTCAAACGAACGAACGAACCAAAAAATCTATGTATTTACTTGATATTTCTTTGAAGATCAAATCGTTCTTTATCTCTGTGTTGAATTAATTACGATTTAAACTTCACTGTTATGATTTATGAAGGTAATCTCTACTAACAATTCAATTTTGTTTACTTAAAATAAATAAATCAGCTTCACGCTGTATCCCGCACATAGCAGGGTAGGCAGAGGGAACCTAGTGTTAAGACACTCCGTTCCCCACTTTCTGCCGAATTCTGGAGGCATTGCTTGTTGAGTGGCAGAACTCAACGCCGCGCTTAACCTCGACACCAGAGCGAAGAAATGGAAATATAAATTTAAGTAAATATTTCATCTCCTCGAGTGGGGATCGAACCCACAACCAGTCGGTTTTGCAGTCACACCTCGTGCCGCTGCGCCACGACTGGCCTCACACCCTATAATAGAATGACAAACAAATATAAAGTTTAAATTAACGTTTCGAACGTCATTCTTTAGCCAGGGTCATACCAGCGCGATTTCTATATAACATTCGCTGGCAAGCTAATGCCTTGAGTTCATTCAAATGACGATAACTTTTTTTTTAATGAACCGATTTTGATGAACCAAACTTTAGAACCTAAATTGAGTTAAAACAAAGCAATTGGTGAAATTTTCAAGTAAATCGGTTCAGTAGTTTCAGAGAAAAATGCGGACAACAATATGTCGACAGACAGACAGACAGACAGACAGACAGACAGACAAGAAATTCAAAAAAAATCTTTTTGCTTTCTATTAGTCTTTTTAAGTGTCCCTCTATCCATTTCAGTCAAAATTACTAAATGTACAGACAAAATATTTTTACTGTCTTATTATATATAGAGATTACATGTACAATATTTATAAAACATTATTTACTAATTTAAAAATACTTCACATTCTTATGTTATCGCTTTTACATAAACATTATTCAATTTATATTCAAAATATACGAATATATATGAAATACCTATATATGTATATGTAAAAGTAATTTGTATATCATAAATATGGCGCTGAGTTCCGCTACTTAGCACTCAATTTCTCAAATCAAAAAACGGAGAATGGAGTGTTTTAATGCTAAATTCTGTTTCCCCATCCCACTATATGCGAGAAAAAACGTAAAACTGATCGCTTACTAGCAGGTTTAAAATCAAGACTATGACAAGGCACAAAGTGTGACTGTGAACGCGACTTGTTGTGGGTTCGATCCCCACTCGAGGAAATGAAATGAAATTTATTTAAATTTATATTTCCATTTCTTCGCTCTAGTGTCGAGGCATAACTCGGCGTTGAGTTACTTCAGAATTCGGCGGAAAGTGCGGAACGGAGTGTCTTAACTAGGTTCCCTTTGCCTAGCTGTGTGCGGGGTACAGCGTGAAGCTGATTTATTTTAATTTTATAAAGTAATTAAATTTAGCATATTCATTCTATTAACAATTACGCTTCTAATATATTCCATGTTAGCAATACTATCGTTCTAATTTCACATAGCATACGCAGCAGATTTAGCGTTAAAGACGATAATCAGATAATCTTTTCAGTATTTAGACCAGTGGTTCCCAAGCGGTGGTCCGCAGACCACCAGTGGTCCGCGAACAATTTTAATTTTATGACTGGGGATGGTGAGGCGAAGGTTCTGTTTAATTATCACAGTTAGTTTTTAATATACCTACATGCATAGTGGTCCCTGCTACCAAGAATGATATAAAAGTGGTCCTTGATCAAGAAAAGGTTGGGAACCCCTGATTTAGACAGAGAGGCCGTCGTGGCGTGGGGCCACAGTGTATGACTGTAATACGACGGTTGTGGGTTTGAACCTCAATCGGAAGAATGAATTATTATTTATTAATATTTTTATTTCTTCCCCCTGGGACCAGGGCAAAAGCCCGGCTTTGAGTTTCGCCACTCAACAAAATTATATTATAATGCCTTACAAAATTCGGCGGAAAGTGGGGAACGAAATGTCTTCATACAAGGTTCCCTGTGCCTACCCTGCCATATGCGAGATACAGGGTGAAGCTGTATGTATATTTTCAGTGTGTTAGTACGTAAATACATATATGTACGTATTCAACTAATGCAACGAACTTCGTAATGGCACTCACGTTCATTCCTTTTGGGGATTAAACTCATTATGGATGAGATGAACTAACTGCTAGTATATGTGCAAATGTTAAAATGTTCGAAAAGTTTTAGGTTCAAGTGTCAAGACACAAAATTACCAAAGGTTCAGGTTCACGCTTAGTGTCAAAGCACTCAATTTCCAATGTTTCAGATTCACGCTTAGTGTCAAGACACTAAATTTCCAATGTTTCAGATTTACGCTTAGTGTCGAAACACTCAATTTCCAATGTTTCAGATTCACGCTTAGTGTCAAGTTAAGAAGATATTTTCGGTTTCTAAATAATAATATAATTTAATATTCAGTAAATAATACATTTACTTTAATTACAATATTGGATGTGCTTAGTTAATATTATAAGGTTATTTTTTTTTGAGAATAAGTTTTGTAAGCGCATATAGCAGGGTAGGCAAAGGGAAGGGGGTTGAAACTTGTTACATATCGTCTGTAAATATACCTATTTGTTGGAAACTAACTGAGACACCTATAGAAAACTCACAGCCAAAACTACTGAACATAAAAGGTTGAAATTTAAAAATCAAATAAATCAGCTTCACGCTGTATCCCGCACACTGCAGGGTAGGCAGAGGGAACCTAGTGTTAAGACACTCCGTTCCCCACTTCCTGCCTAATTCTGGAGGCACTGCGTGTTGAGTGGCAGAACTCACGCCGCGCTTGTCCTCGACACCAGAGCGTAGAAATGGAAATATACATTTAAATAAATATTTCATCTCCTCGAGTGGGGATCGAACCCACAACCAGTCGGTTTTACAGTCACACTTTGTGCCACTGCGCCACGACTGGCCTCAAGGTTGAAATTTAACAGGTAATTTCTTAGAGTACTCACAAAATTCTTACGGGAAGTATGTTTAAGGCCATGACGTCTAACCAAATAAAGGGTTGACAACTTTTTAATTTAATTTGATTTTAATAATTGTCATTAAATAACGATTATCGGATATTGAACATACGTTTGAGATTCAGTTATCTTCGTAAATAGATCAACAACTGGTATGCAAATTGACAATCATGCGAATGTAGAGAGCAATTGTTGACTCTACTATCTAATTTGTAAATGATAAAATGAATAAATGAAAATATTACTAATGTTAATAATATAGAGGCCGGTCGTGGCGCAGGGGCACTAAGTTTGACTGTACAATCGACTGGTTGTGAGTTCGATCCCCACTCGAGGAAATGAAATATTTATTTACATTTATATTTCCATTTCTTCGCTCTGGTGTCGAGGCTAAGCGCGATATTGAATTCTGCCACTCAACACGCAATGCCTCGAGAATTCGGCAGAAAGTGGGGAACGGAGTGTCGTAACACTAAGTTCCCTCTGCCTACTCTGCTGTGTGCGGGATACAGCGTGAAGCTGATTTTTTTTATATACCTAAGAGTATACCTTTTTTTATAAACCTACTGGCTTTTTGAAGTTAGCTAAATACAAATGTATGAGTAAAAGATAAGCTATTGTAACAAAAAAATCCTATTAGAGTAAATCCTTATTCGTATTAAAATTTAGAAAATAATAAAAAAAAAACAATTCCAACTTCTAAACTATACTATACAAAGTTAAACATAAACTTAAAAATAAAAAAAATATTTTAATTACTTCAAGTTAAATAAGTGAAATTATTGATACTTATATACCTATTTACTGTTTAAAATCCATTGTTTTTGGAGTCGATTGGCTTTGTGCACCGATATTAAATGCCGGCACTCAGTGTCGTCCTTTTAAAAAAGCAAAGAAAATGAAAATATTTTATTCAACCAGCACCATCGTGTGTATATAACTTATTTCTTTTAAAATATTTAAAATTTAATTTAATTATACAATTTGATAGCTATGATGACTGATGATTCAAGAATTCTGCAGTATATTTTATATGTGAACAGTGCAACAGGGAGGCCGATCAAACAAAAACAAGACTCTAGATCAGTGATTTTCAACCACTGTGCCGCGGCACTTTTGTGTGCCGCCATAAATTTCAAAAGTGTGCCGCCAAATTTTGCAAATATATAATAATGTTAATATTATTAAATTATATCATTTAAAAAGAAAAATATTTTTAACATAAATATATATATAAATCGACAAAAAAATAAATTCGTATATTTAAAATTTTTGTCATAAACTATTTATGCAGTGTGTTGTAGTAAATAATTTCTCTTTGTGTGCCAAATTTTGAAATCGTTAAATATGTACCGCAACAAAAAAAAGGTTGAGAATCACTGCTCTAGATTGTTGTTCTCTAAGTTGAACGGACGGGTAGAGGACAAACAAATTTGCATGTAAGATGATGATGATTGAGCTAGAACCTGTTACTAACAAATAAATGAAGTTTCGATTTGACGTATTTTTGTAAACACAGTTGAAACTTGTTGAAAATCCCTATCGTTTCTATAACATAATATCCTACGCGGGATGAAAATTTTCAAAATTAACAACTTGAAATATTTTTTTTAGCCTTTTGTCCTTTATTATCTGCTTATGAGATTTTAACAATAAAAGACCACGACAACTCACACAGCTCTTGTTTAACCTAAGGGCCTAAATAAGTGGAATCAGTAATGTTATTATTATATTTTTACATTATATGGCATATATTAATAGTTCAAATATACTTTAAAATTATAAACATTTTTATATATAGTCTGTTAATGACAGTTTCACATTAAAATATACGTAAATAAACATGACTAATTTTATATTAAATATTAACTACAATTATATCAAAAAAAAGTTTAATAATTCGTTCTTTTACAATGGCAACTTCTACGTATGCAATAGCCCGCTGGTTTCCCTCTTGTTTGACAGTATTCTGAGCAGTCGTAACGGCACCGTTTTTCTATTTGAGCGGCGTCTCCCACTGGAATAGAAAAATAAAAACTTTTCCAAATTAATTCATAATTAATTATCGTAGAGAGAGACAAATATACTTCATAAGACAAAAGTTCTTGTATTTAAAAAAAATTAAGAAAGGAAGAAAATTGCAAGATCAGTGTAAATGGTAAAATATTAGAACAAGTGAATAAAGTGGTATATTTGGGAAGTATGTTCGAAGACGCAAAAGAGGAATATAGAGACCGTTTGCCATATAGATGAAACTAATTTACAATTCCATTTAAAAAAAAGGACTAAAAATACATTCGCTAAGAGCAGAATTGGATACAAGATTGGTATTTGTTATAGTTGACCTACTTGCAAAATAATACCTATGCGAGGGAGTTTACAGAAGAATCGGTTGTATTGTATTACGGAAGTAGGGCGCATATTTATATTATAAAAGCAATATAAAAATATATCGAAATAACTCATTAAATGAATGTTCTCAGATATAATTATTATTATATATATATATACACATAAATATATACATGCCTATATGGACAATTATGTATATGTTTATCCCGTCGTGGCGCAATCGCAAGAGCACAATGGTGTAACTGTAACGCGACGGTCGCGGGGTCGATACCCACTCGAAAAAATGAATTAATATTTTTTTTTTAGCTTCACGCTGTATCCCGTACACAACAGGGTAGGCAGAGGGAACCTAGTGTTAAAACACTCCGTTCCCCACTTTCTGCCGAATTCTGGAGGCATTGCGTGTTGAGTGGCAGAACTCAACGCCGCGCTTAACCTCGATACCAGAGCGAAGAAATGGAAATACAAATTTAAGTAAGTATTTCATCTCCTCGAGTGGGGATCGAACCCACAACCAGTTGGTTTTGCAGTCACACCTCGTGCCGCTGCGCCACGACTGGCCTCTGAATTAATATTTATTAATATTTTTATTCCTTCGCTATGGCTTTAAGGCAAAATCCTGGTGTTATGTTCCACATCAACACGCAATACTTCGAAGAATTAAAAATGGACAACGGAGTGTCTTAACACTAGGAAGCTGTATGTATTCATACATACAAATATGTAGAATATAATAATTTTGTTATACATGAGAACTCTTCAATTAATATGTTTCGTACAAAAATTTTCTAAAGTAAAAAAAAATAATTGAAATGACAGTTCATATAGATACGTAAGTAACATTATTAATACAATAAAGTAATTAATAATACCTTAGATTCATACATCTTATACATAAGAAGGTGTCCAAAGGGTGGTTTGTTTTGAGTGGATTCATATACCGTGATGAGCATGACGGTTTTCGTTATACAAAAGTAGTAGTAGGGATTGGTGCGTTCTGGCTCATTAAATTGATCGCCTTATCAATCAAAATTTTCCGCGGATTTTCTCGCGGGTCGCGGTTTTGATTAATTAATTGGCCGCGGATTAAGTTGATTACCCCAGATCCGCGGCTTTTTTCGCGGTTAGTAGCCGCCATAATTTCGAGTCTTTTCATAGAGTAGTAGGGATTGGTGCGTTCTGGCTCATTAAATTGATCGCCTTATCAATCAAAATTTTCCGCGGATTTTCTCGCGGGTCGCGGTTTTGATTAATTAATTGGCCGCGGATTAAGTTGATTACCCCAGATCCGCGGCTTTTTTCGCGGTTAGTAGCCGCCATAATTTCGAGTCTTTTCATAGAGTAGTAGGGATTGGTGCGTTCTGGCTCATTAAATTGATCGCCTTATCAATCAAATTTTTCCGCGGATTTTCTCGCGGGTCGCGGTTTTGATTAATTAATTAACCGCGGATTAAGTTGATTACCCCAGATCCGCGGCTTTTTTCGCGGTTAGTACCCGTCATTATTTTTTGGGTGCGTTCTGGCTCATCAAAAATTTCGCCTCGATCGCCTTATCAAACATTTTTAAAATAGCAGTGTATTACTGTTTTTTATTTCTTTAACATAAGAATACCTAACCTAACCTACTCATCATAGAACCGTTTCATATTTGTGTTGGTGGCGCACCATTTTGATCAATTAATTAATTAACCGCGGATTTCGTTTTACTTTTTTTAGCATAACAATACTAACCTAACCTAACCTACTTCGCAGTAAAATTGTTTTCGTATAATACCTACTCATCATAGAGCCGTTTCATATTTGTATCGGTTGGTTATCACCTAGTTATTTTGTTGTAATCATCTCTGACTCAGGGTTAAATATTTAATACAATCAACGCTGATTTGAAAGGCTACGTAAGCTGATGTACAAAACTTGTTGATACATGGAAGCATTGGAAGCTGTTCTGATATGAAATAATTGTTGTTCGTGATACGTGAAAGTGCTCTTCCGATACGAAACAATGGCGGTGAGTATTATTTTTAAGTCATTTACTAATTTATTTATGTTGTTGCCCAGTAAATATATTGTGTACTTTTTCATTATTGCAGCTGTCAAGTAACAACTCGTTTGATTGTACATTTAAAAACTATTACTATTCTAATCTAAGCGGAGATGAGGCTGAAGAGGTCGCCCCTATGAAAATACAGAAACCCAAACAAAAGAGAGCCTGCAATGATATTAGTGGTTTCTTTGAGAAGCCAAAGAAGCAAAAGAAAATAATATTATCATCATGTGTTGCTCAATCGAATCCTGAGGGAACATCGTATATTTCTACAAACTCGGACGATGGTTCGCAGGCAAGCCATTTCATAAAAATCGACCTATATGACACAAAGAAACTAAACGGATTGCCTGCCACCGAGTACTGCATGCAGAATGCAGAAGTACGCCTTAAATACTATGTGCAATCTGAGCGTAATGAACTTTATGAAAGCTTGCGTGATATTATATACAACATTACCAAAGAAATCGCAGGAAGTAGCCAGTGTAAAAAGTCTTACTTTGCAGCTACGAAGCGATAATCTTATTACCATCAATCTATCATCCATCATGTTATGAGCCATCGTTATAAAATATTATCCTAATAAATTAAATATGTCATGAATTCGTTTGTTTTATTTTGTATTTAATAGTTTATTCACTATTACTCAAATCAAACACATTTGTACAATAAAAAAATATTTTATTTAGAAAATAGTTTTAAACATTTCATCCACAATTAAATCATTGTACAAAGTATTATTAGAAAAAACTTTCTTCACTCATATTTTTTTAAGCTTGCCGCTTTTATCCAACTATTAAATTTATCTGGATATCCTCTCCACTTTACTAACAACTCTTTTCTATGACCCGAATACCGTGAACGTATTATTTTATCAATTTTATATTCTAGGGTGGGGGTATATTCTTCTTTCTGTAACTCTCTTTCATAGAAAGTCCCAACGATTGGTTCATTTTGCAAGTCTTTAATGCTATATACAACGAAAGGGGATCTGTAAATTATCGATGAAAATACAAAAATTTCATCACTCCAGTTGGTTTCGTAACCTTTTTGAAATATATGTTTATACTTGGTTATTCTTGCATAATCTCCAATGCGAAATCTTGCTCTTATTTCAGTTGTATACTTCGAATTGGTTTGTTTATCATACAAATTGCACCAAACAGTCATAATATTGCTAGAGTTTACATCACATGGACACATTTTTATGCTTCTATGATAGCTGTGATTATAGGAATATAATAAATCTTGTAATATATCAATAAATTTATACGTGTTGTTATGGGTGAAGTAACGCCACATTTTCATTTTTAAAGTCCTTTGAAACCTTTCCACTATACTTGCTTTTATATCAGGATTATTAGTAGTATAATAATTAATGTCTCTACTTTTGAAATACGTTCTAACATCTTTGGAAACAAATTCAGTTCCTTTGTCTGATTGTATATCTCTAGGAGTACTGTTAGCTTCACTAAAAATACTTTCAAAACATGTTTTCACAGTTTGAGAATCTTTCTTTTTCATGGCTCTCGCAAACGCATATTTACTAAATACATCTATAACACAAAGTATATAATTAAAACCATCATTATAGTTACTATACGTCCTCATATCACTCAAATCAGCCTGCCAAAGCTCGTTAAAGTTTGATAATATGTATTTATTCCGAGGGAATCGTCTCTGTACGGGTTTATGCAGTGTGTAAGTTTCTTGAGATTGTAACCATTAAAAACTTTAACATTAATAAAAATTAATTTTATCTTGCACGCTGATTTGCTCCAGGAAAGTAAAAGCTTAGAAAATTCATTCGATTTTCAAACCGTCAATAATTCTATATGTATCGGTGATGATTATGAAGCAACTTACCAAATAATAATGAATGACATTTGTAATAAAATAAGTGAGTTTGAGAAAAAAGATAGTGGATGGAGTCTTAAAAAAATAAGAAATATTGATTTGAATGTTAATAAATTTAATCCTTTGAGGGGGTCTTCGTATATTGACTTACCAATTGACATAAAACATAAAAAGGCAATTATAAACGTCAAAAATAATGATGTGCAGTGTTTCAAATGGGCGGTACTCTCTGCTTTATATCCAGTTACAAAAAATTCAGATAGAGTGAGTTCATATATTCATAATCAAAATAAACTTAAATTTGAAAAAATATCTTTTCCTGTAAAACTCAAAGATATTCACAAGTTTGAAGAAATCAATAACTTAAGCATAAATGTCTTTGGTCTCAAATATAATGCTGAATCTCGATGTAATAGACTTATAGGTCCGCTATACTTTACAAAACGTCGAAAACTTACTCATATTAATCTATTGTATATAAACATAATCAAATATAAACTAGTGTAATCATCCATGGTTCCACATTTGAAATGATTCCAAACATCTTGGGCATGTCTATAATCATCATTTGATACATTTGTATTTACCAACGAATTAAAAAATTGATTTTGTGTTGGCAATGATGATATTTTCAAACTTTCGAACGAAGTCATTATTTCGTATGGATATACACCCTTCCTAATTAATCTTTTAAAGTCTTCATCTCGCGGGTAATTTTTTTTGAGCTCAACAAATTGATGTGTTTTTATATTATGTGCTAATCTATCAAGACTGCTTGACATAAATTTAAATGAGTCTAAAAATCTTAACGAGATATTATTATTCTTAATTTTTAAATATTTTGAAAAAGAAATATATTTTTCTTTATTTTGAGGGATTCCTAACCTATAAATAAGGTCTGTGCGGACTTGCAAAATTTTGTCGGAAACGAAAGTTTCCTAAACCACTAAAACTCAAGTTATTTCATTGATATTTGGCTTACGTGTCTTAAATTGTTTCTTGATTAGTTTGTAATCATCATTTTATACATAATTTATATATTTTCTAAAAAAAATCACTTGTAAAAATTTCATACTAAACTTTCATATAACAATTATTTCTAAGTATTTTTTAATTAAGTTCTAGCGGATAGATTTTGTTTATTTTTGTTTTGTTCCGTAGGGTCGTGCTCATTTGCGCGAATCCGTTGCGTATATTTTGAAAAATTAAAAAAAAATACCTAACCTAACCTAACCTATAAATAAGGTCTGTGCGGACTTGCAAAATTTTGTCGGAAACGAAAGTTTCCTAAACCACTAAAACTCAAGTTATTTCATTGATATTTGGCTTACGTGTCTTAAATTGTTTCTTGATTAGTTTGTAATCATCATTTTATACATAATTTATATATTTTCTAAAAAAAAATCACTTGTAAAAATTTCATACTAAACTTTCATATAACAATTATTTCTAAGTATTTTTTAATTAAGTTCTAGCGGATAGATTTTGTTTATTTTTGTTTTGTTCCGTAGGGTCGTGCTCATTTGCGCGAATCCGTTGCGTATATTTTGAAAAATTAAAAAAAAATACCTAACCTAACCTAACCTATAAATAAGGTCTGTGCGGACTTGCAAAATTTTGTCGGAAACGAAAGTTTCCTAAACCACTAAAACTCAAGTTATTTCATTGATATTTGGCATACGTGTCTTAAATTGTTTCTTGATTAGTTTGTAATCATCATTTTATACATAATTTATATATTTTCTAAAAAAAAATCACTTGTAAAAATTTCATACTAAACTTTCATATAACAATTATTTCTAAGTATTTTTTAATTAAGTTCTAGCGGATAGATTTTGTTTATTTTTGTTTTGTTCCGTAGGGTCGTGCTCATTTGCGCGAATCCGTTGCGTATATTTTGAAAAATTAAAAAAAAATACCTAACCTAACCTAACCTATAAATAAGGTCTGTGCGGACTTGCAAAATTTTGTCGGAAACGAAAGTTTCCTAAACCACTAAAACTCAAGTTATTTCATTGATATTTGGCATACGTGTCTTAAATTGTTTCTTGATTAGTTTGTAATCATCATTTTATACATAATTTATATATTTTCTAAAAAAAAATCACTTGTAAAAATTTCATACTAAACTTTCATATAACAATTATTTCTAAGTATTTTTTAATTAAGTTCTAGCGGATAGATTTTGTTCATTTTTGTTTTGTTCCGTAGGGTCGTGCTCATTTGCGCGAATCCGTTGCGTATATTTTGAAAAATTAAAAAAAAATACCTAACCTAACCTAACCTATAAATAAGGTCTGTGCGGACTTGCAAAATTTTGTCGGAAACGAAAGTTTCCTAAACCACTAAAACTCAAGTTATTTCATTGATATTTGGCATACGTGTCTTAAATTGTTTCTTGATTGAAACAAAATCTATCCGCTAGAACTTAATTAAAAAATACTTAGAAATAATTGTTATATGAAAGTTTAGTATGAAATTGTTATTTCATTGATATTTGGCATACATGTCTTAAATTGTTTCTTGATTAGTTTGTAATCATCATTTTATACATAATTTATATATTTTCTAAAAAAAAATCACTTGTAAAAATTTCATACTAAACTTTCATATAACAATTATTTCTAAGTATTTTTTAATTAAGTTCTAGCGGATAGATTTTGTTTATTTTTGTTTTGTTCCGTAGGGTCGTGCTCATTTGCGCGAATCCGTTGCGTATATTTTGAAAAATTAAAAAAAAATACCTAACCTAACCTAACCTATAAATAAGGTCTGTGCGGACTTGCAAAATTTTGTCGGAAACGAAAGTTTCCTAAACCACTAAAACTCAAGTTATTTCATTGATATTTGGCTTACGTGTCTTAAATTGTTTCTTGATTAGTTTGTAATCATCATTTTATACATAATTTATATATTTTCTAAAAAAAAATCACTTGTAAAAATTTCATACTAAACTTTCATATAACAATTATTTCTAAGTATTTTTTAATTAAGTTCTAGCGGATAGATTTTGTTTATTTTTGTTTTGTTCCGTAGGGTCGTGCTCATTTGCGCGAATCCGTTGCGTATATTTTGAAAAATTAAAAAAAAATACCTAACCTAACCTAACCTATAAATAAGGTCTGTGCGGACTTGCAAAATTTTGTCGGAAACGAAAGTTTCCTAAACCACTAAAACTCAAGTTATTTCATTGATATTTGGCATACGTGTCTTAAATTGTTTCTTGATTGAAACAAAATCTATCCGCTAGAACTTAATTAAAAAATACTTAGAAATAATTGTTATATGAAAGTTTAGTATGAAATTGTTATTTCATTGATATTTGGCATACATGTCTTAAATTGTTTCTTGATTAGTTTGTAATCATCATTTTATACATAATTTATATATTTTCTAAAAAAAAATCACTTGTAAAAATTTCATACTAAACTTTCATATAACAATTATTTCTAAGTATTTTTTAATTAAGTTCTAGCGGATAGATTTTGTTTATTTTTGTTTTGTTCCGTAGGGTCGTGCTCATTGCGCGAATCCGTTGCGTATATTTTGAAAAATTAAAAAAAAATACCTAACCTAACCTAACCTATAAATAAGGTCTGTGCGGACTTGCAAAATTTTGTCGGAAACGAAAGTTTCCTAAACCACTAAAACTCAAGTTATTTCATTGATATTTGGCATACGTGTCTTAAATTGTTTCTTGATTGAAACAAAATCTATCCGCTAGAACTTAATTAAAAAATACTTAGAAATAATTGTTATATGAAAGTTTAGTATGAAATTTTTACAAGTGTTTTTTTTTTAGAAAATATATAAATTATGTATAAAATGATGATTACAAACTAATCAAGAAACAATTTAAGACATGTATGCCAAATATCAATGAAATAACAATTTCATACTAAACTTTCATATAACAATTATTTCTAAGTATTTTTTAATTAAGTTCTAGCGGATAGATTTTGTTTCAATCAAGAAACAATTTAAGACACGTATGCCAAATATCAATGAAATAACTTGAGTTTTAGTGGTTTAGGAAACTTTCGTTTCCGACAAAATTTTGCAAGTCCGCACAGACCTTATTTATAGGTTAGGTTAGGTTAGGTATTTTTTTTTAATTTTTCAAAATATACGCAACGGATTCGCGCAAATGAGCATGACCCTACGGAACTAAAACAAAAATAAACAAAATCTATCCGCTAGAACTTAATTAAAAAATACTTAGAAATAATTGTTATATGAAAGTTTAGTATGAAATTTTTACAAGTGATTTTTTTTTAGAAAATATATAAATTATGTATAAAATGATGATTACAAACTAATCAAGAAACAATTTAAGACATGTATGCCAAATATCAATGAAATAACTTGAGTTTAGTGGTTTAGGAAACTTTCGTTTCCGACAAAATTTTGCAAGTCCGCACAGACCTTATTTATAGGTTAGGTTAGGTTAGGTATTTTTTTTAATTTTTCAAAATATACGCAACGGATTCGCGCAAATGAGCACGACCCTACGGAACAAAACAAAAATAACAAAATCTATCCGCTAGAACTTAATTAAAAAATACTTAGAAATAATTGTTATATGAAAGTTTAGTATGAAATTTTTACAAGTGATTTTTTTTTAGAAAATATATAAATTATGTATAAAATGATGATTACAAACTAATCAAGAAACAATTTAAGACACGTATGCCAAATATCAATGAAATAACTTGAGTTTTAGTGGTTTAGGAAACTTTCGTTTCCGACAAAATTTTGCAAGTCCGCACAGACCTTATTTATAGGTTAGGTTAGGTTAGGTATTTTTTTTTAATTTTTCAAAATATACGCAACGGATTCGCGCAAATGAGCACGACCCTACGGAACAAAACAAAAATAAACAAAATCTATCCGCTAGAACTTAATTAAAAAATACTTAGAAATAATTGTTATATGAAAGTTTAGTATGAAATTTTTACAAGTGATTTTTTTTTAGAAAATATATAAATTATGTATAAAATGATGATTACAAACTAATCAAGAAACAATTTAAGACACGTAAGCCAAATATCAATGAAATAACTTGAGTTTTAGTGGTTTAGGAAACTTTCGTTTCCGACAAAATTTTGCAAGTCCGCACAGACCTTATTTATAGGTTAGGTTAGGTTAGGTATTTTTTTTTAATTTTTCAAAATATACGCAACGGATTCGCGCAAATGAGCACGACCCTACGGAACAAAACAAAAATAAACAAAATCTATCCGCTAGAACTTAATTAAAAAATACTTAGAAATAATTGTTATATGAAAGTTTAGTATGAAATTTTTACAAGTGATTTTTTTTTAGAAAATATATAAATTATGTATAAAATGATGATTACAAACTAATCAAGAAACAATTTAAGACACGTATGCCAAATATCAATGAAATAACTTGAGTTTTAGTGGTTTAGGAAACTTTCGTTTCCGACAAAATTTTGCAAGTCCGCACAGACCTTATTTATAGGTTAGGTTAGGTTAGGTATTTTTTTTTAATTTTTCAAAATATACGCAACGGATTCGCGCAAATGAGCACGACCCTACGGAACAAAACAAAAATAAACAAAATCTATCCGCTAGAACTTAATTAAAAAATACTTAGAAATAATTGTTATATGAAAGTTTAGTATGAAATTTTTACAAGTGATTTTTTTTTAGAAAATATATAAATTATGTATAAAATGATGATTACAAACTAATCAAGAAACAATTTAAGACACGTATGCCAAATATCAATGAAATAACTTGAGTTTTAGTGGTTTAGGAAACTTTCGTTTCCGACAAAATTTTGCAAGTCCGCACAGACCTTATTTATAGGTTAGGTTAGGTTAGGTATTTTTTTTTAATTTTTCAAAATATACGCAACGGATTCGCGCAAATGAGCACGACCCTACGGAACAAAACAAAAATAAACAAAATCTATCCGCTAGAACTTAATTAAAAAATACTTAGAAATAATTGTTATATGAAAGTTTAGTATGAAATTTTTACAAGTGATTTTTTTTTAGAAAATATATAAATTATGTATAAAATGATGATTACAAACTAATCAAGAAACAATTTAAGACACGTAAGCCAAATATCAATGAAATAACTTGAGTTTTAGTGGTTTAGGAAACTTTCGTTTCCGACAAAATTTTGCAAGTCCGCACAGACCTTATTTATAGGTTAGGTTAGGTTAGGTATTTTTTTTTAATTTTTCAAAATATACGCAACGGATTCGCGCAAATGAGCACGACCCTACGGAACAAAACAAAAATAAACAAAATCTATCCGCTAGAACTTAATTAAAAAATACTTAGAAATAATTGTTATATGAAAGTTTAGTATGAAATTTTTACAAGTGATTTTTTTTAGAAAATATATAAATTATGTATAAAATGATGATTACAAACTAATCAAGAAACAATTTAAGACACGTAAGCCAAATATCAATGAAATAACTTGAGTTTTAGTGGTTTAGGAAACTTTCGTTTCCGACAAAATTTTGCAAGTCCGCACAGACCTTATTTATAGGTTAGGAATCCCTCAAAATAAAGAAAAATATATTTCTTTTTCAAAATATTTAAAAATTAAGAATAATAATATCTCGTTAAGATTTTTAGACTCATTTAAATTTATGTCAAGCAGTCTTGATAGATTAGCACATAATATAAAAACACATCAATTTGTTGAGCTCAAAAAAAATTACCCGCGAGATGAAGACTTTAAAAGATTAATTAGGAAGGGTGTATATCCATACGAAATAATGACTTCGTTCGAAAGTTTGAAAATATCATCATTGCCAACACAAAATCAATTTTTTAATTCGTTGGTAAATACAAATGTATCAAATGATGATTATAGACATGCCCAAGATGTTTGGAATCATTTCAAATGTGGAACCATGGATGATTACACTAGTTTATATTTGATTATGTTTATATACAATAGATTAATATGAGTAAGTTTTCGACGTTTTGTAAAGTATAGCGGACCTATAAGTCTATTACATCGAGATTCAGCATTATATTTGAGACCAAAGACATTTATGCTTAAGTTATTGATTTCTTCAAACTTGTGAATATCTTTGAGTTTTACAGGAAAAGATATTTTTTCAAATTTAAGTTTATTTTGATTATGAATATATGAACTCACTCTATCTGAATTTTTTGTAACTGGATATAAAGCAGAGAGTACCGCCCATTTGAAACACTGCACATCATTATTTTTGACGTTTATAATTGCCTTTTTATGTTTTATGTCAATTGGTAAGTCAATATACGAAGACCCCCTCAAAGGATTAAATTTATTAACATTCAAATCAATATTTCTTATTTTTTTAAGACTCCATCCACTATCTTTTTTCTCAAACTCACTTATTTTATTACAAATGTCATTCATTATTATTTGGTAAGTTGCTTCATAATCATCACCGATACATATAGAATTATTGACGGTTTGAAAATCGAATGAATTTTCTAAGCTTTTACTTTCCTGGAGCAAATCAGCGTGCAAGATAAAATTAATTTTTATTAATGTTAAAGTTTTTAATGGTTACAATCTCAAGAAACTTACACACTGCATAAACCCGTACAGAGACGATTCCCTCGGAATAAATACATATTATCAAACTTTAACGAGCTTTGGCAGGCTGATTTGAGTGATATGAGGACGTATAGTAACTATAATGATGGTTTTAATTATATACTTTGTGTTATAGATGTATTTAGTAAATATGCGTTTGCGAGAGCCATGAAAAAGAAAGATTCTCAAACTGTGAAAACATGTTTTGAAAGTATTTTTAGTGAAGCTAACAGTACTCCTAGAGATATACAATCAGACAAAGGAACTGAATTTGTTTCCAAAGATGTTAGAACGTATTTCAAAAGTAGAGACATTAATTATTATACTACTAATAATCCTGATATAAAAGCAAGTATAGTGGAAAGGTTTCAAAGGACTTTAAAAATGAAAATGTGGCGTTACTTCACCCATAACAACACGTATAAATTTATTGATATATTACAAGATTTATTATATTCCTATAATCACAGCTATCATAGAAGCATAAAAATGTGTCCATGTGATGTAAACTCTAGCAATATTATGACTGTTTGGTGCAATTTGTATGATAAACAAACCAATTCGAAGTATACAACTGAAATAAGAGCAAGATTTCGCATTGGAGATTATGCAAGAATAACCAAGTATAAACATATATTTCAAAAAGGTTACGAAACCAACTGGAGTGATGAAATTTTTGTATTTTCATCGATAATTTACAGATCCCCTTTCGTTGTATATAGCATTAAAGACTTGCAAAATGAACCAATCGTTGGGACTTTCTATGAAAGAGAGTTACAGAAAGAAGAATATACCCCCACCCTAGAATATAAAATTGATAAAATAATACGTTCACGGTATTCGGGTCATAGAAAAGAGTTGTTAGTAAAGTGGAGAGGATATCCAGATAAATTTAATAGTTGGATAAAAGCGGCAAGCTTAAAAAAATATGAGTGAAGAAAGTTTTTTCTAATAATACTTTGTACAATGATTTAATTGTGGATGAAATGTTTAAAACTATTTTCTAAATAAAATATTTTTTTATTGTACAAATGTGTTTGATTTGAGTAATAGTGAATAAACTATTAAATACAAAATAAAACAAACGAATTCATGACATATTTAATTTATTAGGATAATATTTTATAACGATGGCTCATAACATGATGGATGATAGATTGATGGTAATAAGATTATCGCTTCGTAGCTGCAAAGTAAGACTTTTTACACTGGCTACTTCCTGCGATTTCTTTGGTAATGTTGTATATAATATCACGCAAGCTTTCATAAAGTTCATTACGCTCAGATTGCACATAGTATTTAAGGCGTACTTCTGCATTCTGCATGCAGTACTCGGTGGCAGGCAATCCGTTTAGTTTCTTTGTGTCATATAGGTCGATTTTTATGAAATGGCTTGCCTGCGAACCATCGTCCGAGTTTGTAGAAATATACGATGTTCCCTCAGGATTCGATTGAGCAACACATGATGATAATATTATTTTCTTTTGCTTCTTTGGCTTCTCAAAGAAACCACTAATATCATTGCAGGCTCTCTTTTGTTTGGGTTTCTGTATTTTCATAGGGGCGACCTCTTCAGCCTCATCTCCGCTTAGATTAGAATAGTAATAGTTTTTAAATGTACAATCAAACGAGTTGTTACTTGACAGCTGCAATAATGAAAAAGTACACAATATATTTACTGGGCAACAACATAAATAAATTAGTAAATGACTTAAAAATAATACTCACCGCCATTGTTTCGTATCGGAAGAGCACTTTCACGTATCACGAACAACAATTATTTCATATCAGAACAGCTTCCAATGCTTCCATGTATCAACAAGTTTTGTACATCAGCTTACGTAGCCTTTCAAATCAGCGTTGATTGTATTAAATATTTAACCCTGAGTCAGAGATGATTACAACAAAATAACTAGGTGATAACCAACCGATACAAATATGAAACGGCTCTATGATGAGTAGGTATTATACGAAAACAATTTTACTGCGAAGTAGGTTAGGTTAGGTTAGTATTGTTATGCTAAAAAAAGTAAAACGAAATCCGCGGTTAATTAATTAATTGATCAAAATGGTGCGCCACCAACACAAATATGAAACGGTTCTATGATGAGTAGGTTAGGTTAGGTATTCTTATGTTAAAGAAATAAAAAACAGTAATACACTGCTATTTTAAAAATGTTTGATAAGGCGATCGAGGCGAAATTTTTGATGAGCCAGAACGCACCCAAAAAATAATGACGGGTACTAACCGCGAAAAAAGCCGCGGATCTGGGGTAATCAACTTAATCCGCGGTTAATTAATTAATCAAAACCGCGACCCGCGAGAAAATCCGCGGAAAAATTTGATTGATAAGGCGATCAATTTAATGAGCCAGAACGCACCAATCCCTACTACTCTATGAAAAGACTCGAAATTATGGCGGCTACTAACCGCGAAAAAAGCCGCGGATCTGGGGTAATCAACTTAATCCGCGGCCAATTAATTAATCAAAACCGCGACCCGCGAGAAAATCCGCGGAAAATTTTGATTGATAAGGCGATCAATTTAATGAGCCAGAACGCACCAATCCCTACTACTCTATGAAAAGACTCGAAATTATGGCGGCTACTAACCGCGAAAAAAGCCGCGGATCTGGGGTAATCAACTTAATCCGCGGCCAATTAATTAATCAAAACCGCGACCCGCGAGAAAATCCGCGGAAAATTTTGATTGATAAGGCGATCAATTTAATGAGCCAGAACGCACCAATCCCTACTACTCTATGAAAAGACTCGAAATTATGGCGGCTACTAACCGCGAAAAAAGCCGCGGATCTGGGGTAATCAACTTAATCCGCGGCCAATTAATTAATCAAAACCGCGACCCGCGAGAAAAACCGCGAAAAAAGCCGCGGATCTGGGGTAATCAACTTAATCCGCGGCCAATTAATTAATCAAAACCGCGACCCGCGAGAAAATCCGCGGAAAATTTTGATTGATAAGACGATCAATTTAATGAGCCAGAACGCACCAATCCCTACTACTCTATGAAAAGACTCGAAATTATGGCGGCTACTAACCGCGAAAAAAGCCGCGGATCTGGGGTAATCAACTTAATCCGCGGCCAATTAATTAATCAAAACCGCGACCCGCGAGAAAATCCACGGAAAATTTTGATTGATAAGGCGATCAATTTAATGAGCCAGAACGCACCAATCCCTACTACTCTATGAAAAGACTCGAAATTATGGCGGCTACTAACCGCGAAAAAAGCCGCGGATCTGGGGTAATCAACTTAATCCGCGGTCAATTAATTAATCAAAACCGCGACCCGCGAGAAAAACCGCGAAAAAAGCCGCGGATCTGGGGTAATCAACTTAATCCGCGGCCAATTAATTAATCAAAACCGCGACCCGCGAGAAAATCCGCGGAAAATTTTGATTGATAAGGCGATCAATTTAATGAGCCAGAACGCACCAATCCCTACTACTTACAAATAACCCATTCTTTTTTAACCCATTCTGTTTCTTTAGCTTTACGCTGTATTCCGTACACAACAAGGTACACAAGAGAGAACCTACCTACTATTTAGACACTCCATTCTCCTTTTTCCGCTGAATGTTGGAGGCATTGCGTATTGAGTGGCGGAATTCAACGCCGCGTTTTGTCGCGACACCAGAGCAAAGAAATGAAAATATTTACTGTTGACTGTTTAAAAGACAATAATAACATAATATATCCAAGAAAGGTATACTTGTATGTATTTAATTTGATAATTTTATTGACGATGCACGATGATCATAAGATATGTCCTGCATATGGGTGTTTTAATAAAAGCGTTAACCAATCAACGTGTCAAAAAAATTAAATTCTTTGTGCCGTACAATATTCTTAATTATTTTTATTAAAACTGAATTGTTTATTTCAATTTTAATGCAAAATCGATATTTTAAAATTGTTATATAAATAATAATTTTATTATTAATCGTATTAAAAATATTCTCGTATTCGTTGGCCTTGGTTAAATTGCTACTTTGATAAGCGTGCCGATTATTTTGTTTCAGGTCGCTACTTTGTGTCGCGGATAACCTACATACTGCTAATTTAATAATTTCTCCTTTGGAAAAAGAACTTCTATTATTACTTATCTTAGTATTGTTGAATTGAAATACATCTCAAAAATATAGCGTGATGAAGTCGAACCCACGACCATCGCGTACTTACAATACTACGACGGCCTCAAATATATATATAATGAAATCGGTCCGGTAGTTTTTGTGTGAAAACAATACAAACATACATACAAGAATACAAATCTTTCCTATTTATAATATTAGTATAGATTTAATTCCCCTAAGACACAATAGGAACGTTTCTCACACAGTTTTCTTTTTTTTTTTTTAACTTCTATTTTATAACAAAATTACGAATCTATATTGAGCATGTCAATCACACGTCAATGAATAACATCGAGCTGATAACCGGCCAGCAGGTGACCATTTGTTGTACATTAACTCATTATGTAAATTGATGTTCTTATTAAGTTAATTAAATAATAATTATTATAATAGCATAACAGTAATAAACTTTTTATTGTAAAAATTGTTTTATTTAAGAAAAAAAACGATTGATAAAATCCTCTAGTGCGCTCTTCCTCCACCACTACCACCACCACCTCATCTCAATACACAATATGAGTTTACTTTTAGTAAAATAAAAGAATAAAATATTAAATCTAATTACAAAAACTAATTCGAGAGAACAACATTTTTAAAAGGAAATTGCGTAAAAGAACATTCATCTGAAATTCAATCCTGTTTTGATTGTTTAATTTGATTTGTTGGTAATTCTAGTATTAATTAGTCACACTAATAACTCAACACGCAATGCCTCCAGTATCCGGCAGAAAGTGGGGAACGGAGTGTCTTGACACTAGGTTCCCTCTGCCTACCCTGCTGTGTGCGGGATACAGCGTGAAGCTGATTTATTTGATTTATTAAACGTTAAATATTCGTAAAACGTATTGATTTAATATTACCCATGATTAAAGGCATAATTGGTTGTCTATATAATGTGCAAGAAAATATTCCAATCATTTGTTTTCGTTTCATGCTAGGTTTTCCTTGCCTTCATATCGCAGGTAGGGAAAACCTAGTGACAAAAGACTCCGTTCTCCAATTTTTTCCACCAATTTGAGACTTTACGTGTTGAATAGTAGGACTCCTCAACACGGCGCTATGTCACAAGATCTTTTTTTGTGTTTAGGTTATTATACAATTAAATAACGTTTTTAGATAACAAAATCATTCCAGAAACATCTACCGATTTTCTTTTTTCTTTCGATAAAAATCATTTTTCATCATTCGTGATAAATAAATATAATTATTATACAAATAAAACTGAAGCATAACTCTTACTAATAAACGATTAATTCATCTACAAATAGCATTCAAGACATATTATATTTCCTTAAAGAATTGAAACAAGATTTTATAAAAAAAAATTATAACTTTTGTATCATTTATTTATTAGATACAAGCTGTAGTAAAACATGTTTTAAGCATAAGCTCAAGTTTCCTCATTCATATTTAGGTATAAAATCATATATACCTATACAAACGTTAGTCGTATTAATATCTTTAATTAAAAAAAATGTCAACTTCTAAAAAAAGATATGAAATTAAATGAAATAAAACAAAAAATATATTTATTTAGTAATATCTAAGTAATTTTAAAAAATAAATACACAAAAAATAATTATTAGTACCAAAATGAACAGGTACTCGTATGCTGGTGAAAAAAAAACATTGTACAATATTCTTTAGTATCGTTGATATGTTGCAAACTACTTGTATGTGACGTCACTTATCATATAGCCTCTCAGGAATGTGGCTATTAAATCTTATAAAAAAGAGTAATATTGATAATAAACATAATTAATAATAATAATATATATTAAAAATAATTAATTAACTTAATGTTAAATGTGTTTTATAATAAAATGGTTATTCCTGTATAACAAAGTGTTTGTCTAACATAACTCTCATAAATCTATACTTCCTCAGTTTACTATTTAGTTATCAAAATATATATTTTATTGTCTATTTTAACACACTTTTCATGTATTCTAAATAATAAAAACTTTTATTTATTACGAAATTTTGAAAAAATCTGTATTAACATCCAAAATAAAAAACGAACATCATAAAAAACCAATATATATATCTATATATGTATATATATTATACAACATATTTTTAATACCTTTTAATCCGAATCCCAGAAATACTATAAGCACAATGAATATATTTAGAAAATGGAAATTCATTTTATTTTTTTTAATTTCTATTGTCTTTTAACGATAACCACCACCTTTAGCGAATAATAACACTCAACTGACTGATATCTGAAATGTTACTTTAAATCACAGAAATCAGTTTATTTATCAGACGTAAATTTAGTTTAATTTATTAATACTTTAAAATAGAGTTGTGTACATTAAATATAGAGAAACCAAAATGAATTGTTTCCGATAAATATTTGAAATTCGATAAATTGTGTTACGAATAAATATAATAAAATTACTTGTTTTGTGAAGGTCACCAAATTGAGGAAAAAAATATCTTATATATTTCTCATAAAGCAGTTATGTAAAACCTAGTTTTTGCTCTAAAATCGTGCTAGTGTATTACAAATATATGTGCGTACATTTTGATTATTGAATTGAAATTTTATTTCTAGGGTTTCGTAACTAAAACAAAACAAATTTGTTTGGCTCAAGCCAAGGCTGGAACCATTAATCCTTAAGAGCTATATTTGGTGTTAAACACCTTGAAAGTAATTTAATTATTTACAATTAATTTGGATATTTGCTAATAAATATATTTATTTGTATTTATTATTTGTATTTTTTTTTGTAAAAAAAACGGAAAAAATTGAATTTAACAGCTGAGAATACAAAGGAGATCATAATATTTTCTTTTTTTATGACAAATGAACTCCAAATCCATATCAAAAGTTTTTATTTTCGTTTAGTAAAATATGTTGCCTTTATCCTGGCTAAACTTTATAAGTATATATTAAAAAATATAATATATAGAATATTTCCCTCGCAAGTGTAACCAAAAAAACTTAAAATTGTTACGGAACTTTTAGTTTCTCTATCGTTATATCCAGGTGTCGATACATCCAGGAGGTAAGTGTGTGGTAAAAATTGCGCGCACGATCGACCTCTACCCCCACACGTTTAAGGGCTATACACAACTCAGGAGGATACACAGAAGTGCTAAGCGTTATGACAAGAATTAAAAAGTGTAGCGACTAAAAGGTCAAAAAGGATGTATCTGGGTGTTTTACACCCATATAGCCTTTAAGGGTTAAGATCAAGCGTCACGCTATCCACGCAGCTCCATATCAAGCTGAAAACTATTTTAAGTATCCGCCAGCCCCTTAAAATAGTTAAGAATACACGATTCTTAAGATCAAAAGAACTGTCAGATTCATCTTAGCTATTTTGGTTCGCGTTAATAATAAATTAACTGACTTCTTATATAACAATAATTACAAGTTTTGTGCTGTCAAAGAACGAAAAAAATATATTCTCCATAAAAGCAGAAACTTATCTTTACAAAACGTCTTAGCTGAATTAACATTTACAAAGTCATAGTTTTAGTTTGAGTATAAAATAAAGGCAAAATGAAAAACTCTGCGCAAGGTCTACTGCATCTAGTTTTACTTTTTTGCATTTGCACACTCATGCTTGAAAATACACAGTGGTAAAAAATGTAAAAAATATTTAAACTTACTCTACTGAACTCTAGTAAAATTTGAATAATATACATATATCTACATGTGTTATTTCTGTTATATTTGTATTTAATACAAATATAATAAAAGAAAGAAATAAAGTATTTTCAAATATTAAAAAGAAGTGCAGGTGAACTTGTTCTATAATAATTAATCAAGCTCGTCATGCTTTCATCTCTTTGCGTAATTAAAACGGCTTTTATTGTTAATTTCTGGCGCCATCTGGCAGCAAAGATTTATGAATGCAATTTTAATTATAAATGTAATAGAAGTGCTTTGTAGTTGAAATAACTGTCCCCAATGGTGGAAGGGAAGTATTCCCGTACTATAGTATAAAACAAATTCTTATTTTTTTCTTGATTTTTTGATAGAGATTAATTTTATAACAGATTTCTTTTACAATTACTTCTACTTCCGATTACTAATTTCATTTAATGTTTGTTGCCTTGAACGCAATAATAGTAAAGACATTATTATTCTGTTGATGGAAATAAATGACAGCTTTACAGCAAATATATATTGAATTGAACGACTGCTATGCAGTTCGAAGTTAAAATCCCTTCAAATAATAGAGAAAATAGTTGAGTAATTTTTTATTTAAAATGTAAACCTTTAATATTTCTGTATTTATTATTTTTAATTTATTTTAAGTATGGTCACCTCCAAGCAATACAAAACTTCAAACAAATGAAGCATTCATAATCTGACCTACGCGTTGTTTACATTCCGAGATGGGAGTACAATGATCATGATTCACAAGTCACATTCGCGGTTAAGCCCCGGCTGTATGGTCTCCTATAAAACAGGGACGCTCGGGACGTTCTAAATTTAGTTTTTATTAAATTTTCGAGAGGTTAAACTTAAAAAAATGTTCAACTTACAAGCGTTTGTGTTTCTACTAGTGCTTTATGCGGTGAATGCGGCGATGGTTGTTAGTGTTTATGATGATGGTACGTTTATTTTTCTTTTGAAATTCACGTAGTAATCTTTCGTTGATGGGAAAGCGAAAGAAATTTATTTTTAATTATTTTTTATATTAAGCTATATACTTCATACCTATATATACTTAGAAACTAGAACTTATACATTTACATTCCATGATATTAATTAACAAGTAATTTCCTGACAGCAAGAACTTTAGCTGGAAGTGTGACTAATTAAACTCTACTGTCGAATAAAAACGTTCTCTACTTTAATTTTTGTTTTAAAAGTGCCGAATTAAAAAAACCTTTTTTAAAAATCAAAATATTATACAATTTAACTATACTAAATTAAAAATTAAAAAAAATCATCGTGGTCTGAATTAGAGTCCTCTCTGGTACGTCCAATATATCAAAAAGTGTTTACTTTTTAAGTAATAAAAAGTAAATCACAAACATTAAAATATAATGTACAAGTACATAACGTATATAGTAATAATAGTTTGAATGTGTGTATTTATTATTGTTTTATTGACACAGTACAATATAATATTTGTTTATATTTTTATATAGGGTTCAGTGAAAAGCGGAACATAAAAGATTGCAACTATGGAGAATGTGATCAACTATGTCGTCGTATAGGTTTTCCCGGAGGAGCATGCGTTGGTGACCGCTGCAAGTGTGACGTAATACAAGGTCAGGAAATATATTTATAGACTAACAATATACAAAGGTTGTCGTAGCGCAGATACTGGTCTAGGCAAGTTATTTGATTTTCCTTGTTCTGAACAGAAAAGAAAGAGCTGCGTTGAGTTCCGCCATTTGTAACGATCCATACCAGAACTAAAATGTGTATTTATATAATTCAAAAAATGTATAATTTATAAAAATATATTATAAATATAATTTTTATAACATTATTTAATTTATAGCTAACGATAAATACAATCTTATCTCTATATATAATAAGACAGTAAAAATATTTTGTCTGTACATTTAGTAATTTTGACTGAAATGGATAGAGGGACACTTAAAAAGAATAATAGAAAGCAAAAAGATTTTTTTTGAATTTCTTATCTGTCTGTCTGTCTGTCTGTCTGTCTGTCTGTCTGTCTGTCTGTCTGTCTGTCTGTCTGTCTTTCTGTCTGTCTGTCTGTCGACATATTTCTGTCCGCAATTTTCTCTGAAAGTACTGAACCGATTTACTTGAAAATTTCACCAATTGCTTTGTTTTAACTCAACTTGAGTACTAAAGTTTAGTTCATCAAAATCGGTTCATTAAAAAAAAAGTTTTCGTCATTACTTTGCCTGCGAATATTATATAGCAATCGCGCTGGTATGACCATGGCTAAAGAGAGTCATTCGAAACGTCTGGTTTATATGATTTTTGATAAAAATATATATTTTTGAAGCACTATTATATAATATTTTATACAATAATGTAAGCAAAGTTGAATTGTTAGTGGAGATTACCTTCATAAATCATAACAGTTAAGTTTAAGTCGTAATTAATTCAACCGGTCGGTCGTGGCGCAGCGGCACGAGGTGTGACTGCAAAACCGACTGGTTGTGGGTTCGATCCCCACTCGAGGAGATGAAATATTTACTTAAATTTATATTTCCATTTCTTCACTCTGGTGTCGAGGTTAAGCGCGGCGTTGAGTTCTGCCACTCAACACGCAATGCCTCCAGAATTCGGCAGAAAGTGGGGAACGGACTGTCTTAACACTAGGTTCCCTCTGCCTACCCTGCTATGTGCGGGATACAGCGTGAAGCTAATTTTAATTTATTTTAATTCAACACAGAAATAAAGAACGATCTTGAAAGAAATATCAAGTAAATACAAAGATATTTTGATTGGTTCGTTCAAATAATATATGTAACTAATTTAAAAACTGTACAGGAGTTAATATGCAATTATTACAGTTATTTTACAAATAATATTATGAATCCTACAACCTAAATTAAATTATTCACTGACATCAGCACATTTAACAGAGTTTTAGAATTATGATGAGACGTATATTATATAGGTAAAAAGAACATAAAGTTACAAAAATATATACGTGTAATACATAATTAGCTTTATGTATATTTTACAAATATCAAATATCAACAATGGTCGTATTTTTTTATTTAAAACAATCAAAAATTCTTTGACGATAATGTCGTAAAAAAACATATTAGAAGTCATTATAGTTGTCAATCGATTGTGCTTATTAAATCAGTAATCATGTATTTTAAGCGAGCGAAGCCGTGGGCGAGCCGCTAGTTCTTTTCTTACGCGTTCCGTTCACAAGTAATATTAAAGTGACGTAATATACCGTAGGTAAAACACGCAGATATAAAATTTATTTATTAAAATAATTTAATAATTGTAGGAAATCATTGTGTATTATAATTTAAAATAAATAATAACATAATATTTTAAATATTTTAAAATATCATGGCTGCATGGCTGAATAAGCTACTGTCAACGTCAAAAAAACAAGGAAAGAAAGAAAGGGAGGGGAGATGGCGGACGCGTCTGGTGAAGGATAGTTATTCAAAATGCTTAGAGAAGTTTTAATTTATAATGAATATATATTTAGTTACATCTTATATGTAAGAAGTATATGAGTTAGTACATGTAATAGTGATATAAGTATTCGAGGCTGGTAAGATAAATTATAAGTGTATACTTAGTCGGTAAGTTTTTAATAGCTTATTATTAAAACAAAGCAGAGTAATATTAATGTACGTAATACCATTAACATACAAAGATAAATGTTATTTAATTATTAAGTTGAAATAAATGCATAACGATGTTTTAGGAAGTGTAAAATTACGTTTTTAATAATACGTATATAGAATGCTTGCTGCCATCTTTGTTAGATGACAATTTACAAATATTATATAATATGAGTCTATTTAATGTCCTACAATAAAATATTTTTTTGTAGTAGCAGTATTGAAATTTAGATAGTGCATGTTATTGTTTGTCGCAGTAGTGGCGCAGGGTCACAAGGATGTGACTAACTAGACTATTAAATTGTGGATTCGGTCCCCACTCGAGGGAATGAATTATTATTTCTGAATGTTTTCATTTCTTCAATTTGGTACCAAGGCAAATTCCGACATCGAGTTCCGCCACTCAACACACAATTGCTCGAAAATTTCGGAAAGTGGGGAACGGAGTGTCCTCTGCCTACCCTGCTGTATCCGCTCCGTTTTACTGTACGTGATCTCATGGCTCTTATTAAATTAAATTATAAAATTAAATTAGCTTCACGCTGTATCCCGCACACAGCAGGGTAGGCAGAGGGAACCTAGTGTTAAGACACTTCGTTCCCCACTTTCTGCCGATTTCTGGCGGAATTGCCTGTTGAGTAGCAGAACTCAACGCCGCGCTTTGTCTTGACACCAGAGCGAAGAAATGGACATATAAATTTAAGTAAATATTTCATCTCCTCGAGTGGGGATCGAACCCAACAACAACAACCAGTCGGTTTTACAGTCACACTGCCGCTGCGCCACGACTGGCCTCAATCTTCATGGCTCTTATCTTTTTTATTATTAACGGAAGTCTGCAACATACGATATGTGTTTATGTAGCACGGTTCTAAGAAACAAAACTTAGTGTTAACATATTATTTGTGAACAAATACCTACACAATTTCGAACACTCGCAGTTTTATTCCCAACACAACTAATTCACTTTACTTACGTAACTAAAAAGGTGCAAAGAGGGTAATTTCGTTAATTATTTCACTTTTTTGTTTCTTTTCTCATTGTTTTTATTGTGTAACTTAAAATAAGTGTAGCATTTAGTTTCTAGAAAATTTGGCATCTAGAATTTTAAATTTTATAATATTTTTTTTTCCTTCAGAGCTCCCCTTTTTTAAATACATACTTAAATATTACGATTTTACGAGTCCTTCAAATTTACGACATATTATTCTCGTATGTGTATTATAGGGCGATATAATATTTACATTTTCTCACTCTGCTAACAAACACACTGTCGAAAATTTGGCGAAAAATTAAATAAATATTTAATTTCCTCGAGTGGGGATCGAACCCATAACCGTCGCGTTACAGTCACACCTATGTGCCACTGGGCCACGACGGCCTCATGCCGACCGACGGCCGACAAAAGAAAGTAATATATCTAATAACATTTATTACTTGACAGAAATTACTACCGTTCAAGAACTAAAAGATTGTAATAGTGCTAATTGCAATCAGTTATGTCGTAGAATGGGCTTTATCGGTGGAGACTGTGTCAACAACCATTGCAGTTGTGATACATACTTAAAATTGAAAGGTAATTAATAATTAATATGTTTTTTAATATCTTTTGACAGGTATATTGTTATACGCTTGTTACAACTTATTTATGTTGTTAACATCTCTGTAGGGAGATTTTTACAAATTTCCACTACCCAAAGATAATTAACTAAGAATTATCGTCTGGCAAGAGAGAATGCTATTTATTAAACATTTTTTAAAGTTACTTATTTATTTAGAAAACGTATAAAAATTTATAAAATTAATTTAGTATATTGTTGGCAATAGACCAGAAATAGTACTAGTAGACCGAGTGACGCACCGTGCAGTGATTGTTGACGTTACTATCCGAAAAAGAAAAAGTATCTAAATATTTGGACTTAGCCCACGAGATTGCCGTCATGTGGGATGTCAATGCGACTATCATTGTGTCGATAGTAGTTACAGTAACGGTTTAATAGAGAAAAGCCGCGACCTCTTAAGAGGTTATAGTTAGCTTTGGGTTCAAGAACCGGATGCAGGAGGCAATTTTACTTGAAACGGCGCGTATAAGTCGAAATCACTTAGGTTAGGTTAGGATTTCGGTATAAGAATTTTTTATTTTTTGAATTTTAGGAGGTTAATTTCTCTGGAGCCCTAACCACCGATGGCGTGGACCCTTGTCCCTTGGAAGAGGGGTTTTTTTTATATTTTTAAATATATTTTTTATAACAATTTATATTTAAAAATGTAAAATGTATTTCTCTTATATAATAAAAGTATGTATTGTTAATATGTGTAAATAAAATATAGATATAGTTATAAAATAATAATACATCAAATGAGACGGAAAATCTTGGGCCTACAAGTAAAAAACTGAAATATGACCTAATTTTTTTTAAAAATTTTAGATTAAAAAAACAGCTTAATTGACAATCTGGAAGCGGTGGTAAATGAGAAAAATAGTTTTAGATTATTAATCGATATAAATAACCGATTATTTTACTACGAAAATAAAATATTTGTTAGTTTTAATAAAGTCTAAGTATTTTACCGCACTTATTAGTGTATATAATTATACAATATAAATTAAGAAAATATCAGTTAATGACAGGAAAAACAAAAAGTTATCCATTTGAATCGATTAAAATTATATTTTTAGTAATAGATGTGACAGCAGATTGACATTGACACCTTGTCATTTGGTTCGTTTTGATGCGTAGAGAGTGCTTTTCCATTTGTTTAATATTTTCAACGACTGCTGCGTTTTCTTCACGGATTTGTTTCTCAGTAGTCACCAGTTACAGAGATTGATTGTGCTGTTACCTTACCTCACTTTTACCAAATCTCTAATAATTACTCAGTTCTCAGATTGCCAAAACTGACATAATTTTTAGGGAGGGAATTATGTACCTGAATCTATTTAAACATACCATTTTCATCTCTTTAAATTCTGGGCCCAAGAATGTATTCAATCATTTCAGTCTCCTTTACTATTTTGAAATTAGAAAGATTCATACTTATGGTATATACCTATGTAATTACCACGAACGATAAGAATGACATTGCAAGGCAGGCGTGCGTACTCTCTGTAAATGCGAAAACTTTCAATATAAATCATTCGCTTCATAATTGTATGCTTTAAACTGGAGAGAAATCAACCCCATACAGCTGATGAATTATCTTTAATATAATATTGTGTTACTATATTTAAAGTACCGGCTTCATGCATGTAACCCGCAGGTAGGCAGTAGGCAGAGGGAACCTTATGTTAAGTCACTCCGTTCCCAACTTTCCACCAAGATCTTGAGGTGTTTATCACGTTAGTGCCAAAGCGAAGAAAAGAAAATATTAATAAATAATAATTCGTTCCCCCTAGTGGCTATCCCACCGACAATCGTCTAGTGACAGTCACACACTTGTGCTATTTAATATTTAACAACTATTTGGCTAGCTGTTTCTAATAAGTGCTTTTAGTTGATAATATTGTATACAGATATAATATCATACAAATAGCCGATATTTACAAATTTTCATTATAATTAAAATTATTTATTTAATAGTTTAGTGATATACAATATTTACAATATTCTTCAAACTTGATTTAAAAAACAATAAAGTGGAGTAAAAGCCAACGACAATATCTGGATGAAATTTATACGATGCTTTCCTGTTGCATTATGGAGCAATATGCAGCAAAATAACTCTGACGGAGGAACTCAATGAGCACCGTGATATTACTATGGAAGACGTGACAAAGCAAGGGTCTCATAAACCGCAAAGCAGGGAATATGCTAATAAAATCTTATACCAGGCATTTTATAGTGGAATAAGCTTCGTTCTAACGACGCCAATTACGTACTATTTTCAAAACTCCGTCCTTTCCTGCATATAACGAGATAGGCAGAGAGAAACTGTATTATTTATACAGTCCATTTCTTCATCCGTTTCTGCCGAATTTGAGACATTCTGTTTTGAGTGGCGGAACTCAACGCCGCACTTTATTTTTGTAGTACGGGAAAATGAAAGTAATTTATTCCCTGAGTGAGGATCGAACGCACAAAAATCGTGTTTACTATCTGTCATCCCACTGCATCGCTGTGGCCTTACTGCTTATCTCAAAATTATACTACAAAAAAAAGGTTTATTTTTATTTCTCAAATGAATTATTATGGTTATATTTTCATAGTAACTAGTAATAAAGTAGATTTTCCAATTTCTCTACAAAATGAATCCAATCTGACCTCCAAGGAGATACTCCAAGTTCCAACGCAAAGAATGCCGGGGTTGTTTGCAGAAATCACAACAATATTTGCCCGACAAACCGATATCGAAATTAAATTTCTGATGATATAAGAGTCTCGATCTTAAACAGTAATCTCCAAATTAAATTGAAGTAAACAAAGGCACCAATTTATTTTAGACATTCCTCGAGAATATATCATCCTTGTAACAATATGCTATAAATAAAAGCTGTACCGTTCGCGATATCGATAACACCAACATATAATACATATATAATAAGTTAGTAAGTACTTCTTATATTTTCTATTCCTTAAAAATCTCAATTTCATGATTAATACTAAAATATAATTAAAAATAATAATATTAAGAATAAAATAGTTTAATTAATATTTAAAAAGTTGTATATTTTTTATAATGTAGCCATTTCGCTTTACAATAATTAAAATATAGGGTATATTAAAACAAATGGTGTTATCAGCGCACAGTCAAACCGTTTCATTTTATTAAAGCCAAGCAATTCGAATGTAACACAATAATGCGGTTAAATTGTCTTCATTTTGGCTTATCTTACTTAAATCGAGATCATTTCGTTTAAGCAGTGGGATCGTTCTGATGTCAAAATGTAATCTTACTCTGAAACTAACTTTATTTCTTCATTCATAAGATCATTCTGTAAAAATATTGCTATTTCTAAAATATAAACTATATACTATTAAATATTTTGCACTTTTCATTTAGAATTACAATCGATAACATACTAAAACTTTGAAGCTTTTAATCATCTCTTCAAATAACATATACACTAAAACATTCCAATGCGTTTAGTAGTAAAGTTGATATTTTTACGAATGACGTAAAAAATTATAAGAACAGACTCATCCAAGCGGGTGGGATAGTCATTTTGTCACACTATTTAGATAATCAATACAACAACACACACATATACATTATTCCAATCCAATATATACATTATTCCACACTTAGGAAAGAAAAATACTTATTTAGAAAACGTATAAAAATTTGAACGTAGCGGAACTCGAACCCGCGCCTCCTGGAAACCGACCAGGCGCTCTGACCACTGAGCCATACGTTCTCATCAATCTACGTCGAAATTTTGACCGCTACGTTCTAATTTTTATACGTTTTCTAAATAAGTATTTTTCTTTCCTAAGTGTGGAATAACACTTTAAAAATGTTAACAACAACCATTGTTTTAAAGCATCGAAAATGTGTCTATACGTGATATATAAAATAAACTAAAAACGTTGGCAAAAGGCGATCTTGTGGCTAGATATGGAGATCATGAATTTCTCTTCATGATATAAATATATATACCTAAAAATTAACTTACATAACACATTAAAAATGTTATTCAAATTCGCTTACTTCAAATCTTAAATTAATTCCTAACTTTTAACACAAAAGCTAAATTAAAGCAACGTAATTAATACTACTTGGCTAATGAACTGAATTGATAAAGGCGAAGTTAAAATTCATATATTCATCTAACATTATTCTCCAGCTCAAGATTCCTCAGCACAAACGACTTTTAAGGCAATATTTTCTCAATTAAATCTCACTTCCGAAATACGTAGTAAGGTAAATCCACCGCTTTTATTTCACAATTTTATTTCATTGTTTTAAAAAAGGCTAGGAACTAGCGGTTAACGATCTCCGTCGTCTCAGTCCAAGAACGAGTAAGAATTTCTCTCCCGAATTAATATAGTAAATAGGATTACCAATTTGGCTGGAATGTGTCCCATTGTGCCTTTTGCTTTATTTACAACTTTTCTTGATACAATCTTTTTGAAATTGTTGGTATAAAATACGTTTTATCTATTTATTTGTATTATAATAATGTTTACGTTATAGCAATATTTTTTTTTAGTTAATTACCGCTATAGTAAAAAAATATGTAAAATTTCTCAATCTTCTCATGAGTCATTTACAAATATTTGTTTGCATTCTAGTTTAATCTATTGCTTTTCGAAGACACGCGGTGAACAGAGTGATAAAACTTTCCGCTTACATCTCTAAAATACGAGATTATTTTGTTTTTTTTGCTATAACGTTAAAAAATACGAGATTATTTTGTTTTTTTTGCTATAACGTTAAAAAGATTAAATAAATATTTCATTTCCTCGATTGGGGATCGAATCCACAACCAGTCGCCTTTACAGTCACACATTTGTACCCCTGCGCCACGACTAGCCTCAAAAAGGCGAAATGGGATATCATGACAATTCTAATTAAATTTTAAGTTTTAGAAAAAAAAACTTACTAAGGTCGCACTCCTCCAGACTTTTGGATGGCACGCGTGGATTATGAAATTGAATATCTCTTTTGAAATGTTCATATTAAACATATTTTCTTCGTCAACACGACATTTCCTTATATAGGCGTAAAATGGAAGACGAAATTATCTTTTTTTCTACAGCTTCACGCTGTATCCTGCACGCAACAGAGTAGGCAGAGGGAACTTTGTGTTACGACACTCTGATTTCTATTCTTCCGTCAAATTTTGGAGGCAGTGTATACAATGTAGTGTAAGATGGTTTTACTTCATTTAAATAAACTTCATTTAAGTAAACGCAACTGATTGTGGATTTGTTTTCTTCGCTCTGATGTCGAGGCACAGCGCGACATTAATTTCCACCACTCAACACGCAATACCTTAAGAATTCGCCAGAAAATGGGGAACGGAGGGACTTAACACTAGGTTCCCTCTGCCTACCCTGCAGTGTGCTCTGCAGTATTTTAAATTTGTTTTTAGAGATCTTAATCTTTTATGTTTTTAGATGAAATAATCAATATGGAGAAAAACTTTTATGATGTGCTATCCAATAACAAAATAGATGAATGCAGCAGCAACTCATGTAAAATGACGTGCCAAGTTGAAGGTCATCTAGGGGGCAGTTGCGTAAATGACAGATGCATATGTCGTAAGAAAGGTGATTTGTTTTATTATATTTAATATTTATGTTATGATAAAATAGCAATAACAAAGATTATATTAATGTTAAAGATTATATTAATGTTTCTAAGTTGGCACAATATGAGATTTCATTGCCTTACCAATTGCGTGTTAAAGTTAAAGTTTTCTTTAATAAACTTTAGTTAATTTTATAATTCGTCAAAAGATAAAGGATTTTTAAAAGTGTAACTCTAAGCAAGAATAAAAAAAATATTAGTAAAAATATAAGATTTTACTATTTAGATTAGATAATTAGATGCAACTACTACAACAACATGAATACCTGAAAGGTGGAAAATAGAGAATTTCTTCTCTTTTTAACCATTGGCAGCAAATAACTGTTAAAAAAACACTATAAATATATATTTGATTGTATTAATATACATTTACTGTATTGCATATTGATTAAAAAACATAAAGATTGTTATGAGGATCCTCTCTCTGGAACCCTAGCCACCGATGGCCTGGACCATTGTCCTACCGTAGTAGTATTTAAAAATGTACAATTTATTCTTCTTTAATAGTAAAAATATATATTGTATTATGAAACAACTACGATGTGATATTTTTTTAAACATGTTTCAAAGTGTTATTCCACACTTAGGAAAGAAAAATACTTATTTAGAAAACGTATAAAAATTTGAACGTAGCGGGACTTGAACCCACGCCTCCTGGAAACCTACCAGGTAGGTTTAGTAGTAGTTTAGGGTTTCTAAATAAGTACGATGTGATATTTGGCTTGAATACGCGCTTTGGATCTCATCCCTATACCAGACCTAGCTGTGTTCCAATTGATCTTGCAAATATTAGGACTGTATCTACTAATTTACACGAGTTACGATGCTTTGAATGATCGACACCATGTGTTAGCTCGGTATTGGTCAAAATAGAAATGTAAATGAAATCTAGTTTCATTTACATTTAAGTTATTTAATATGATTAAGAGATGTGTATAGTTTGATACATAAACCAATTATAAACGTTAAAAATACAAAAATATACAATTATAAATTAGAGTATAATGAAAATAATAAGCTTTTCAAGATACATTAAGAATTAATTCAAATTAAATCAGCTTTACGTTATATCCCGCACACAGCAGGGTAGGCAGAGGGAGGGAACCTAGTGTTAAGACACACCGTTCCCCACTTTCCACCAAGTTCTGGAAGCATTGCGTGTTAAGTGACGGAACTCAACGCCGCGCTTTGCTTTGACACCAAAGCGAAGACATGAAAATGTAAATGTAAGTAAATGTTTCATTTCCTCAAGTGGGGACCGAACCAACAACTTATGGCGTTTACAGTCATACGCCTATACTTCTGCGCCCTATGTATAGGTATATATATTCTCCTTTTTTTCAGAAAGCAAACATCTAAACATGCTGGGGGAATGCACCAATGGTGAGTGTGACAAATCCTGTGTAAGCAATAACTGGTCTGGCGGCTTCTGTATGTATTTCATTGGCTCCTTAGTTTGTATTTGCTATTAAAACATTATATTAATAAATATTTTATAACAAAAAATTATCTTTAACATAAATGTTTATACAGACAAAAAATATATATATTATAATATTAGCAACAAAACAGGAGAATAAGGAAACTTACCTTTACGAGACGTTGAGCACAACTAATCAAAAACATATAATATAAACGTACATACAGATATACCTATTAATTTTGGTACATTCGTTATAATTTAGATATAAGGGTAATTGCTTTTATGAAATAAAATATAAATCATTATTTTGAATCTTTTATTTCCTACCTAATCGGAAATTATTGATAAAATAAATGGTTGGTGGTTGAAATAAACTTAATTAATTTAATAGATTAGTGTTAATTTTCTTCTTCTTGCCAGACCATAATTCTTAGAAATTATCTTTGGGTCGCGGAAATTTGTAAAAATCTCCCTACAGAGATGTTAACAACATAAATAATTTGTAACAAGCGTATAAAAATTTCGACGTAGCTCAATGAGAACGTATGGCTTAGTGGTCAGAGCGCCTGGTTGGATTCCAGGAGGCGCGGGTTCGAGTCCCGCTACGTTGAAATTTTTATACGTTTTCTAAATAAGTGTTTTTCTTTCCTAAGTGTGGAATAACACTTTTAAAATGTTTAATATATAGAATACACAAGTTTATTTCGGCACTGTTCAGCGTTTTCGCGAGAAAGAAGTGCGCGGCCTCAGCCAGTTAGCACCGGTGTCAGCTCAGGATCTGGCCATCTGGCCGCTCGACTTGTGGATGTCGAAAGAGGACAGAGCTCGCCTAACAGCGGTTGAACTCAACCTCAGGCATGGAGCTCTGGCACCGCGGGCTGGTCGGCGGCGTTGTTCCTTGGTCATCCAAAGTCGAGTTCGAGACAAAGAGAGCGCCCAGGAGATCAGCTCTCTCGCGACTCGGTATTACGCTTTTTTTAATAACTTAAATCATCCTACAAATGTATGTTTTGAATAATAGAATCTAACTCATGACTTCTTTTTTTCATTATTATTATAAATCTTCTTTTTTTTATATCCAGAAATGATGAAATAGATATTTGAAGTAAAAATGTTACTCAGAATGCCCATAAGGAAAACTGTCTTCGTTCAATATTAACAACGAACGTCCGGTGAAAATGACCCTGACTCGGGGAGACTGTAATTTTCTATTTACGACCCATAAAGGCTTTCATTTCTAGCCACTTGCTATTGGAAAAGCGTTCCTATACCGACTGTTTGGTGTAATCTATCGTCACAGAATGTATAAGCAATAGACGACAATATTCTGCGGTTTGGCTTTACTTCAACTTCTCAATTATACATACGGCTCTGTTTTACTGAATTACTGAACAATGATGTTGTAATACTACAAACTAAAATGTTAATACAATGTTCGTTTTAGTCTACTAAGGTTAAATTAATCAATATAATCTAACCTTAAATGTTTTTTTTAAGTAATAATGTAAAAGCTTCTATTTTTTTAAATATACATATGTATATGTTTTATTTGTACAAGCACTCTATATTGAATAGATTTTTGACTTGATTGATAACAAGTTTTGAGCTGTACCTGTGCTAGAATATTTTGAATATATACAGATTACCTAGCGCATAGATGTTGCACGTCAGGCAAAATAAGAAATACAAAATTTTAAGCCATAAATATATCGTATAATGTAAATTGCCCTTGGCATATTTTGCTTAAAAAAAACAACTTCACGCTGTATCCCGCACATAGCAGGGTAGGCAGAGGGAACCTAGTGTTAAGACACTCCGTTCCCCACTTTCCGCCGAATTCTGGAGGCATTGTGTGTTGAGTGGTGGAACTCTACGCCGCGCTTTGCCTCGACACCAGAGCGAAGAAATTAAAATATAAATGTAAATAAATATTTCACTTCCTCGAGTGGGGATCGAACAGACAACCAGTCGATTTTACCAATTAATAAATCAATCGGTTTTATTAAATATATGCTTATGTAGTCTTGACTAAAAACCAGAATCAACTATTTAATTGCCGCAGGGCAGAAGTTATTCGCAAATCTCGGTCGAAATCAAAGTACATCAAGCGAAACCATCTCATATAAGAAAGCTGCTCCGCGCGTACGTGACTCATATTAATTTAGGTAAGTTTTAATTAGCGGCCCAAATTCAAACCTACTTACAACTAAGTTAATTAACTAACTTGAAGAACTAACCTTCACAGGGTGGAACAAGACCGTGGCCAAATTATTATAATCTACAACTGTTCTGCGCTTTAATCTAGAAGTTTCGAACTTCCAACATTCTTACTACAAGACGGTAAATATTTTCTCTTGTTTTCAAATTAAATCCTTTTCATTGTTTAAATTTTAATTTGTAAATATATAAAGAAAACTTTTGTGGACGTTTAAATTCCACAACTGGCTTTCAGTTACCTTATAACTTAATTTAGTTTAACTATGATGTATCTACATTAAACTTAATATATATGTAGATGTTTTTGCAAAGAAATACAACGAACACTTGACACAATATAAATCACTTCATAAAATTAATTAAAAAGGGAAGGACAAAACGCTGCTTTCAGATAACAGCACAATTACCTATTTATCGAAATCCAATTAAGTACTTTCGACGAGCTACCGCATTCGATTAATAAAAGAATCGCTACGAAGTTGGACAGTTTGGCAGTTGTCGGACTCGGTAATGATTGCTCTTAATAAATTTAACTTCGGCTTATTGATCTCGGGAACTTACAAGAGCTAGAACGCCCATCGGAAGGTTGAAGAAACACTAATATAATTTGCCCGTGAAATAATAGTACTGTGCATTAATGACTATGGCATCTATGTATTATTTTTTTTCAGCTTCACGTTGTATCCCACACACAGCAGGGTAGGCAGAGGAAGCCTAGTGTTAAGACACTCCGTGCCCCGCTTTCCGCCGAATTCTGGAGGCATTGCGTGCTGAGTGACGGTGACGCCGCGCTTTGCCTCGACACCAGAGCGAAGAAATGAAAATATAAATGTAAATAAATATTTCACTTCCTCGAGTGGGGATCGAACCCACAACCAGTTGATTTTACAGTCACACTTTGTACTGCTGCGCCACGACCGGCCTCTATAGATTTTTTAAAGCCAATATTTTTGCAAAATATTGTTTTTATGTGTCTTATAAGGATGAGTGAGCGCACGCCTTGTGAGCGTTCAGTAAGTTCATTTGGGGCGAGCTTTTCTGAAAACAACAAAATTCCTTGTTGCTTAGCGACGGACGGTGACGGTGGACTTTTGCATTTATAATGTAGGTATTGTAATGATTTTATATTTATAAATTTTAATATTCGCAATAATGTATTATAAAAATGTGAATCAACCTCCTTGTTTAGTGAAAGATGTTTTTGAAATAAGTAAAATAAGTTTATAGAACTATCACCAAAGCCCACTACTGAATTGACGCTTTATGTGGTCAGAAAATTCGAGATATACTTTTAAACTTGGAGTGGAAGTAGAAAGAGGTCCTCTAGAATAACATATTGTATTAGAATTTAAGATTTTTGACATTGTACAAGCTTAATAGTATTTTACTCTGGAAGAAATATACATTCTGTAAAAGCTTCGAGGTGTTTGATTTCGTTACAGTATGGATAAAGAAATATTAGAATTCAACTGTAAAAATATAGGAATGCAAAACAACACAAGAACTATAAGAATAAATCGTTATAAATTATACTTAAAGTTAATTTATAATTTCAAGTTAATTTAAATCCCCAAAAACCAACATTAAATCTCTAATTAATATTGAATTGTCAATCAAATATTTGTTGAGAACACAGTTCGGCGAACAAGACTTATTAAAATCTCTAACTTAATTTACAAGACCGCTAAGTAAAAATATTCTTCACGAGTTTTGAATATTTCGCTTTATATAAGGTTCTGCATATCTCTATAATACATATTTATAAACAATTTTGTAATTCTAATAGATATATTACTTAAATTTATATTTCCATTTCGTAGCTCTTGTGTCAAGGCATAGCGCGGCGTTGAGTTCTACCACTCAACACGCAATGCCTCCAGAATTCGGCAGAAAGTGGGGAACGGAGTGTCTTAACACTAGGTTCCCTCTGCGTACTCTGCTGTGTGTGGGATACAGCATGAAGCTGATTGATTTGATGGATGTATTAAACGTCGCATAATGGCAAATAATAGTTGTTCAATTATAATTGTGCAAACAGTACCTGTATGATTCCTTCTTCTTTCAGCTTCACACTGCATAGGATAGGCAGACGGAACCTAGTGTTAAGACATTCCGTCGCCCACTTTCCACTGAAATCTATTTCTCTGAACACCGTACTTTGCCTCGATAACAGAGCGAAGAAATTAAAATATCCATACCCGAGAAAACGAATCCATAACCTGACGCGTTTACAGTCAAATAAGCGTGGACTTATTGTTATATGGTATTTATATAATTTATTTATATACTTGTGAATGAAATAAATACTAATAATAGATAAATAAATGATAAATCTGTATAGAAACTAGAATAATCTTCACTGTTATCAGTGTTCATGTCGAAAGTTATTTTTTAAAAAAGGAATAATGAGATTATCTACATCGTCAAGCCTGTCAGCTCAGCGATTTGATAAAATGCGAAAAAAGATCTAATAGCGAGAAAATTCGATTCGGTAGCAACTGGCGTTCAGGAGAAGTGGTACGAAATTTGTTTACTGCAAATAGATTTTTAGGACGTTATGATTTTCTTGGAATTTGCTTTGACATTGTTTGTAAGAGTTAATAGGTTTGTGATTGCGTTATTTATAAGCCATGATCGATTTATAACTATTGACAGATTAAAAAACATAACGATAAATTAAATTATAATAAAAACGTATATTATATTCAAATAAGAACGTTTAGTTTGTTTACATCTCTATAAACTATCTCAAATTCCAAATATGAAATAAGTACTAACATTGTACAATAGAAAATAAACTAAAAAATTTTTTTATATATTAACACTTTTGTATTAATGAGAATGTCAATGGCACTAAATAAATACTTTCAATATTTTCTAAGTATTATAGGCTTTATACAACTAAATATATTTTTACTTAATAGAAAATTTATTCGAAAACCACTTCTTATTCTAAAATTATATTTAAAGAACAATATAAATAAAGTCTAATAAAATAACAATTGTGCCTTCATAAACATTGAAATATTAAAAATATTATCGTAGTTAGAACATTGTGGTTGAACGTGGGTTGACTATAAGCGTTTCATGAATAAATATCAGATAAATAATATTTGAAAAAGAGAAAAAATTTACCTTTAAGTTTTAAAGGATGCCAATGATGAATGGCTTTTACGTGTGAAAGAGTGGATTTTACAATATTTTCAAGTAAATGACTTTTTACGCACTTACCATATAATGATTATTTGTCTTTTTTACTATTACCCATACGATCCCTGGAGAAAATTATTTATATATTTTTTTCTAATGTTAAAATTAAATTAAATCAGCTTCACGCTATATCCCGCACACAGCAGGGTAGGCAGAGGGAACCTAGTGTTAAGACACTCTTTTCACCACTTTCTGCCGAATTCTGGAGGCATTGCGTGTTGAGTGGCAGAACTCAACGCCGCGCTTAGCCTTGACACCAGAGCGAAGAAATGGAAATATAAATTTAAGTAAATATTTCAATTCCCCGAGTGGGGATCGAACCCGCAACCGTCGCGTTACAGTCACACCCTTGTGCCCCTGGGCCACGACGGCCTCTAATTATGTTAAATATTTTTAATACAAGTATAGAACAGTGTCTAATCAATTGTATAATAAAAAATAATAGAAAGCATAAATATAAGAACACATTCCAGTCATCATATTTTTTTTCTGCCTCACGCTGTATCCCGCATATAGCAGGGTAGGTAGATGAAACTGGTGTTAAGACACTCCGTTTCCCACCTTGCGCCGAGTTTAAGAGGCATTCCGTGTTGAGTGGCGCAACTCAACGCCGCAAAAGTTTTTCTTATTTAAACATTTCTTAAAAGCAAATTAAGTTATTATAATATTATCTATCTATATATTCAACACATCAATGGCATCTTTTTCCTATTTGTCTAAGAGTCACGTCTTCACTCTCGAGTAGTAAGTAGACCATAGAGGAAGGGAGTAATTAAGGGCGGTAATACCAGGAGAGCAGGACTAGTGAGGGAATGCCGCCGCGTCGGTATTCCGATATTGCGCGATCCCAATCGTTCAAGTGATACGGAATATTCGGCATAGCTTTCGCATCACTGCCTTCGCGTATTTTCCTTGCCAATCCATTAATACATTAATTATTCTCCTGTAGCAATAATTAAAACTGTTTTATATTTAATTTTGTATGAAATATCACAAATTTTCAATTATAACATATATTACAAGCAAATGCATTCAATATTTTGTGATAGCCATCTCAATGGCATCCTGTCATGTACGGACACGAATAATTAAGCATAAATTAATAATAAATATTTCTGCATATAAAACGTAAAAAGCAATTAAGTCTTCAATTTGTAGACTCATGTTCAATGTTAATTCGGGTAGCATTTTTTACCCGTAAAGTCTTCTTGACGTCAAAGAGAACTTTGTGTTACATAGCTAAAAATATAATCCTAATTTGTCCTAATTATTTTTTGTATATATGACTTTATAACATAAATACATGAGATACAATACACTAGGATGATTAAAAGCATAATATTACAATATTGTATTATAGGATATATTTTTCATCGTACATGTATATAAAAGACTAGTGGCCCCCGCGTGGCTTCGCCCACTTGTACAACACAATTATTTATTTCCTCAGCTCAATTACCTTTGTTATCTAACAATCTCATAATCTTTTTTACATATCATATCCATATCAAAATAGCTAAAGTTTTAACCAAGTCAATAAAACACTTATTTTGCAGCAATATCGTAGCATGCAACTCTTTATATTGACTTAACTTTTTTATTTGTGAACCGATTGAAATAAAACAAACACTTAATGTTAAGTAAAGCTTGCCAGAATCCAATAGTGAAAACTGCATTTAAATCAGTTAAGCCATTTCTGAGATTACCGTGAACAAACGACAAACAAACAGACACACAGATAAAAAAATTAAAATCATTATTACATTAGTAAAACGCCCTCAATAACATTTTTTCTTATATGTCTTCCATGTACAGACAGCGATTCATTACGATTTTATTATACGTATAGACATAGATCCCCAAAGTTTCCATTCAAGTCTTAGCTACATATCTCGGGACGGAACATTGCGTCATGCTAAATTAATTATTCAACTCGTTAATTGCGACACGAGCGAAATATATAGAAACAAACGATAATGTTTATCTGCTAAGCTTATGTGCTAAGCTAATCCCTCTGAATAACAATACAAGGAAACATTATGGATAATTGCATGACAAATTTGAACGTGTATGCGTACTAGCGTGTGACGGTTAATGCGAGAGGTTGTGGGTTCGATTCCCAAGAGACATGTGAAAAACCGACGCAAAAATCTCGGCGGGACTTTTTTTCCAATCAATGATTTACTGACTCTCTGCCTCTATACTCTATTTTAATTTTATTCATATTTTGGATATCTTTAGGGCTACTAATAACATGATCGTATATATTTTAATATACATTAGATGACTGACTCATTTATATTTACGAACATCTATTGGCATCTTAAATAAATATCTTTTTTATTACACAATCTTTTATAATATATAAAATGTCGACTATTACTAACTTTTCGTTGCAGCTTATGCAGGATATTTTCCGGCTCAACGACCGAGATAACGTAACATCGCCATGGGATAAAAAGAATAATTTGATGTTGCATTCGCGTTCTGAAGTTAAATAAGTTGGTGCAAGACAAACTATGTAATGTTTCACCTTACGTTTACGCCTTACTATTTTCCTACAGTTTGAAATGTACCATTTTTAAACTTTACTTTTGCTTAAACTTTTGTAATATATAAGTTTTACAGTAAGCATAACAGTATATTTAATTTAAAAAGTAGTCAACGGAATCCTTATACTACTTAAATTCTGAATTTTAATAGTTTATATAAAATAACAAGAAGTCTTTTTAACCATTGCATTATATTTTCACACTTGAAATTAATAATAATATTACATTTAAATTATATAATGTTGAACTAGACAAATTATTTTAATTAGAGTAAAACCTACATTAGATATAAAAAAAAAATTAAAAAAATCTGATGCTATCCATACCTATATTATAAATTCGAAAGTAACTCTGTCTGTCTGTCTGTCTGTCTGTCTGTCTGTCTGTCTGTCTGTTACACAATCAGGGCCAAACTGCTAATTCAATTGTAATAAAACACTCATACAGAGATACTTGAAGGTCTTCGGATGAACATAGGTTACTTTTTTTTCTCATATTTGTAATATTGTCGATATATACTAATATATTAAAATATTTTTTAATTTGACAGGCAATTTATTCCGCCATGTTAATAACAACCGACCGTTGCTAAGCAACGGTTTGCAAAGTTTATTTGTTGTTATAAGCAAACGTCACCCAAAATGAGCTTGCTTAACGCATACATGGCGTGCGCCGACTCAACCTTATGAGATACATAAAAATAATATTTTACAAAAATATGGTCCTTTAAATAATGTTAAAAAAAGTCCGCGATACATGTTGATATGATGTTTATCTCTGAAGCTTGAGCAAAGTAACAGAGTAACAACAAGTAACCATTTTAATTAATTTACTTTATATTTATCGGGTTTTTGTTGTATGTATTTTCTATAATTTGATATTGATCCTTATGAAAATGAATATAATAGTCACTTTTAGCATTTCATCTAGATTGAAATTATAGTTCACTGTATAATATTCTAATACATAATTAAGGAGATGTCACTGATTCGAAGTGACCTAACTACGACCGGCATAGTATGACCGACGCGAACGGGCGAGATGACTTTGACGGTTTTGTAAATTTTCATACATTTTCGAACTACTGATAATTTTTATGTAATTATTTGCTGTTTATAATTAATTTCTACTTTTCTTTGGTTCTTCGCTTATTTGAGTATTAGTTAGATTTTCATGAATTTCTTGGTGTGGTGTAAGTTGCGGCCCTGCGGCATCGGTATAATATTATTTAAGTATTAAAGAGATAATTATTGGTTATTTCATCTTGGTTGGATGGTTATCTATACCGTTGTTATACACTTAATAAATTGTGGTTATAGTTTTTTGGGATTTTATTTGATATTGCTCGCAAAACTTATCATATTTAATGTAGAAAGTACTTTAGTTATTTCATATAGTATCTATGTACGCGCGCAAGGAAGACGAGTAAAAAGATTTTTCCCGGGTAAATTAGTAAAATCGATCACTGAAAGTCCAATTAAAATTAGTTCAGTTATTCTAGATATTAGCTCGGGGAAATAGAAAGACAGACAGAGACAAAATTATTAATAATGTAGCTGGTTTTGTTTAGTTTTTTATTAATATTTTACTATGGTTACGTTTACTTATATTTTTTTTCATTTAAATTAGTTAGATATTTTCAAAAACAATTTCCTAACTATATCTATAAGCATTCGTAAAGTTTAAGCGGGCGAAGCCGCGTCCGGGTCCGCTAGTAGATATATATTAAAATTAAAAAATCTAAATTAATTGTATATTGTAGTAGGTTTAAATCTTCATTCAATATCGTACCTAAAGAATGCCGCCGGTATAAGAAAAAAAAGCATTTATATACTTAATAGAAAAAGCCGTCGTGGCACATGGGCACAAAGTGTGACTGTAAAACCGACTGGTTATGGGTTCGATCGCCACGAGTAGGAACCGGAGCGACTTAATACTAGGTTCCCTCTACCTACCCTGCTTTGTGCGGGATAAAGCGTGAAGCTGATTTTTTTTTATATACTTAATATTTTATATACGTCATTAGAATTATGTTATCGTTCTGTCACAATTAAATTACTGAATGTAAATAAAGTCCTCTTTACCAGTAAGGCGACTTGCGAAGAAATATAGAAATTTACATTCAACATGAGCCTACAATTGAATACTTAATTGGTTTTTGTTGTTAATGAAGCTGAATATACTAACTTGTGTTGAGATAAAATTTGAAGTGTTTTACTTGAACATTTGTTAATATTTTAAGCTTTTAAAATCATTTTTTTATATATTTTTTCATTTATTTCTGTTAAGAAACTTGTCACAATTATATTCTTGTTTTGAGCATATAACACGTATTAATATATATGTAACTTTCATATACATGAGCATATAACACACTATGTGTTATCTGCTCATGTATATGAAAGTTACATATATATTAATAAATGGAAAAATGGCATAAAATTATTTATTTAGCTTCACGTTTTGTCCCTAAAAAGCTGACTAGAGAGAAATTAAAATTATTGTCATACAAAAGTTACGTCTAGTGATTTTTTCAGGAAGAAACTTTTTTATAACTTATTTTCTTTTTATAACTTAATTTGAAACCTACCTAAAAGTTACATTGAAATTATTTTCGATGTACCAAATTTTTAACTACGTTGCCCTACGTTTATTTATATAAATTCTGACTATCAGGGCAATAGTTGTTCCATTCCATTCGAATTCCATCAAAAAATTTATTTTTTTAATGTTAAGGTAAGATAAAACGAAGCATTTAGTTCCGTTATTTAACACAATATCTTGAATTTAGGCAGAAATAGGAGAATAGAAACAAGAACTTCTCTTGAAGATCTCCTTTCCTACCCTGATAACGAGTACGGTAATAAAAAAGGTAAAAGGTAAATTGGAAAAAACTAATTTTATTTATATTTTGTCGTACACTCAACTAACAGTTTCTGTAAAAATAGAATATGTTTTAAATTTAAAACCCATAGCATCTTCCTAAGCAATGAACTTTGATTTTGCCAGTTCTATAAATAAAATGGAAAAAACATTTCGTGACAAACACCTCCCGGGGGATTACAAATTATTTTTATTACAAATTATTTGTACGAGAAATGATTAATACAAGAAAGTAAATAATGATTTATTATTGGAACTATATAAAAAATTGGAAAGCCGAAATTATCATAAAATTTCCAATTATTTAAAAACATATAGACCAATTGGCAATAAAACAAATTTCCAATTGCTTTAAAAAATTAAGTAAATTAGGTACATTTAATTCACAATAATATCTCAATCAGCATAACCATCTGCAATCCTAAATCAATAATCTAAACTAATACAAATGAAGCGTGGTGGTCGGATTATCGTCTAATCGGGGACGTTCAATCGTACTTCCCCTTATTTATCTTAGTTGGGCGCGGGCGTTAACAGGCAGCCCTTCCGAATCACTCTGAATAAATCCACTTCATCAATCGTGGACCGCTACATTAATTTAGTGTAATGGGAAACAAATATTCAGGACATCGTTTGTTGGTACTGTGCGCGTTATTGATAACCGACGACCTGTCGACCCTAGTTTGTTTAATGTGGTCAAGTGTGTTTTGGTGGAGTTTTAAAAGCTTTATTGTTGAAATATGATTAGTTTTTGTTTAATTTTTTGCAGAAAGGTAGAGGGTTATCTAGTGGACGAATGTTCTCTTTTATACTAGCATCTCAAACAAAGCTAATAGTCGAAGAGCCCACGATGCTAAATCGGGATTTACTCGAGACATACTGAGTACTGAAACTTATTATAACTGGGGGGGAGCGGCTGTAGATTTTCAAAAATGTAATAAATCTGTTGCATGGACATACAGAAGCGCGTCAGATATCCTTCATGTCCTACGTATTCTTAAAAATGTAAGTATGTTCAATCTGATTGTTTCCATGATGGATTTGGTCGTACGTAAGGGTTGAAAATGAAAAACCATTTGATCGAACGCAACAGATTTTCTAAGGGGATGTTAAGTGAACCTGAAAAAAAGCTCATATAAAATTATCTGACGATTTGGATGTGACGCAAACTCGCATCCATTGTTAAAATGTGCAAAAAATATTTCATCATTTTGAAATACTCAAGCGCGTCAGATTAAGATATATATGGTTCATCTTGATGCCCTAGACGTGCTATCTAATAATCTGACGATAATCTGAAGAGCCTTGCCTATTATGAGAATTAATCAATTGAAAAGCTCAACGTATGTTTGAAGTAGAATACTTATATTTATTTGTAAGAAAATAATATTAACCAAGTACAAAGAATTCCCCAAAATATTATCTGTCTGCCGCGCTTTAGAAAATCCCAAAACTCCCGCTTTGGCTCTCTTGTCATAATAATTAACTAATGGCTACAAAAAATACTTCTTCTTTTTTTAGTTTCACGCTATATCTCGCACATATCAGGGAAACCAATGGGAACCCGGTAACCTAGTGTTAAGACACTCCGAACCTCACTTTCCACCGAATTTTCTTGGTATTGCATGTTGACGCAACGCCGCGCATGCCTTGTTATCAGAACGAAGAAATGAAAATATTAATAAAAAATAATTCATTCACTCGAATCAGACTCGAACCCACAGCTGTCGCGTTTATGACACGATGTACCATTATGCCATTGCGCCACGACATCCTATTAAAGTTTAATAATTAAACTAATTGTGTATTAAAAAAACAACGAAACGTCGCATTTTATAACAACTAGCTTTTACCTGCGGCTTCATCCGCGTATTTAAATAGTAATAACTAAGAGCTATCTATGAGACATGACAGAGATGTTCGAGTTAACTCTAACCGCAAGTATAGTAGGCTTTTCGCGAAATGGACTATACAACACGAAAACACTTTTTCTCTTTGAAGTAGTTCCCGATTTTAGCGCATTCAAACTAACAAACTGTTTACGCTTATGTTATTATTATAGATTATAGATAATAAAAATGGTTCAAATGTTGATGCAAGTGGAATTTTACTCCCAACAATATAGTGACGTAGTAGATAACTATGCCATGACTGTATTTTGGGATTTGGGAAGTATTTTATATTAATTTTTATATTTTCATTAAGTATTTTTAATACTGTGGTTACATACATAGTACTAGAAGTGCAAAAATATACTTACGGTCTCTATAGTTACAAAAGAGTTGGTTGCTCGTATTTACCAAAATAAAGAGTTGCACAGTTTCAACATAAAACGCAGGAAGCATTCTTACCACAATTCCTCGTGGATAAAATTTATACAAGAAAATTTAAATGTATACGAATATTTGTTTTTAAAATAAACATACGAAACTTTAAAGTTACATAAAGTAACATTGTAAAATTTCTAGTATTTAGGGTAACCTGGTCTAGCAGTACTCACTTAAGGTTTAAGATATTCTAAAAGAAACAAAATGAAATGAAAAAAATCAACTAGTCATTTATTGCGTGTACTATCTAATCATATAACATAAGAAAACAGAAAAAGTAACAAAACTACTTTTAAACTCTCAGGATAACAAAAATAATCAGAAGTGGGAATTGCGTACTCTTACATATATTATTGTGTAAGAGTACGCTTCTAGGTTGATAAGAGTACGCGGATTATCGATTAACTTATGGTCACTTGCAGAGCCGGCAAATAAAATGTCCTAAGCCCTCATACATTGTGCAAGCTTCATGCCACCATTCGGAGCATTTCAAACACTCTATCCTCTGCGTACCAACAAGTGTACCCCCCACACTTGTTAAATCCTATTACGAGCGACGCTAGTGGAAGTTGGAGTACGCAACGACAAATCAGGGTGCCGTTTTAAGAAAAGTCGAAGCCACTCCGTACCAGCCATTTTCTTTTCTTTGTTAAAACGATGTGCCAATCCATTCTTCTTAGCGATTTCATAAGCAGCTTCTCAGCTTCGTATGTTTTTGGTGGTCAATCCATAAAACATATTATCGGCACAGGTCTATTTCCATCTCACTGGAAAGGGTTTTAGAATTTGCCCATGCTTAAAGCTGGAGATGATCTTTTCAGTCTCTTCCGCAAAGTGGCTTCATACATCCCCAATGATTTGGCAATTGCCTTCTTTGGTTCGCCTGCCTCAACTCGCTTCTTAGCTTCGAGCCACTGTTCCGGAGTACAAAGACTTCTTTCACGTTTAGAGATCCTGTGAATAAAATGAATAAATACATAGAAAACAATATAATTTTATTTTCAAATTTGCAACAAATTAGAATAAATATGTTCATACAATTAAAATAAAAATTATTATATGTAAGAGTACGCGCGTACTATTACAACGTGCACAACTGAGTACTTATACACATTCTAGCCAAATCGTAAACTAGCGAAGTTTATCGCCATCTCTTAGTCTTTCATCGACAACCGCAATTACTCTGGCCTTATGTTTTAGGCATTGCCTTTGAACACTTCACAGTTTACTTCGATTGTACTAAATAATTGCATTTTTGTCTCAATAACACTTTTAAAATGGTGAAAACATTTAACATTTTGAGTAAAAATCTAAAAACTTACGTAATTTCTATGTTTTCCTCCGAAATTGAATTTTTTTTCGCACAGCACTTCCATACGTCGCTTGGATCCCATTACCACTGAGATTAGCCGCGCATCGTAATCAACTTCACGGCATTTTGGGTAGCGTACTCTTATCGAATGCGTACTCATAGACCAGGTTACCCTACATAGAAAAATAAATTTTAATTCGTAAATATAATTCCAACAGCATCCTAAATATGGTTTCTAATAGATTAGATTGTGTATACGTAAACCGTTGTTGCGCCATTTCGAGTGGGATGGATAAGCAACTTAAATACTAACATAGACATTTAAGTTTTTTATTGTTACTAACAAAATGAATCATAATTTATGTTACTTGATATAAATGAAAATAAATAAATAAATACCTACATACGTTCACATAAGGTCTGCACTGACTCACGCTGATATTTCGTAAATTTTGGCAGACTAGGTGTTATCTGTGGGCTATTGAATTTATTATAGCAACAGCGTCTACAGTGACTCTAATTTAAAAGGTACACTGGGACTCATGAGTCACATAGTCCAGCAATTCATGTTACTTTTTTGAATGCCTCTTCTACAGAGTGGCACTGGACGGAAAATTAGAAATAGCTCTGAAGATGATATAACGAAGATGATGATATACAAGACGTGAAATCGTTTTTATTAGGAACGGAATTTCCATGCACAAAGCATCGACAGAAGTAAAAGTGCCGTTTGCTGTTTTAAAGCGTTGTTATCGGAAAACTATCTAAATTAACTATCTGTATTAAAGTTGATCTTAATTGATAAATATTGTAACTTTTATATGGCAATTAAGAATTTGATAAATTCTTTACGCGAACCTGAATTAATTGACAATTTTTTTACACGAGGCAATTAAGAAATCGTAGGCGGTAGTTTGATATAATAATTATGTCAAATGACAGAGGAATGCCACCTCAGTCTACCCGTGACCACGGACTACTGCAAAGTGTCTGAAACGTCGGGGTTCCAAAATGTAAAACCTTAAATATACGCGATTAGGATTAATCGCGTATATTTAACCGGATGGTTAAATTAGTTTTATTTAAAATGTGTAATAATCGTGAAAATCAAAGAACTTATTAACTTTTATATGACTGATTCTGATGAATATTAGACTTAAGAGATAACTGTAACATAAATAAGTACATATAACTGAATATACATCATAGTTTTAACTTTTAAGTGACTTATATTGCTGAGTCACTGTGTACTACAGGGTTCAGTCACCGTCACCGGTACACAGTGGCTCATTTCCAAATTTTTAAAAAACGTAATCAGACAACTTTGATACTGATTTCATTGGAAAAGTATTTTTTCCCTGTAGCAAAGATTAGTATCTAAGGTATGTTGTGTGTAATTTTGAGCTTGTTATTTTAACTTTTTTTTATGATTTTAACATCTGAATAAATCCGAGTCACCATAAATAAATAAGGATACTTAGTCTAGTCATACATCGGATGTTAATTTGTATTTCTAAAAAATATTGAATATTTATACGTGTGATCATGTGAAAATGAAACTGTGTATGAAACGTATCTAGAGTGACAAGCAAAATTCTCTCCATTATTAGCTACCTCTCTGTGATGTTGGTTTTAATTACTTTCAAACAAAATGTTTAACGTGCCTAAAATTTCATTAAAAGCGGTTAAAACTTCAATATACGTTTTCTAATGTATCCGAAAAACATACTAAAGTAACTTTTAACCATTTAAAATTTATTGTGTTTATAGGGTCCTTATAAATGGGGAAACAAATTATTGCTGACAGAAATTTGCCTTGTTCTTAAAATAATTGATATTTAACGATGGAACTCATTAGCTTGTTTTTTAGCGTTACGGACTTTTAACTTTTACTTACCTAAGAAACTGTTTTTTTTTTGTTTGGTTAGGGTTGTTTCAGAAATTAAAAATATTATTTATAATTTCATACTTGATCCGTTCCTTAGTTGTTTAAGTACCCAGTTATTAAAAACAATACAGTCAAAAATAACTTTTTTTTTCTCTGATAGTAATACAGATTGTGATCATCTAGAAAGCAAGGAAAAGTTGGCCTCGAAGAAACCGGGGGTCATCAGCAGAGCGAGACACTTTTCCACACTAAAGGCCCTGTATAAAAAGCCCATGTTCGGCCTCATATAGAGCACTTTTCTCATCTCTGGGCTGGTGCAGCCCAGTACCAGATTGAACCATTTGATCGCATACAACGTAGAGCTTCGAATCATTGGGGACCCAATGATCTGTGAAAGGCTTGATACTTTAGCTTTGCGTAGAGACGTGTCCTCGCTGTGCGTTCTCTATCACATTTATCATGGGGAGTGTTCTGAAGAACTGTTTGACCTGTTACCTACCGTCGAAATTTCTAACCGCACAGTACGTCACAAACTCAAATACGATCTACACCATCTGAATACGTGACACACTACTACTGTGCGGATTCATACGAACTTTCTTCCACGTGGCACGCAACTGTGGAATAGCCTACCTGCGGCAGTGTTTCCAGGTCGATACGACTTGGATTCCTTCAAAAAGTACATCTATCTGCACCTCAAAGGCCAGCAACGCATCTATGGCTCCCCTGGTGTTACACAGGGTCTTGCGCGGCGGTGTTCACTTACCATCGGGCACCCCGTACAGTCGTTTGCCTTGTCTTTTCCATAAAAAAAGTTAAAGGGAAAGTTGGATTACTATAAGTGAGTAATAAATATTTAAAAAAAATTACCTACAAAACTTTAAGATACTTATGTGTGACGGGATTTATCTGAATTAAAACTACAAGTTTTTTTTAGTTTCACGCCGTATCACACATTCATCGCACACCACATTATTATACTTCCATTCTCTTCTTATCATCGATTTCTGGAGACAATTTACTGCAGTGCGAATCGAATCTACAACATTTCGCCTGGGCGACAGCCCATAAACTACAAAGCTGCAAGTAAACACGTGTATATCATATATCTCCATTTTCTTATAACTTCCATCACTATAGTGTACTTGCGGTATATATGCTGGTGAATAACGAAGTTCTCGTGTTACTCATTAGCTAGTTTACGTACGTTTTACGTCGCCCTTCACAGTGTCGTGGTAAATAGGCCACCTGAGAAAGGAACGACACTACTGATGGTTAATAATATGGTTATTTACTACACTGTTTTGTATAAATTACTTTTGTAAACATTGTAAATAATCGTAGATCAAATATTTAATTTTCAATTTATATTTTCATAGGTAATAAGATGGACACTGCTTACTTCCTGACAGAAATGGTTTTTTTAATTGAAACCCAGTTGTAACGTAAACCCTTGAAGGAGTTTCTCATGTGCTATATTTTATTTTTTCGTTTCATTAAAAAAGTTGATAAGAAATGAGTACTTAGGAATTTTAGTAATCGACATAAGTTGCAAAAGTCTCTTATTGGTACTTATTCGAGATTAAATTAAAAAAATATATATTAAATCAGCTTAAAAAATATATATTTAATCAGCAGGGTAGGCAGAGGGGACCTAGTGATAAGACACTCCCGTTCCCCACTTTCTGCCGAATTCTGGAGGCATTGCGTGTTGAGTGGCTTTCTTGATTCAACGCCGCGCTTAACCTCGACACCAGAGCGAAGAAATGGAAATATAAATTTAAGTAAATATTTCATCTCCTCGAGCGGGGATCGAACCCACAACCAGTAGGTTTCACAGTCACACCTCGTGCCGCTGCGCCATGACCGGCCTCAAATCGAGATTAAATGCTAAGTTAATTTCATCTGTATACACTAATATTATATGTACTAGCGACCGCCTCGCGGCTTCGCTCGCTAATACTACTAAATTATATACTACGTAATTCATTGTATTAAGTAAATAATACTATTTACTTAATACAATGAATTACGAGGGAACCTCACCGGTCTTAACACTTTAAGACACTGCCATTTTCCACCGATTTTTTCGAGGCATGGCGTGTTGAGTGTCACCCTTGGTGCTAGATGGCAGAAATGAAAATATTATTAAATTATAATTCATTCCTCCGAGTGGGGACCGAACCCACGACGTCGCGTTATAGTCACACCCTTGACCCCAGCGCCACGACGGCCTAAGCGCCACGAGAGCTAACGATATCAATACCAGGAATGCTGCAGGTTGTATTTGATAGTGTTCTGGCTCGGTCCACTACCATCACCTTCGTTTTAGCTCAGTTCACTGCGAGTCTGATGTTTCTACTTTCGGCCTCGAGTCTCTGGAACAAGTCATGCATGTCTTCCATGAATGTTACCAGAAGAACGGTGTCATCAGCATATCGACGATTTGGTGTTTTCCTTCCACCAATCATGGTAATATATAATAGGAAATCTTTTTCCCCAGTTTTAATGGTTTTCCGCATAATATTTTCTCCATATATGTAAAAAAGTGCAGGGGACAAAATGCAACCTAGTGTTACTCTTTTCTTCGTTTGGAACATATTATTCATTGCCTATCTTGATGAAGAAGTGGTTCTCAGTGTAAAGACTTTGTAGTTAGAGCAAAGAAATGTTCAAGAACTAGAGCTAGATACATGTTATATAATATTATATTTTATACCTTAATTTTTACATTCTTACAAACTTGTATAAAATACATATAAATATTTTTTTTTTATTAATAAGTTACTACTGCTCTGTTGGCCGTCAAAAAAACATGAACAAAAATTGCTCACAAACGAAATGAAAGTACTACGGTGGGCAGCGGGAGTCACAAGACTTGATAAGATACGAAACGAGTACATTAGAGTGTCTTTTAAGGTCGCACCCATAGTAGATAAGATAGTGGAAAATTATGGTGAAAATGAAAAAAAATACATGAAAAAAAAAATATGTTTGTTTTTTCATTTATACTGAGAGCCTCATACGCCGCCCCGTGCCTCTGGTGGTGTTAGTCCGCTATTGTTTTTACATACAGAATCGATTTTTTTTATTAGATATAGTATGTATGACTAGCAGCGCTTAAACTATAAGAATATTTGGCTTATTTGTATTTTGTTAAATTGGTAGAATTTTTAGTATCATTTTGTTTATATAGATTTAATATATTGTAATTTAATAGAAAAATGTGTAGGTATTATAAGATAGGCTTGCCGCTTTGGCCGTACGAGCGTATAGTAGGTATGCGTTTGTTCCGCGTAAATCCCGATTCCGAGGGAATGTCGGGATAAAAATTAGCCAATATATTGCTCCACAACTCCCCGTCTTTCTTTTAGTGAAAGTCACACATCAGTCCAGAATATTCTGTTGTCCATATTCAACTGTTCCGAAGATCTAAAAAAATAGACAGACAACAAAAAAATTAAAACAGTTTGTTTATGTTTTTGTATATCATTTCAAAACACACGGTTATGTAGATGTCATACTTTAACTTCATATATAAATATAAAGTTAAAGTATCTGTCTGTCTGTGTATAGATTAAAAATATTTTTTTAGACGATCTTCTTGGTTTATGTATATATTTTTTTATTTTTATTCCATTTTGTTCTATCTAAAGAGGATAAACTGGGTAGGTAGCTGGTTTCTAGTAAAAAAGTGTGACAGTTGGTGCTGCCTTTTAATACTCCTGAGTATCAGTATCGAGGAAGAATGAGGATGACTTACTCCGTCCCTCGTACCCTACAAGGATCAAATAATGGTGTAAATGATTTATAAATTTAGGGTGGATTATGTATTTTTTTTCTCGCATATGATCCTTTATATACACCAAAATGTAGTAATTCTTCTTAAATTACATATTAAATGTTTGTTTTGGCTTCAAGCTGTAACACGTAAACAGCAGGTACGCAGAATAGGTAGAGTGGGAGATACCCCGTTCCCTATTCTTCGTCCAATTTTCTAGATATTCCTGGTTGTTTAGGCGGTACTCAACGCCGCTCTTGGTTTTCTTACCAAACCGAGGAAATCAAAATAATTCATTGCTTTGAGTAACAGTCGAACCGACAAACATCTCGCTTGCAGTTATGAGCTACAGGCCTTATTGAAGCAATGGACGCCAGTCGGACTTCCACATATCAAAAGATTTACACAAAATTTGACTTTAAATTATAAAATTTTACATAAATTGACCGTTACAAACAAAACATAAAAAAAATCAGCTTCACGCTGTATCCCGCACACAGCAGGATGACAGGGGGAACCTACATACCATCAACAAAACATACGTATATTTTATATGCAATGATAAACGAGAAAAGTAAAAAAAAACCATCGCACAGAAAATACCTAACACATTTTCACCTTTGAACAGCAAAACATTTCCTTTGAATAAATATTTCTCAATGATATCATATAATACGTATATGATTACAGAAAATATCAAAACAAAAACACGCGAGCTCGAGCGCGTACACTTACTGAAGCGCCTGCAGGTGACAACCTCATTAATCCAGCTCTGTCAATGCTCCACTGCAGTTTCTTGTTACTCCGACGAATGAGATACGATGTATTGTACCTACTGTGTCGAACATACATTGAGATATAACATAGAGGAAATACTCTATCTTTCATATTTATCTAATTCACGGTAAAACATTTAACATTGAGATTGTGTTAGAAATTTTGTTGGTATAATTGTCACTAAATTAAGGTCAACCTAAAAATCAGCTTCACACTGTATCCCGCACACAGCAGGGTAGGCGGAGAGAGCAGAATTCTGAAGGCATTGCGTGTTGAGTGGCATAACTCAATGCCGCACTTTGCCTCGACACCAGCGCGAAAAAATGGAAATATAAACTTAAGTAAATACTTTGTATCCCCTCGAGTAGGGATCGAACCCACAATCAATCGATTTTACAGTCAAACTTTGTGCCCAATGCGCCGAGACTGGCCTCTTCACCAATCTAAAAATATTTAATGAATATACCTAAATAATTAATTGGTACATTTTAGTAATTGTACTGGATGGATGGATAGTTGTAATTATCCAAAGTTATTAATTACCTTTTAGAAATGTAATTTATTTGAATGTCTCCATTTTTAGACCCCACTTCGATTTAACCATAGTTCCAACCAAATGAACCAAAATTCTAAAGACGACCTTATTAAAACATACCTTGTTAAAACAGATTTATGGTGGTTAATAATATGATTAAATTAATTTCATTTTAGGTTATTAAAAAATATTCTTTATGCTTTATTAGTTTTTTTTATTTTTTTTATATTAGTTAATATAAAAAAAAGTACCATGTGACATTTACATTAATAATTCGTACTAAAAATCAAAAGAATTTCCCAGAAAACTAAAATCAGCGAAAGGTAAAATCGAAAAATCTATTTCTATAAGCAAATTCCGTATATTGCCATACTTTCCCAGGGCGGCATTCACCACTGAATCGAATTTTTCCCCTATTAGGCTTTTTGAAGCAATCGCCAAATCGCTGAACTAACAAGTTTATCGACCTCGATAAGGTTCCCTTTGTTGGGAAATAGTAGTCATAACACAATGCTATATAACATATATTTTTTTAGTTTCACGCTTTTCTCTCAAAGCAGGCTATTAGTATTTACCTAATATAATAAATAATACGTATAATTCTCCCCTTTCCGTCATAATTTGACAACCTGCGTATTAGGTGGGAAAACTTTAACATTACAATATACTGTAGCACTTTGTTGACGTCAATATTTATGTATATACGTATTTAGCTTAAATTTCCATCTGTTACTTTTCTCTATCTCAACTTATTAACGACGCGGCGACCCACTGAGAAACACCTTGTCTTCTGATAATAAATCTGATACATGGAAAATCTAAGCTGACAGGAATCACGAAGAACTTCTCGTATTAAAAAAAAATCAGTGTCACGTTGTATCCCGCATACAGAAGGGTAGGCGGAGGGTAACTAGTGATAAGACAATGTATTGTGGCGTAGGAGCACACGTGTATGACTGTAAACGCGACCAATTGCGGAGCTCCACTAGAGGAAATGAAATATTTAATATTTTTATTTCTTCGCTCTGGTGTGGAGGCAAAGCGCAGCGTTGAGTTCCGCAAGTAAATAAGCAATGTCTCCAGAATTCTGCGGAAAATGGGAAACGAAAATTGTATTAATGATATACATAAATTTTAAATTAGATATTACATTAATAAAACCACATCAAAACAAAATTAAATTATCTATTACAATCACAATAACGACCAATTAAGAGAGAAACTTGATAATTATTAATTTTAAATAATTACATCGAAATGTAATCCCTAGAATTAATTGCTAAATTAGTTCTATACAATTTTATTCGTTACTCGTAGAACTATTAACAGGCGAAGTGTTTTAAGATACATTGAGAAAATAAAAGGAAACAAGAGCATGCAATATCCTCTAATGGCGTCGAATTTTTCTCACTAAGCTTAATTTATAAGAGCTGTAACATGTGTCGAGGCGAGAGATTAAAAGTGTAATTTCCGATGGCCACGCCGGCACTTCCTTCGGACACTGTCAGGGCATGATGTATTATCATTAACGTTGCTGACTGCTGTTTACGTTACGGTCGTTACTGTTTTGGGTAAAAAGTAAACATATTGTTAATGTGTTTTTTTTTATATTGAAAATATTAACTAGTAAAGACTTCTTTATGTATATATATTTTTTAATATATTTTAACTTCAAAATATATTTGAAACTTTCAGTTAGAATTTAATCATATTTTCAAGATTCTTTAACAATGTTTACAATACCTATGTATTGATGAGTGCGTTGGTTTTAGTTAAAAAAGCAATTTATTTAAAGTGAAAAATATGCATTATCATATTTTTTTTAACCTGGTGTTAAGACACTCCGTTCCCCACTGTCCGCCCAACTTTCGAATCATTACGAGTTGAGTGATGAAACTCTATGTAAATGTCTCTATGTAAATGTTATATTAAGTTAATAATGTTTTTTTTATATAAAATTAAAGGATAACTTAGGTATAATTTATGATTTTAAAAACTGCACTAGTTTCCAAATCTCTGTTACATTAACTTTTAACTATTGCACGTTAAAGTTTAATAAAAAAAAATAGGAAACAATAAATTCTAAGCGACCATACTCCAGGGGAGGTGCTAATGGTGGATTCACACATAAATAAGCGATGTCTACAAACCGAACAAAGCCTCTTGTTTTATGGCAGACATTCAAACGGGCGCAGGTACGAGAAAATGCAAATAGAAGTGGTTTTTCTATCAGGAAATATTGCTTTATATGAACAGGAGGTCGTGGTTATTTATTTGTGTCCTCCTATCCATGTATGTGTTATAAATGTAAAAGGATTTTTTACAGCTTCCCTTTTTTTCCAGATACAGCAAGGTAGGCCTATAAGGAGCCTAGTGTCAAGACACTTTTTTCTCCGCTTTACACCCAAATTCAAGACATTGCTTGTTGAGTGGCGGCACTTCACACTCCTATGTATACGATATAAGATAAAAATATTACACATATCAATTAAATGAAAGAAATATAACAAAAAACGTAAAAGAAATGTTTCACAGTCCAAAACTGACTTCTTTTTGTTTATGACAATAACTATTTTTCATAATTGGCTTGGCATTAGAATTAGAGTTCTAATTATTTTATTCAAAATAAAATATATATAACGAATTATAGAAAAAATTGATTTATTAGAGAAGAATTTAATATAGCTTCAGCTCTAATTTGCAATAAAATATATTTTCTCACAAAAGGATCGTGTCCTTTTACGTTAGATATAATTACCAATTTGCCATTAGCCTCTACAAAGCCATTAGTCATCATTTCACTGACCTATGTGCCTGGCATAACTTTAGCTGCTCTTGGATAGCATTTGTATAAAAGTAAATGTATAAGTGATGTAGAATGTGTAATTATACATTATTTCCACGTAGCCCGTTCACCTAATGTCTCCCCCGAGGACGGCAGACCGATTCCGAATGCTTTATGTTCCAGTACAAACAAACTCTAGATTTAAACACGTCTTGCGGTAGCAATAAAAATGTTTGTTATGTTTTGTTCTCGTACCAGTTAAGTTACTTTCTTATTGACTTAACTAAACCAATTAAGCAGAATGATATACTGGAACTGTAAAGTTTTTAGTGATTTTTCGATAGATTTCTTTTTATAGAATTTTACTTTATATTATTAGAGACCAGTCGTACCGCAGCGGTACGAAGTGTGACTGTAAAACCGACTGGTTGTAGGTTCGATACCCACTCGAGGAGATGAAATATTTACTTAAATTTATATTTCCATTTCTTCGCTCTGGTGTTGATTTCTACCACTCATTACGCAATGCCTCTAGAATTCGGCAGAAACTGAGGAACGGAGTGTTTTAACATTAGGTTCCCTCTGCCTACCCTGCTGAGTGCGGGAAGATGTTTTTTTTTACTCTATATTATACAGTTATGTTTTTATGTTGTTGATTTATTTATTTGTACAGTTATACGATTTACGTTAACTGTTAATTTAACTGTAGAAGAACATTCACGTTACAACTTTCTTTGAATGATTCATTATCACAAAGTTTAAGCCACAATGTAAATTAATATCCAACAATGCTGGAAGTTAATCACCGTGTGCTCCCCGCTTAGAATTGGACCACCCTGGTACCCTGGTACTGATGGTACCGTAAGAGGCGACTAAAGTACGTGTGGGAGAGTCACTGGACAGACTCGACCAAATTATTGGTGGTAATGATTACATTACATTTAAAACTGGCGTTAAACAGTGGCTTTTTATAAAATAAAAAAAAATAATACTAAACGCAGTACCGCGCTACGGACAAGGCAAACGAGGCTCCACGGCAACCCCTAATTAGCGTAGACTTTTGTAACAGCAGAGGTCTACATTTCAACCTCATTGTCATCCACATCCGTCGTGCCTTCTTATTTCTGACGGAGGCTCATTCTTTTTTGAGAGAGCAGAGAGAAACTTTGCTTACAAACATGGCTGTCTATAAATAATGTAATTATTATGTTTAACACAGGAAAACCAAATCAAAGTAAAACACAGTATATTATTATCAGTAAGTATAACAATTTAACACATTGAACATGTTCAGTAGATACATAGTTAATTTAAAACGATTAACATAACCTCAAATGCTATGCCTGGTACTTAGGTTTAATGAAAAAATTTTCAAGATATCAGTGCCACTAATAATTTTATATTTACAAAACATTTGCCTAGAATTAAGCCTTTAGTTCTAACTCTATACATATTAATAAACCCACGAAATGAATAACTTCTAAAAATACATATAATAGTAAAAACCTCCTTATTCAATAAAATAAAGACAAAAAAGGTAGAGTTCCACTTTTTAATATTTTATGTTTTAGTAAGTACACTGGGACTTACAAATGTCCCGCTCTTTCGGAATAGCATGTAAATTTAGTTAGTCGAATCAAGTTTCTCACAGTTCAAAAAATAGAAGTATTAAACTGTTTATTAAAGTATCAATTATAGTTTAAAAAAAACGAAAGCACTATCAGTCGTCAAGTTAAATTAAAGTTATCCTACAAAAATCGAAAACACTTTTTCTAAATAAAGGAAATGCCAACCTTACAAAACGAATCCACACCTCAAAAAAAAGGACCGATTGAAAATGTTAGCTGTAAAGTTAGGTATGGCCTAAGTGAAATACAGTATATATATATGTATGCTTAGATACTAAGTTTACTTCGTCTGTAAGTTCATTTCAATACGTCGAAGGATAAGACGGAATGGGGGCATCGGTTCTAAAGAACAACTTTCTTAATTAACGGATGAGTGTAATTAAGTTACGTACAAAGTGACACTTCGAGTGTTGTGACTTTGTTTTTATGTGAACATTATAATATTTTTTATATAAATAGGTAATCTTAGTTAAAACTATTAAGTGATAATATAATAGATATGTTATTTACCTGTAACAACTCTCTCTACTGTCTCAACGATCAGTAGTAGTATCTAGAATAACTTTTTTAATCTCTATATATAATAAGACAGTAAAAATATTTTGTCTATACATTTAGTAATTTTGACTGAAATGGATAGAGGGACACTTAAAAAGAATAATAGAGAGCAAAAAGATTTTTTTTGATTTTCTTGTCTGTCTGTCTATCTGTCGACATATTTTTGTCCACATTTTTCTCTGATAGTACTGAACCGATTTACTTGAACTTCACCAATAGCTTAGTTTTAACTCAACTTAACTACTAAAGTTTAGTTCATCAAAATCGGTTCATTAAAAAAAAAGTTATTGTCATTTGAAAAAAGTCGTAATTATTTCAACACAGAGATAAAGAACGATCTTGAAAGAAATATCAAGTAAATACAAAGATTTTTTGGTTAATTCGTTCTTATAATATACTAGAGGGCGCGCTCCGCTTCGCCCGCTTATTAGAAGTGAATTCTAAAAAACCACGAAACACATGTTCAATAAAATATTTTTAACAGTCTGAATTTAAATTTTTATAAAAATTGGTGGCAATTTAAAGATTTTTCCATATAAACTTTCAATCCCTTATTTGAACTCTTAGGGGGTGAATTCTTAAAAACCATGAAACACGTGTTCAATGAAATATTTTTAAGAGTCTGAATTTCAAATTTTATAAAAATCGGTACAGATTATTTTTTTTTCCATACAAACTTTCAACCCCTATTTCATCCTTTTAGGGTTAACATTTTTCAAATTCCCTTCTTAGTGGATGTCCAGAATATGAAAATAAACATCTGCCCAAATTTCACGTTTCTACCATCAGCGGTTACTTACCTCAGTCAGTCAGCACAAGTCCTTTTATATATATAGATGTAACTAATTTATAAACTGTACAGGAGTTAATATGCAATTATTACAGTTATTTTACAAAGAATATTATGAATCCTTCAAATCAATAATTTAACATTTAAGGCTGTTTCTGAATGAGTAAATTAAATTATTCATTGACATCAGCACATTTAACAGAATATATTATATAGGTAAAAAGAAAATAAAGTTACAAAAATATATACGTGTAATAAATAATTAGCTTTATGTATATTTTATAAATATCAAATATCAACAATGGTCGTATTTTTTTATTTAAAACAATCAAAAATTTTTTGACGATAATGTCGTAAACAATCATATTAGAAGTCATTATAGTTGTCAATCAATTGTGCATATTAAATCAATAATCATGTATTTTAAGCGGGCGAAGCCGTGGGCGAGCCGCTGGTGTAATATATTTTTATTGACTATTTTAAGCTAGCAAATTTTAATTAAATTTCTATGTTCTAAGCAGTATTTAATTATTTAATATTATGTGAGGAACGACGAAAAAATCATAACTACTCATCATACTTAAAGTACAATTGCAAAAATAATATACAGAAAAAGTTATATTAAATAAATTCCAAGATACAAAGTTTCATCCCTAATACTTCCAATCAATGTAGAAATTAATTACGATGTTCAATTATAGCGTCGATTTTATCAAACTAGGTATATGTATGTATATAATGATGATAGAATATTCCATAGTCCAGCAGTAGTGGCGCAACGGCACAAGCATGCGACTGTAAGCGTGTCAAGTTGTGGGTTCAATTCTCACTCAAGGAATTTAAATATTTTCATTTCCTTGGTTGGTTGTTAACGAAACAAACGCGGCGTTATGTTCTGCCACTCAACATCCAATACCTGCAGAATCCAGTGGAAAATAGGGAACGGAAGTGACTTATGGAAATGTATCTTATCACTGTAAGGAATACAGCTTGAAATAAAAAATAAAAAATATTGTAATATATAAATATTGTAAGAATTTAATTATAGATAATAGAGAATTATATTATATAGATTCACGCTGTATGCCGCATATAGCAGTGCATACAGAGGAAATCTACTATTAAGACAATCCTTCCCACGAAATATTGCACGTTGACTTGTTGAGTGACGCCGCGCATTGTCTTGCTACCAGGACTATCAGAACGGAGAAATTAAAAAAAAATCCCACAAGTGGGAAAATCAAACCCACAATAGCTGACTTTACAATCAGAATATTGTTATTAAAGTATTAATTTTTCTTCGTTGAGTATCTAATGTTTTATTATGATGGTTGACAGGGGGAACTTAGCGATATAGCACTTTACTTCACTCCCTCCACTTACCGTCTAAACAGACATTGAGATGAACGATCTCTTGTTGTCGTATTGATGTATTCATTTGTTTTTATAATTATCGTGCCATATTTTTTTTTTCTCGTATTTTTTTCAGCTTCACAATTTAGCTTAGCAGCCTAGTATATACATAATGGAAGCGTCAGCGCTCCTTTTACGGGAACAGCATATAGGGTAAAATATTTTAAACCCATACCTAAAGAAATTAATCATGATACCTCAACAGTTTAGACGTAGACGTAGGTTTTTTTTTTCATTTGTTTATCCATACCTGTACTTCATGTGACGCAGTTACGTATAGGTACCAATAACGTAAACACATACTACTACAAAAATACTACTAAAGGTTAAACAACTTTGAACTTTGTCGCCAATACCTCGATGACTCGATTTCAGAATGAGGCGTGTGTATAGTTTATGTCTGAGTGCGTCGTTCTTGACAAATGGCGTTTTATTTTACAACAATCATTTTATTATTTATTTTGTACAATTCGACAGAATTTGAACTTATTTTCACTAGAACGGCAAAATGAAAATAATTCATCGTCCCGAGTCGGTATGGAATACACAACCAAAGCTAGTACAGTGAGACGCTGTTCCAACGCGCCATGATAATTTTGTCACACGTAGTTTCACTACAAAATCAAAATATTATGTGATCTTCATATAATACGAAAATAATTCAGTTTAGTAAATATATAATTATGTAATTAGCGGGTTTTCTGTTATAAGTATGATAGAAACACGAATAAAAATCAATCCTTACATCTAAGAAAGTACTTAATTTTACATCTGAAGCGAGATAAAAAAACATTCTTTTAATTAATCATTTATTAGTCTTAACGCTAGAACAAAGTATAAAATACCAAAGGGGAAAATAAAATGAAAACAAAATATCCGTAAAATATATCAGTGTTTTATTTTCTTTTTCGATATATTAGCAACTGGTTCTGTTTCATACTCAATCTCCACTCGAGGTTTCTTACTCGGTACCTTTACTGATATGTCCTGTAAAAAAATATATTGCATTGAATTGAAATAATCATAGTAGTTGTATAGGTGTATAGTGTATAGGTTAAAAATTTAGAAAAAATGTAAGTTAAGATTAAACAATGAATAAATTGAATTCGACGTAAAGTAGGAAACGGAACTGTCTTAATGGAAATAAATGGCTTGTCTGAACACTAGGGTCCCAGACTTTCTTCGGTTAGCCTGCTATCAGCGGGATATAGCGTAAATTAAAAAAAAAAAGATAAAACATACTAATAACCTACAATAATTGCACGATACGTTTATGCACAACGGCGCAACGGTGCACCTGTGACGAAACCATTGTGATAACCACAACTAATACTTTATAGCTACAAGCTGTATGACACATATGGCTAGCTACGCAGATTTAACCTAGTGTTAAGACTCTCATTCACTAAAGAAAATAATTATAAGCAACAATAGTTTAATTCATTCCATAATAAATACCTCAATATCAGATGTCTCAGATTCAAAATCACTTCCCACATCGACACCTTCTCTTCCACCAGATTCACTGTCCTGTAATAAGAATGGATTAGAAAAAAAATATTTAAACTTGTTGAATTATTATTATTGGTTCTTCATGCTTTTTACGTGATCATCCTCCAGTATCTTTGATACTGTGTTTTCTACAGTCAATCGAGGTCTCCCCTACTTCTCTTACAGTTCACTTTTCCGTCATAAATCTTTTTCCATACTTTCATTACTCATTCTACTCACCGTCACCCCTAGTACCTAGCATTCTGTGTATCTCTTAATTGCGAATTCGACTAGCTAAACTGACCCCGCATATCCTACGAAGAGATCGCATCTCCAGAGCATTCATCTTTCTTTCATCCTTCCTCTGTAATACCCACGTTTCGCTGCTGTATAACAGCGTCGGTGTACGGCCAAACGTGCAGCTGCTATATACGAGATAGAGCATGAAGCTGTAAAGAAACAAAATATTCATATATTAAACCTACCACATCACTTTCCATGTCAGTGTCAGCTTCAACAAATTCATCAACTTCTTCAACATTCCTTTCCAATTCCCTTTCAAGTTCTGGCTCAAGCTCCCTTTCTTCTTCGTCGTCAGATTTCTCACTTTCACTTTCTCCAGAAACTTCTTCAGCTTTCAGTGCAGCATCAAATGCCATTTGTGGGAAATTGTAAATGTCATTGTACTGAAAAAAAATTAATACATTTAACAACACAACACAAGCTAAATTGAAATCCAAATCCTAAATATTCTTTATTTAAGACTTTTAACACTAGAATCGTCGAATGAACTACCACCGGCTAGGAAGGCAGTTTTGCCAAGAAGAGTTGGCAAGAAACTCAACAGTTGCTCTTATCAAAATTAATGTTACAATTTTTTGCTTAATACAATAATACAAAGGTAGTCCTGCATGAAGACCAAATGATCTTAACTAAAAAGATTTTTATATATCACTTATTGCATTTATGTAGAATCTCTTTCCGAATAATTTAGAAACATATAGACGTTATGTGGTGGATATGTGGTTTTTTTTTAATAACGTTAACCGCTTCAGATTTCTATCAATATAATATATATTGCGGGGCAACTTTAAGAATACTTGTATCTTTAATAACATTATAAATAGATCTCACGGCCCTTTTTTGAAGGTTTATCCTTTCTTTTTAATTTATATACGCAGCACTACCCCATAGTAGCATTCCATAAGATAGAAGGCTATGAAGATAACTAAACTAGTCGAGCATTGATTGATGTTCGACATTTGTCTGACAATACATTTTGTAAACATCAAACCAACGAAGAATATGCTACAATTCAGTATTCACTTCGTCATAATTTACTTTGTTTCTGTCAATGTCAATTATTTGCATAAAAAGCTATATTGTTAATATGAAAAGTTACTAGCAGAAATAAATAGGGACCCAGAATAGATCCTTGTGGAACTCCCATCCTTAGGGACATCCAGAAGGTTTTACATTATTTATATTAGTATTACCTTCTGAATGTTTTGATTTAGATACGAGGCAACAAGATCAAGAGCCTGTATGTCATAGTTATATAGCTTTAATGAGAAAGTGTCATGGTCTACACAATCAATGGCTTTGGATAAAACATAAAACACTCCAATTACATTCTGTGATCTCTCCCATGCGTCAAAATGTGCTTTAGAAGTGCAGCACCCGCATCCGTAGTTGACTTCCCTATGGTCACTCAAAGTGTAGTGTTTCCAACTCTTAAGGTTTATTATCATATTACCAAGCTAATTTGTTAAGTCAACAAGATGTGCATAATAATTATATTTATTTAATATATACTTACTGTTCCTTTCTTTAATCTTTCCAATAGTTGTTTTTCTATAGCATTATCAATCCTTGCTGCTACGAGTGCCTTTTCTTCTCTTCGCCTTTCACGTCTTTCTATCTTACGTTGTATGGGCACTAATTCTTTCCTATAATATTTTTTTATTTTATATTAAAACAGTTTTGCTAAGATAATAAACTAATAATTTAGAAAGTTAAATAATGCAATAATTTATTACCTCTGCTAATAAATAGTTAAATAATAGGTGTTAAAATATCTGTAAATCTTATTAATTTTATATTAATGTTGCTTTACATTATTTATTGCCATATACTAAGGTAGGCAGAAAGAAATTATTTCTAGAAACTCCATTCTACACTCTCTGCTCAAATCGAGACATCAAACTTTGAGTCACTAAGCTATCTTGGTGCAGGGACACAAGTGTGTGAGAGCAAACGCAATAGTTGTGAACTTTATTGCCACAGTTTGTTTAACAAAATAAAAAAAAATCTTTCTTCAGGATGGTGATTGAATCCGTAACTATCCCTTTAAATTTGTCTCTAGACACTGTCAGACTACCCCACAATGTTTTTAAATCTTTATGTTCTTTTTTTTAAGGTTTATCCAGATGATTCCCTAAGTTAAAATAATATTGTATAGTTAATATTGGAGGGGCAGGTTATAAGTAGATGTTATAACATTTTTTTTTGTGTATTATGAAATTAGGAAATAATATCTCTCAACACATAGTGTATGAACTATAAATGACATATGTTATCCTAGTAAGTAATAACTAAAAAAAAATCTTCTTAAGTACTTACACTCTTCTTAATTTCAATTTTCTCATCCGTATTAAATATTGTGTAATTTTAACAAATCTTTGTTTGCATTTTGCTTTAATGAAGGCAGGCCAATAAAGTAAATTTTCATTTATCTGATATATAGCCTTTTCGAAATTTCTAGAAAGTTTTACTTTTTCCCATTGTTTAGCTGGAAACATTACCCTGTAATAATACACATGCTTTTTATAGATAAATTTGCCAAAATCAAATTAGCTTCATGCTGTATCCTGCACACAGAGGAAACGGGTAGGCAGAGGGAACAGTGTTAAGACACTCCATTCCCCACTTTCCGCCGAATTCTGGAAACATTGCGTGTTGAGTGGCGGAAACCAACGCCGTGCCTTGCCTCAATACCAGAGAGACAAAATCAAAATATAAATTTAAATAAATATTTCATTTCCTCGAGTGGGGATCGAACCCACACTAGTCGTGTTTACAGTCACACTTTGTGCGTCTGCGCCACGACTGGCCTCATAAATTTGCCACTATTAATAAAGAATATTATAATGAAAGTATAAGTAACGTAAATTAAACCCACCTTTCTGCAGTTTTCATGTACAAGTAAATAATACCATTTTCTTCTCTAATAGTTGCATATTTACTGTTTGCAAGAGGGCATGAAGACCGGCTGCATAAACCTGTGAGGTTATATTCATTTCTACAAAAGTGTTGTGTTTTTGTTCTGTAAATGAATGTTTATAGAAAATAATTATTCAATAACTATCAGCTATTACCAATATTCTTCATTGACAATATATAAAGAGAACTTACGTTACTTTATGGGAACAATGTGTTTTGTTGATAATCGCCCAAACAACCTAAAAACAAATTTTATTTTTAACATAAAGCTATCAAGAAAATTTATATAATTTATTATGCTTTTTTATATTACTCACGTCGTCGTGCTGCATTGTGATTTAAAATAATGTTTATTGGTCATAAAAACAATAATTTTCCATACTATAAACACATGGACTATAAATGACAAATTTATTCGTAAAGTGTCAAGTTGTCAACGTCGAAATTCGAAATTACAGACAATAACAATATATACGGATAGAACATAATATGAAAACTGAAACTATTTAGTTTATTTCAGAGAAAGATATTTCTTATAGCAAAAATAAAATTTTAATTTTACCCATGAATAAATTCACTTAAATATTTTTTTTAATTACGGCATGCTAAATGATGCCAGTTATGCCTTACCGTTAAAAATATATGGATCTATATGGAGAAAAAGCATAATATAATTTTGAATATTATTGTATCCACAAATAAGAAATATTAATAACTACGTGTAAATTTAATTAAAACGATTTGCTTAACAATGGGCTTAACAATCGTAACCCATAAAGCATAGTAATTAATTTGAAACTTTTGTTACCTACTAGCGAAAGTGATGTTTGTCTATGGGTCTTAAAATAAAATTGAAATTGGCCGTTGGGTATTTTATTTTGGTGACAGCTTGTGTTCTGTGATGGATCTTTTGCGTTCGTAATTTTAAATTAGAAAATATTTGCAATGCATAGAACCGATACATTGTTTTAAAAATCTTTACATTTTTTAAGTTAGTTTATAAGAAGCAAATAGAATTGATAGAAGATGAGTGATAATATTAAAGTAGTTGTCAAAGTCCGGCCTCTTATTTCTCGTGAAATAGACGACAAGCTCTCTTACCAATGGCGCGTAAACAATAATACTCTTTACCAATTAGACCCCAACGGAAGAGACTGCGGATCAGCGTATACTTTTGGTAAGAAAAGTGTTTATTAGTAGCAATTCGGCTAAATGGAACGACTTTGTATATTTAATGTTTGTTTCTTAAGCAAAACTATCCAACTATATGCGCATTGTTATACGTCACAATGAAGGTCGCAATTTTTTGCCGTATTTTTCAGACAAGGTATATGACAAAGACACAAAAACGAGCGATGTTTATAACGATGTTGCGAAGCCAATTGTCGAGGCCGCAGCCGCTGGGTTTAATGGCACCATCTTCGCATACGGCCAAACATCCTCTGGCAAGACCTATACCATGACAGGAACAGATGATGCTCCTGGACTCATACCACTGGCTGTGCTTAATTTATTTGATATAATTAAAAAAGTTCCAGACAGAGATTTTTTAGTGAGGTAATTATTAGATATTTTTTAATCATATAATCATTGGTACTAGGAAATAAAACTTCTGTTATATTTAAGTTTCAAATATAAAAAGCATATTATAAATAAATATTTAACTGAAGTAAAATAAAACTAACATATATTTTGAAAGATAAATAATTTTATTACATATTTTTCTGCTGATAAGACTACAATTTTTTATAAAAAAAATTTTCGGTTCCTTCTCCATACTATGATTTATAAAAGATATAGAGTGTAGCTTAAAAAAAACTTAATGTTTCAGAGTATCCTATGTGGAGATATATAATGAAACACTAATAGATTTACTTAATATAAAGAAAACAGTAAAAATTAAAGAAACATTTCACGGAGTTAAGGTGGATGCCACTTATAAAGTCACAACTTCACCTGAGGAGGTGCTTGAGCTTATGAGAGAGGTGAATATTAACTTATATTATTTTTTATCAAGTTTTTGATTCTTATAATCTTACCTTGTATTTATTGAGGCTTTTGTTGTTCAAGGGCATAGTATCCATTTGTTAACATGGTGGATGTGATATTGATTTCCACTCAGTGGTATAGAATTCATTTCAGTTCCTCTCTCTGGCAACATGACAAAGCACAATATTGAATTCTGCCAACAAACACACAATGTCTTGAAAATTGGGTGGTATGGGAGAAATGGTGTGTCTTAACACTAGACTGCTCACCCTGCTTTATTAAGCATATAGAAACTAAAGAAGGACAATCTTGCTTCTTTAATAATCTTTCTATTTTGAATCCTTCCTAATCCTACTGTAAAATTTGCTTGAAAATTTACAAAATGTTCTATCATCTATATGTTATTAATACCACTAACTTTTTAAGTCTGTTTTTTATTTTTTAAAATATTTTAGGGCTATTATATTGTGATAACAAAAAGTTTCTCATGTCCATTGATGACAATTCTTATATTTTAATAGTTCATTTTATATTAAAGAGGGGGATGATTAAAACTTAAATACCATTAATCTAAGTGCAAATGGCCTCATTTTAACATATAGAACCTAACAGTAAGTTACGCAGTTTTGAAATCCAACAGGCAATAATTGTTCTTACAAATAATATTTTATAATAAAAGAGATATTTTTTTTATTAATCTCCCTTAAATATAAATTTGAAAATACTGTAATGTCAGTCACTCTTTTTTAATCAGTCTTAGACAATTCTTTTAACAGCCTTTCAACAGCTTTAGGCGTAGAAGATATATCACAAGTATAAATATTTTCAAAGTATTAAAAAAACCTGGAAAAGCAAGTCGGGCTGAACTAGTGTCTTTGATACCAAATTTTGCCGATTTTTTAGAATTTTACCACAAATGTACAGTTTTCAGATTTTTTCCAAAACTAGCACTACCTGTAGATGGTGCCTAATTTCATAATTCTAGGTTGACCAGAAGTACCCCATTAATTTTATTTTGATTCCCTTATAGTCGCAACATGTTTTTGCTATATAAATGGCCATATCTTTTTTTTTCAGTAAATGTATAAATACGTTTTTTTTTTCTATGTAATTGCAGTAAGTGATATGTATCACCTAATAACAATACTTCACAATTCCACTACTTTTATAGTCTTTTTTACAAATATATACCTTCTTTTACACAAGTTCGCTAACAATATATATTTTTAACAGTTTCACATATGTAGCAGAGTAGGCAGAGGGGACCTAGTATTAAGACACTCCATCCACCCACTTTCCATCGAATTTTTCGAAGCATTGCGTGTCGAGTGGCGCATCTCAACGCCGTGCTCTTGCCTTTGTGCCAGAGCGAAGATTTGAAAACATTAATAAATAATATTTTTTTACATTTTTAGGGCAAAGCCAACAGGCAAACAGGATCTACAAATATGAATGAAGAAAGTAGCAGATCTCATTCTATATTTCAAATTGTAAGTAACTTTACCATTGCTACTTATTATACCTACAATTTATTTAAATACATATTTCTACTTTGAAATTTATATATTTATTTTGTTATTGCTTAATACAATTAGAATTTTTTACAATATATTTCGTCACTCAACACGCGATGTCACGAAAATTGGACGTGCGTAGGGAACGGAAAGATTTTATGCTAGGTTCCCCTACCCTGCTATATGCGTAATAAAGCAAGGAGCTACATACAAACATTTATTTTTATTTTTAGACAATAGAATCTCGTGAGCACATCGAAGGTGAAGAAGAAGTGGGTTCGGTAAATGTATCGCAACTCAATCTAGTTGATTTGGCTGGCTCAGAAAGATCAGGACAAACGGGAGCTACGGGCATTAGGTTCAAAGAGGGAACTCATATAAACAAGTCATTGTCAGCTTTGGCATTGGTTATTAAACAGTTATCTGAAAGCCCTTTAACGGCACATAAGTAAGTTTTTCAATATTTTTTTAAAAAACTTATAAAATACCGGTTAAGTGCGAGTCGGACTCGCCCACCGAGGCTTTCGTGCCGATTTCAGGATTGTAGGTCAATGGGAAGTGCAATTTATAAAAGTCTACCAACTAAGTTCACATGCACTTCAAGTACAAGTTTGTAATCATTTTTTTCTATGAAATACCTATAAAATTTCTATTCGGAAATTTTCCTTTTTTTTTTGTTGTAAGTTTTCACTTTAAGCGAAATTTCATACTATTATATTTCATACATTTCATACTAATTTCATACTTCTTCCACGGGAAGTACCCTATAAGTTTTGAACCACGAACCCACAACCGTTTACAGTCGTACGCTTGTGCCCCTACGTCACGACAACCTCCTCGCATCGAGATTTAGCGATCGCACGTTAGTAACCGCCGCATCCCATTGTAAAATAAAATAAAATTCTAAAATAACGCGAAATTTTTATTTCACAAATACACATTATCTAAAATAGAAAGTAGCAGATGAAGTATGAAAATATAACCATTTTATATCTATAAAAGTGTATCTAAATCTTATAAATAAATGACACATAAAATTATTGAAAATTGTAAGATAATATTGCACCGTTGTTTATTTGACAGGGATATTGAAAATTACGCGCGAAAGTTATTATTTTATTAACAAAATTTTATGAAGATAAGCTTTGGCTTTTATAGCATCTAATTTGGACGTTGACTTTTTGAGAAAATATGAAATTAAAATAATTCAACTTTGTTCACGGCCGCAAGCCTAGGCTCGAGTCCCGCACAGGGCGGCCTTGCTGCCGGTGATATTCTCTCAAGCACCCACGTAGTGCATGTACTTTCTCAGAATTATGAAAATTTATTGAATGTATAAATTACATTCTCAATTTATTTGACTGTTGAAATTGAACCTGTTGCCAAATGCAGCATAATAAAATAATTTAGCGATTTTTTTAATCTCTATATATAATAAGACAGTAAAATTATTTTGTCTGTACATTTAGTAATTTTGACTGAAATGGATAGAGGGACACCTAAAAAGAATAAAAGAAAGCCAAAAGATTTTTTTTTAATATCTTGTCTGTCTGTCGACATATTTCTGTCCGCATTTTTCTCTGAAAGTATTGAACCGATTTACTTGAAATTTCACCAATTGCTTTGTTTTAACTCAACTTAAGTACTAAAGTTTGGTTCATCAAAATCGGTTCATTAAAAAAAAAAGTTATCGTCATTTGAATGAACTCAAGGCATTAGCTTATATAATATTTTATACAATAAAGTAAACAAAATTGAATTGTTAGTGGAGATTACCTTCATAAAACATAACAGTTAAGTTTAAGTCGTAATTAATTCAACACAGAGATAAAGAACGATCTTAAAAGAAATATCAAGTAAATACAAAGATTTTTTGGTTGGTTCGTTCATATAATATATGTAACTAATTTAAAAACTGTACAGGAGTTAATATGCAATTATTACAGTTATTTTATAAAGAATATTATGAATCCTTCAAATCAATAATTTAACATTTAAGGCTGTTTCTGAATGAGTAAATTAAATTATTCACTGACATCAGCACATTTAACAGAGTATATTATATAGGTAAAAAGAACATCATAACAAAGTTACAAAAATATATATACGTGTAATAAATAATTAGCTTTATGTATATTTTATAAATATGAAATATCAACAATGGTCGTATTTTTTTATTTAAAACAATCAAAAAATCTTTGACGATAATGTCGTAAAAAAATCATATTAGAAGTCATTATAATTGTCAATCAATTGTGCATATTAAATCAATAATCATGTATTTTAAACGGGCGAAGCCGTGGGCGAGCCGCTAGTTTTAAATAAATAGTCAATAGTATTGTATAATTCGAAAAAAATATCAATATTTACTATTTCCTTATAAATATTCCTTATTATTTTTTACCATATAATATATTTTTTTATATAACACTAAAATTTAACAATTGAATTAATAAAACGTCCACTGTAACTTATATCATAGGCAAGACTGCCACTGCTAATATGTAAACCTTTATCAATTATCTACTCATAAATTCATACATTCAATTGTTTGAGATAATTTATATATCAATCAAAATGGCCTAACCAAATATTACATATATTGACTGTACAGTATGTACTATACTGTACAAAAGCCAAGCTGCCCAAGTGATGACCGCCCTGTAAATTAGACTTTCTGAACTTTTGCACATTGTTCAGTCAGGAAAAAAAACAATAAAAATCCTAAAATCGAATTCGCTCCGCCATCGCCATAAAAAATAAGATGATTAAATAGATTCCCTGTTATGTATATCATCCAATACTGGTAAAATTAAATTTTTAGAGGTTGTGGTTCAATTCTCGTGATAGGTATATATATATTTCTTATATTAACATATATTTAGCTATTGTATGATATTTTCATTTATTTTGATATGTATTCAGATTTTTCTAATTGTTGAAAGACTTATCATTCTTATCTTTTCATTCTATTGTATTAAAATTTCTTGCGTCGTCGCGGTATCTGGGGGCACGGCAGTGCCCCCGCCAAGTCGAGCAAAAAACAGCGGCACGGCCGTACCATCCTTTTCTCGAAGCAATTCAGGCCATTTTCGACCTCCTATAACTTCGTTGTAGATAAAACAAGAAACTTGAATTTTTTGTAACTAATCAGGCATAATATAAACACTGTATATTTAAAATTTCAGTCAATTTGAACTAGTAGTTTAAGAATGACAACTTGTTAAAGTTTCTAAATTTTGTCACTCACTGACTGACTCACCGATCATCAAAAGTCCAAGGCACTTCTAGCAGACATAGAAGCGTCAAATTTAGAATACAAATAGAGTTTAATGTCTTAATCATGGGAAAACTTAAATATTTTGTAATTTCGGCCCAGTTTTCCAAATACACCAACTGCATGAATAACTTTGTAATCCCATATAAATGTATAGGATTACAAGGTTACATTTACAGTTAATAAATCATTATTACTGTATAATAGAAAATAATAAGTGTAGATAAGTACCAAAAAGTAGGACACTGCAAAAAAAAGTGAGATGCCATCAAAAACATCCTGTAAAAAACCCAAGTCTCGCAGCGCAGTCTTTCTACCGTAAAAAGTTGTGAGATCTATGTAATACCAAGTCGGTTAATCTAAATAGTCTCTACTTAAAGGACTTTCTGTCTTAAGTTATTACATAAGTTATTATCATGCCAATATTAAAAATATTTTACGTTTTAAACAAATAGATCGACTTGGACATCGCATGATTTGATTATTAGTATGTATCACACTACAGATTCCTCACCAGAGTCCTTCCGAATATGATGTTTATTATGCCTTTCGATAGGTTGTGTTTTCATGCGATGTCCAAGTCGATCTATTTGTTTAAAACGTAAAATATTTTTAATATTGGCATGATAATAACTTATGTAATAACTTAAGACAGAAAGTCCTTCAAGTAGAGACTATTTAGATTAACCGACTTGGTATTACATAGATCTCACAACTTTTTACGGTAGAAAGACTGCGCTGCGAGACTTGGGTTTTTTACAGGATGTTTTTGATGGCATACATTTTTACAGTATACAATAAAACGATGTTCGGGTTTTATTTTTTCAAATTTGAGCGTGAATTGATTTTAAAACTACTTTGACACCTGAACATCGTTATATCTTATACTTATCTAATGCGCTTTATAATATTAGTGTAGATAATAACTATTATCGCCCGCTGTCCGCATACATTCGTAAGTCTTACCACGCATGACGCGACCACTTACACACATCTACTCACTGCCCCGTATTAACTAGGATGGCCTCTAAGATTAATTTTATTGATACGCTGTAAAAGCCAAATTTGATGTATATAAAACGACATTTCGTTCATATCGACATTATAAAAGTAATCAAATTTAATAGGGTAAAGGTAAAGGTAAAATTTGGTATTCAAGGGAAGTAGCAGATGAAAGGGCTCTGACCTAAGCTAAGCTTGAATTTCAGAAAAAGCTCAAGATTTCCAATTTTTGTACGGAACTTTCGGTGGGCGTGCTCGACTCGTACTTGTCCGGTTTTTTATATCTATTTCTCTCGTTTTTTTCAATATTTTATCTTCTTTAATAAAATCATTTCCCATATCAAACCAATAGTCCCTGATATATGAATAGGATGTTCAATAAAATTTCCCCTTTTTATAATATTACCATAGTTTATAAAACTGTATACACCAAACAAGGATAGGTTAATGAAATTATATTATTATTTCATCTTTGAAAGTCGGAGGTTGGTGAGCAAAACGAACACGAGCGAAGCTCCCTAATATTATTATATTAAAAAAAAACTTTAAAAGTAAACTTATACCACTTTACATTAAGAACGCTGTCAATTACTAATTAATCTTTCACATTATACGATAGCATAATTTCATATTTTCAGGCACGTGAACTATCGTGACAGCAAATTGACACGGATATTACAGAATTCACTTGGTGGTAATGCTAAAACGAGTATAATATGTGCTGTGACTCCGGCCGCCGTAGAAGAAACTATATCTACCTTGCAGTAAGTATAGCATTTTGATTTTTTTGAAAAATAATTCTTTCCTTTTTTTATAGAATCTATGATGTATCCCGCATATAAATAGAAATGATACAGGGACCAGAATTTAATGTAAAGACACTCCATTCCCCAATTGCACTGCTTAATTTTTTTGTGGTGGAATTCAATGTCACGCTTTACCTTATTAGCAGAGCGAGAAAACAAAAATAAAATCTCTCATCGTGGCGCAGCGGCATGGCGTTTAACTAAAAGCTTCAAATATATATATTTATGTAAAATAATAATTTAGAGATAATATTTGAAGTTGTGATTGATAATAAATTATTTTTGAGCTCACTCACAAATTTCCTTAAGTAACTGATGGCCTTTTTAAATATGTTCTAATCAGTTTTTCATTTTTATATTAGTCAGGCCTAAATATCAGTAATATTATTATAAATTAAATAAATTTCACTATCATCATTTAAATATAACAAAGAATTTTAGATTTTCTGTAATTTGAAGTGTGGAAATATTACTTAAACATACTAACCAGACTTTTGTATTTATTATGTGTGAATGCAATTTAAAAGCTATTGCATATTATTTGTGTATAGGAGACAGTGAACAATTATAAAATATAATAAGCACAATTTTTTTCCCATATTAGTAATCTTATTAATTAAAAATAATCTTCAAAAACAATTATATATTTTTTTATATGATTTTTATAGATTTGCAAATAGAGCTAAAGCTATAAAGAACACTCCAGCTGTCAATGCGGTGGCAACAGATGCTACGATGATACAATCACTTACAAAACAACTATCATCGCTTAAAACACAGTTGGAAGGCAAAAAGACTGTTGAAGTGAGTATAGCTTTTGTTTTTTTTTAATGTATTTTTTTTTTTTATCTGTTTTTACAATTTGAAGATATATTCTAAAGAATTTCTATGCTATTCCTACTGGATGTGGAAAGGAGGTGTACTGCTACCGGTAATAGGGTTAACGGAGACTTAGCTGCATTGATGAGACGGCGAAACTTCAGCACAGGTGTGCGTTTGGCCGCAAGGAGGGCTTGTATGAAGAGGTTGATGACAGTGTAGAAAGAGATATGTAGAGACAGTAGCATTTGGCATTCCGTTCTCTATGACTACCCCGCTAGGGATAAAGTGTGAAGCTAAGTTTAAATTTGTGCTCTATTCCTATATAGATATAGTTTCTGTATGTTCCTTAAAGATTTCAGTATTTTATAACATTTATTTATGCATAAGCTCCACCAATCTGTATTTTAACTTTTTAAAAAATTATAATAATTTTCTAGGTGCGATTCCTCCACTTATAAATTTGTATTTAAAATAATATATATTTTATAATATTTTTATGAATTGATTCTTTTACAGCAAGACAACTTTAAACTCCAAAAACAAATAACAAGACTACAAAAATTAATATTAAACGGATTCGCCGAAAGAACAAGTACAGATCTATTGAGTGGTGCAAGAAGAAAGTTGCAACCACCTCGGCGAATGACAATATCGACATTGCATCCTATTCAAGAAGACCCATTACCAGCCATGCCTAATTTTTGTACACCCAGTCTTAAATATAAGTAAGTTTATAAAAAAACACTTTAAAAAAATTAAAAAAAAACCCGCTTTTCGCAACATTTTTGAGACGTTTAAGCGATGCAGATCTCAATGACCGTAACAAATTATTTTTTTTAGTCATAATGTAAAAGAAAGTTGCAGTTTAAATTTCCACTGTAAATATTTTTTTCTTATCTCATGTCAGAAGTAGAAGAAATGTATAAGTATCCTGAATCGTAGTTATATTTTTTGTCACAAAATGCCTTATGATTCATAAGAAATTAAATGGGATCAGTAGATACAGAGATCTTAGTGTTTAAACAAACAAATAAACTCGTCCGCTTTATTATATTAGTATAGATTATATTTCCTTTACTTACTATTCTTTTACTTATTATTCTTTTCGATTTATTTTAATTATTTAGGTTTGTATATTCTTACTATTCCTATTAAAAAAATAAAATAATTTCATAAATTTATTAAATAAATATTCATATAGTGCAAGTTTCCATATTATAACTTGTAACATATCTTGAGTTAATAAAGAACTGGCAGAAATTCTCATTCTTTTTAATTTCAAAATTTTAAATGTCAAAGTCTTAGAATTAGAAGATTTTCATGGTCAAAATTTTTGACATCTAATGTGTGAATAATTTAGCTTTTCATATTATTTGCTATTTAGTGAGTATTATTATATTTGACTATTACTTACTGCAAGGAGCATGTACTAGAATGTCATAATCTGTGTTACACGTTCGAGAAAGACAGTGAGTTTGTTATTTAGTTAAAAAAATATTTTACTTAGTAACATCTTGAAATTTTGAATAACAACAATCACTTATGTACTAACGGTTAAGTGCACATTATGTTAGTTCTTTTTTAAATTTAAAGTTCTCAGCCTAACACGAACTTGAAACCGCCAAATCTGTAGCTTCCTTGGTGTTAATATGTTATTTAAATTTGTAGTTGCGATAAAATATACATTTTTTTTAGTTTCACGCCATATCCCGCACACAGCAGAGTAAGCAGAAGGAAACCTACTATTTTATTAAGTTAAACCTAATGTTTTAATAAGTTTTTTATTTTTGTAATTATAAAATTGTTTTCTATTGGTTATGTTACTTTTTTTATATTTTAAGACATAAGTATACCTGGACCGAATTAAAAAGTTACATAAAAGTTTTGGATACAGTATTTCTTTATTTACATTTTGCCTCATACCAAAATGGGTATGGCTTACTCGACAAACTTTGGTACTGTGATAAAAATAATTATATTTTCTTTCTTTCATAAATACTTTCTTCTGACAATTACATATAGAACAAAAAAACGTAAACAGTCGCATACGTGTGATACCGTGACAAAGGGAACTAAGATTTTTTATTTAATTTACTTCCAGTCCACTATCCCTGGCGAGCAGTGTATCAGACTTCCAACCGATACAAGGCGCATGGAGCCTGTCCAGTGTGTCTGAGGAGCCCCGCCTCATAACGCCACCGCCGGACAAGAAAGTTAATTTTAGCGACGAAATTATTGAATTGGGTAAATTTAAAATTAAGGTTTTGTTCTTTTGTACGAGGTTTGTGTTTTTAACCTATGTATGATGAAACACTTATTATAAAGTGAACATTTTACTCGTTTTTGTTTTCTTTGTCTCATTATAATATTAGAAATATAAATAGTAATGAGAGAGATGAAATATAAAAGAAAAAATCATGATGCCTAAATAATATCACGAATATAAAAGATTTTTTTTTTGCATTACAAAGGTCAATGAGCAAAGAATGAGAGAATACACAGAACATATAAATACACAAATTATTTTACTTTCTTAGCTTAACGGAGTGCCGAACGCTACGGCCTTTACATACCTCTTTCGCCTTGTCCACTGTCATCAACCTCTTCATCCATGCAACCGGGGGTCCTTATTCTTTTTACGTGACCTTCCTCCAGTATCTTTTACACTGCGTTTTCGAAGGTTCATTCTCTACCTCTCTTACCGCTCACTTTCCCACCATGAATCTTTTTTACCATTCTTTCATCACTCATTTGTTCGACGTGCCCAAACTAGCTGAGCACATTCTTCTACATACTAAAATAAAAATTAAATAAATTAGCTTCACGCTGTATCCCGCACACAGCAGGGTAGGGAGAGGGAACCTAGTGTTAAGACACTCCGTTCCCCACTTTCTGCCGAATTCTGGAGGCATTGCGTGTTGAGTGGCAGAACTCAACGCCGCGCTTAACCTCGACACCAGAGCGAAGAAATGGAAATATAAATTATGGATTATGGATTTGATCAGCTGAACTGGCTCGCCATATTCTACCAAGCTTTCATCTTTCTTTCTTGATTTTTCTTTTGTAATACCCACGTTTCGTTGCCATATAACAGCGAAGGTACCAACACTTCATTGTGTACTTCCAAAGTGCAGCTTGGCCGACGTTTCGCCGCCTCTGCAATGCAGCTAAAACACCGTTAACCCTGTTGCCGGCATCAATACGTCTTTCGGCACATCCATCTCATATCTGAACATATTTGCCAAATATATCACTTCATTCACTTGTTCTAATATCTTACCACTTACACTGATATTGCATTCCGTTCTTTCAAATACTAAGACCTTTGTCCTATTCGCATTCAGACTTAGACCATTATTTTCACTTCCATTTCACTTTGTTTCACTCCTTGGAGATAGACAAATTATTTACCACCAATATTTGGGAAAAGAAGAAAACGTACATTTTTTAAATGTATAAGTATGTTCCATTCAACATAAAAAAATCGTTTTCACTTTGTTTACATCCAAAACTTACTTAGGGATTAAAAGAAAGACTAGCTTTTTTTTCAAATGTCCTTATAGAAATAGGAGTGACACACACGTACAAAAAAGCCCTTTAACAGCTAATTACATAAATAAAATATTCAACTTTTCTATTATTTATATTTTTATTCAAAATTTATTCTATAAATTCCAAACTAAATAACTATTCACTATGGTGAATTTCCCTACTTATACTCTTTCATTTTAAAGCAAGGACGCTTAATGAATGACCTTTACCAAATTTTTACTGTTTGCATTTTTACTTTTAGATATACACATAGTGGCACAATATTTATTTTTATATTATTTTGTTTTTTTTATGCACTATACGTAGTAAGTTAAATGTTCATAGCATGTTTTGTGTACTGTATTGTAGATAGCGACGACGACACTTCATCAGATGTACAAACCTGTTCGCCATACCATAAATGTTATAGTGAGTATATTTTGATATATATTTTGCGTGAAGCTGAAAAAAAGTATATTTTATAGATAGTTTTTGTTTTGTATCGTATTTGTTATTCATAGTAAGATATTCTTTATTAAATTGTCTATTGCTATCATTTTAGAGCAAATGGAAAATGTATGTAATGTATGATGAAGTATGTGTCATGGTTATCATTCTCACTCAGGAAATATTTTTGGTATGACAGGGACGCATATAATGGCAGAATTTCAATATATTTTCTCTGTTAGACTCCATTCATACTGAAGATTAAAAATATTATTAATATACAATCAATAAGTCTGTATAAGTGTATATAAAATTATAAAATGTAAAGATAACTGTAAATTGCTGCGATTGTTATGTGTTCAATCTATATTGGTAGGAATCAATTATTTCCCTGGTATGTGCTGGATAAAGCTGGCGTTAAGCTGGAAAAGAAGTAAAATTACAAAAAGAAACTTACATCTAATATATATTTCAGATTCATCTAAAACACCACCATGCATATTAAGGAAAACTGCTAAACAAGCTGAGAAGAATTTAAAAGACATTGTGGAACTTACTGAGAGGGAAAAAATCTATACACCAAACATTGTTAGTATAAATTATTAATAAATGTCTGTATTTGTTTATAAATATATAATATGAAAAATATAACTATGACTGTTGAGGCGCAGCGGCGCAGTGTCTTTCTGTATTACCAACGGTTCTGGGTTGGATTTTTGTTCTCGAAGAATATGATTATTTCCATTTCCTAACTCTGGTAACAAAATAATGAACGACGTAAAGATACGACGTATAGACGAGAAAATAAAAATATAATAATTAGTATATTGTGTGATAAAGTTACAGGCATACTTTATTTTTGGAAAAAAAAATGTTTAGATTTTTTTTTACAATAGATCAGTTATATGCTTGATAGATGTTAAATATTTGAACTTTAATTAATTAAATTTTTTCTATGATAAAAAAAAATAGGTTGAATTAATTGAAAAACTGGAAAACAAATCGCTAAGAATCGCCGAGTTGGAGGATGAATTGACAAAATTAGAATATATAAGCAAAGAAAAAGATAATGTTATGGACGGACTGAAATCTAACATATATACTGCTGAGGAAGAAATCAAACAAATAACTGCTGCTAAAGTAAGTGACTAAGTTTATTGCAAATATTTTTTATTTAAACATATTTATAAAAAAAACAAATTGTTAATACTATCTATGTATTAAAAATAATTATTTCTTACTAGAATAAAAGAAAGAAACGAGCATATACATATACTAAATACTTTTTTTTATTATTATTAAAATAATATTTACGAGAGGCTTTCAATGTATTCTCAGCATTGGCATGACAAATTAACCCAAAAATATTTTTATTTTTCAATATAGTCCCTATAACCTCAATACATATATTATATGGTAATATTAACTTGTCGATTCCCTGTAAAAAAAAAAACTCCTTGCCTGAAAAATGCACATTTATTGCCTTCAGCTCTTCAAATCGTTTTCCACGCAGATATTTTTTTCAAATTTTGAGAGAAATAATAATCACTAGGTTCCAAATCTAGACTACAGGGCAGGTGGTTGATCTTTTCAAAACCATAATCGCGAACAACAGCCTTGAAAACTTTAAATTTCTATGGAGGGTCTGAACCCTTGTGACATTGCAGAGACTCTTGTTTATTTTCAGAGTCAGTGACGAACCCATGCTTCATCTTTGGTAACATTTTTTTCGAAAATATTTGAAGGCTCTCTACGCTACAAGTTCAGTGCTCAATTTACTTCAATATTGTCGCTTCACTCCTTTTACTTGTTGGATAGGTAGGATCGGTAGGTTTAGTATAGTAGCAAACTTATGATTAGAAATGTGAAAAAAAATATATTTATAGCCTCAGATAGTGTCATTAACGAAATAATTAGTCAAATTATGAACTAAGTAAATTATATCGATACCGAGAATACATTGAACGCCCCTCATATGTAGAGTCCATCACGGTGCAGTGAGATAGTGTCTGACTATAAACAAATTTGGTTGTGGCTTTGTTCCCCTTGTGCATTAAGGCTTGGGACTTGGCGTAACACAAGGTGCGGCGTTGAGTTCCACCATTCATCGCACAATGTCTCGAATTCAGGCGGCAAGCGGTGAACGGAGTGTTTTAATATTAAGTTCTTATTACCTACCCTTCTTTATGCGTATGTAAGGCTCCAGCCTTAAAAAAAATGGTTATCTTTATATCGAAGATAACTAATGTTTTTAAGGCCAGTCGCGGCGCAGGGGCAAAAATGTGAGTGTAAAATCGACTGGTTGTGGGTTCTATCTCCACTCGAAAATGAAATATTTATTTGCTATTATCATTTCTTCGCTTTGGTGTCGAGGCAAAGCGCGGCGTTGAATTTCGTAAACAAATGACACTAAAATATACAGATACTTTATGCAATATTTTTTATATTATTGTAATATTTTGTTACGTTAAAAAGAAATATTTATATTGCAGGCGGAATTAGAAAAAGCATGTAAAGAGTATACCACAAAACTAACTGATTGGGAAGTCAGTTATGATACGCTTAAGAAAAAATCTAAAAGTAGGGAAGATGACCTTTTATCTCTGATACAAGAACATGAAAGTAAAAAGAAACGTGAAGTTATCGGTATGTTAAGTTTGTTTATTAGTGAAAAATAAGAATTAATTTATAATGAAAAAGACAAACTAATGAAATAATTATTTAAACAGTTGGGCATTTATAAACAGCTACATTCAACTAATAATTCTCATTTATTATTTTAATTTTCAGGTAAAATGTCTTCTAAGGCTTTAGAAAAGGAAATAAACTTTATGGATATGTCTAGAGACATATCTCTAGTCGACAGCGACTGTGAAAATAGTATTATTAATGTTAACCCCACAAAGTTACCTTCTAACGATGTACAAAGTCAACTAGCACAAAATAACCAAACTATTTTAGAATTAGAATCTAATTTGCACGCACAAAAGCTACGTATAGATAGCTTAGAGAATATTAACAAAGAATTGCAAGATATGATACAAAGTTACAAAGAGAAAACGTCACATATGGAAAATGAAAATTCTCTTCACAAATCGACAATAGACAACTTAAACAATACTATCGAAAACCAAAAATCAGCTATACAAACGCTCACTACCGATATTGAATCATACAAAGACGTTATTCAAGAATTCCAACTGAAAATAACACTAAAAGACAATATTAACCAAATTGAAATAAATGAAAATGATTTAGAAACTATGATAGCCAATGAAGAAATGTTTATTGCAAATAATGAGAATTTGAAAAATATTTTACAATCACTAAAAACTGCGCTCAACTCAAGAGATGAGGAAATTACACGTTTGAAATCAAAGATAGATGTCAATCCCTTAAATGTAGATTATGTTACGGAACTTGCAGAAATGAAAAAAGAAATTGCTGCACTTAATGACACATTAAACAATATGAAAGTTCTAGATACTGAGAAAAGCACTCTTATTGAAAATTTAACGGAGGAGAAAAATAATATTTTGAATATTGAACTTCAGTTAAAAATACAGCTATCGGGCATCCAAAAAGACAAAGAAATGTTAGAAAAATTGAATGAGGAACAATCACAAGAAGTAGCCAAATTAAAAGAATATAATGAAACGTTAACACAGAAATATAATGAACAAGAGAAGAAAATTAATTCTGAAAATGAAAGCTTAAAATCTAAAATTACGGAATTACAAGAGATGATTTCTGTTATGGAAGACAATATTCTTGCAAAAGAGGATATTATAAAAACATTGTACAAGGAAGATATGGAAGCGCAGGAGAATATAGATAAGGCTAAAAGTACTTTGATAAAAGTGCAAAATATTATATCACTATTTACGAACGATATTTCAAAAGTACCAATAATGGTAGGCGATTTATTAACAGCTTTCAACAAATTAAGTGATAACCTGACATCTTTAGAAGAAATAGCCTCAGCTACAGTATCAGAAAGAAATGACATAAGAGAACTATTAAATCAGCGCGAAGAAGAACTTAATAACATTCAAATGAAAATAAAGGAGGTTCACAATGGCGTAGACAACTTTTATGCACAATTTCAGAGTATATTAAAAATAAACAATGAAAATATAAAAACGGTTGATGATGACCCCATTGAAAACTTCAAAAGTAAAATTATCAATCTTATAACAGTATTTAAAGTGTCTCAAACGTATTCCAATCAAAGCTTAAGTAATAAGGAAACGGAACTTAACGAGATGCGATTACAACTTGAAAATGCTAAGCTTGGTCACGAAAAAGTATTAGAAAATATTTTAGAAAAGGCAACTAATTTAACTTCTGAATTTAATATTGAAAATAGTAGTTCATGTAATTTACCTAACGACTCAGAAAATGCACATGAACAAGTTGTTTTAACTCTGGATAAAATAGCGAACCACATTCGTATTTGCAATTCGTCTCATGAAACAAAATATAGTAACATAGAAAATATATTGGCTGAAGCCAAAAAAGAAATAAATCACCTTACAGAAGAAAATCTCAAACTAATACAAAATATAACCGAATTGGAAAATAGTAATGGTGATTTGTCCAATGATTTAAAAGTAATTCAAGATGATAGTAAAAATTTAAGTAACAATTTAATACATTGCAATAATGTAATAGATCAATTAAAGCAAGACTTAGTAAATAAATTAAGTGAAATAGAATTAATAGAATATAAAGCCAAAGAATGGAAAGATAAGTTTATAAATTTAGAGTCAACTATGAAGGAGGAAATCAAATTACTTAAAACAGAAAATGATGAACTTAAAAAGTCAATATCATTACAAATTCTACAAAAATGTGAAGTAGAAAAATATAGTCAAAATGTCTATCCCAATTGTGATATTGAAACAATCTCACCTCCAAGTCTTTTATCATTATGTTGCAATAAAATAATGCATGTAATTGAGTCACCAGGAGATGAAAAATCACTTAATTCAAAGTCTTCAAATGAATTAAGTAACATAGAATCTTCTAATGAGTGCAGATGTGAAGAGCTAATCGCTGATATTACCGCAATGCAAGCAGAAAATAACAAACTAATGGTTAGAGTTGCTGAATTGGAGAAAGAAAACTATATTCATATGAAGGAACAAGAGGAAGTTCAGAAGGAGGTACAGGTACTTTTAGAATGTTCACACGAATTACAGAAAAAAGTAGTTAACCACAGAACAAATTTATCTACACTCACTGCAACCACTTACGCTGAAAATAGATCGTTAAGTTCCCAATTAAAATTCTTCCAACACCATCATAGTAGATTCCATGCAGTGTGTCAAAGGGATATACCGGAGTTTAAAAAACAATTGCACGACCTAATGGCCATTCTTAAATCTGAGGCTTTGTTTAGATGTAATGATAGTTTTAAACGATATTCTTTACCCAATGCTCTAGAAAGTGCGTCATTGCATTCAACATTTAAAAATGAGTCTACTATTGATGGTGATCTTCTCATGTTAGACACCAACGTGACACTGACTACATGTGATAATACTATATTAGCTAATGATCAGACATGTTTCGATACAACTCAAGTATGTCCATATAACGAAGTAGCCTGTCAGACCGACTTTGACGATATAACTAAGTGTAATATATCACGTTCTCAGATCGAAACCGAAGTGCTAGAAAATAACAAAATTTTGGAAACATTGGCCTCCCTTAAAAATGAAAACGATAAATTACGATATCTTGTTGAAGACTATTCTAGAAATAAAGAACCACAAGTTCATGTCTCGGATGCTCAAAGCAGTCCGATCAAAATGACAGTGAATACAAAAATTCAAGACTCCTGCGGTGATTGTAAACATAAAGGGGAAGTAAAAATAATAAACGATGATTACCAAAGAGAAATCGACGCTATGAATCAAAGATTAATTGATTTAGAATCTCAAAAAGCTGATATTGAGGAAAAGTATCACAATCTCTCTCTAGAAATACCTAGTACTGAGATTTTAGTTCGTAAATTAACTACATTGGAAGAGGATTACGGCAAAAAACAAAATGAAATAGAAGCGCTAACTAATTCTTTAAATAAAAAGAATAAAGAAGTGAAGAATTTGCAAGAAGAAAACAATTCTTTGTCAAACCAAGTTATGGAAAGCATATCAGAAGTAGACGATATGAAAAAAGAGCATGACTTGCTAAAAGAGATTAACAACAATCTCCAAGAAAAATTTGCCCAATTGGAAGAAGAAATTCAGCGTTTAAAAAATGACGAAGAAAAAAATTGTTCTTCTTGTGTATTGAAAAGCGAAATAATCTTAACATTAGAAAAAAAAATAGAAGAGTCCCATTCAAAGTTGGATAGAAGTTACAGTGACTCAGATAGGTCATCGAGATACAATAAAATATGCACTCTACAAAATGAACTTCACGCGGGCAAAGAGGACTGTATCGAATTAAAAGAAGAAGTTACCACAATAAAAAAACATTTGGAATCTAGCAATCTTTCGATAGGTCATGCTATGGAATTGGATGAAAGCATAAACGACCCTCTTGTTTGTTCATTTAATAAAGATTTTAGCAATATGAAGTCGCAAATAAATTTTCAAAATATATCAACACAACAAAGTACAGACACGTATGCCTCCGATAAAATAGAATGTCTGAATTATTATACCGAAAAAACCAGTACTGATAAAGAAAGTATGCAAAATGATATTAAAATAATAGACATCATGAAAATGTTATATGACAACTTAACTGTAAAACACGCAAATGAAATTGAAAATCTGGTCAATAAGCTAAGAGATTTTGAAGACTCAAAGAATGCGTTAGAGAATAAAATAGTCAAATTAAATAATGAACAAGCAATACTAACTAAAGATATAGCAGAAAAGGATGGTTATCTACAAACAATGGCCAATGTGGTGTCTCAAATACGAAGCAACATAACTATTATGTATGAAGATACTGACACTGACAATCTTGACTTCAACTTTAGTGACAAATTTTTGAAAAAAATCGATACAGAATTCGGCTTTAGTAGTACTTCAATCTTTGAACTGATCTGTGAAAAATATAATAGTGTAATCGCAGGTATTAATAAAGAAAAGCAACAACTAACTGATGAATTACAGCGTATGACCACAAACATTGATTCTATCAATGAAAATTTAATTGTATTGAAATCGCAACTGAATGCAAACGAGGAAGAGATTACCCTATTAAAAAGACAAAAAGAAAAAATGCACGAGATCAGTTCTACTGTGACTTTAGATATTGTAAATAAAGAGAAGGACCTAAGAAATTTCGTAATAAACAGCTATAAAAATATGTTAGATGACAAAGTTATTACTCAGAACATAGATACATTGCTTCCCACCCTCGAAATTCTTACTATACTTCTTGATTCTATTTCTACACAAACCAAGTACAATTTTGAACAAGTAGAATCAGACAAACGTAATATCGTACTTGAAAACAAAGAATTAAAGACAAATCTTAAATTGAAAGAAAAAGAACAAGCTGAACTCTTTGAGGACAATAAGAAATTGACTGCCAATCTAATAGTCAAGGAACAGCAATATCTGTCACAAATGAATATATACGAAGATTTAAATAAAACATATCAGACAAAAGTAGAGGAAAACAATGTGAATATATCTACTATAAAGAAACTAACGGACGAACTCAATATCTACAAGGAAACTATTACTAGCAAAGATACACTCATTGCCTGTTTAGAAAGTAAAGTTGAAACTCTTTATGTGAAATCAAATGATACTAAAGTATCTGAATTAGTGCAATCTGCGACTAGTTTACAAAAAGAAATTGACAATTTGAAATCTATTAACGAAGTTATATCAAAAGAAAAAGAAACTTGTGCCATTGAGTTGTCTAACGTGTGTACTCTTTTAAATAAGAACAAAATCGATATGGAAAAGTTGATAACCGATATTGAAATACTTAGAACTTCAGTCAAAGAAAACACAGATTTAATAGACAGATTGCAAAAAGAAAGTCAAATCTTATCTGAGCAAAATAATATATTGCAGAATGAATTACAGGAGAAATGTAAAGAATGTACTAGATTGAACAATAACATGAAAACACACGAGAAAACAGCTCAGATCCAAAGTGGAATGATTATTAGGTGAGTTTTTAAATTATTTATAATCAGAAATATATGTTCTAAAATAATTATTATACATGTGAATATAATATATTCTGAATTCTAAATGTAATTTAATCTGAAAATGTTATTTTTTTTATTTATAAACATACAAATTGTTATATGTTATAATTCTTTCTCATTGTTTTTTAATTATTTTCTAAGACAGTGCTATAAAAAATATCACTTTGCTGATTTAAATTTTAAATCACTTCTAGATTACAAAAACAAAAAGAAGAAGACAATAAAACATTGGTTGAAAAGGAACATCTCATTAAAGAATTGGGCGAGAAATGGAAATCTCTAGAATTACAAAATGAAAAATTAAATAGTGACTTAAAAACCAGTAAAGAAGATTTAGAACATTTGACAAAAGCTAAACAGTCGCTAGAGGTATGATTAAATTAAATTTTTAAAGATTGTAATATTGTTTATTTTTAAAACATAACTAAGTAAGGAAACTATGAATTCAGTAAAGTAAGGAAATTCAGTCAATCTGGATAACTTTGACATCGAGATCTCAAACTAGTTTCAATATTTTTTTCGTATGATACAAAACTATTGAATATATATTTATTTAATATATTTGTTTTACTTAATAAATGTTAAATGTAAATTTAAGACTCTGCTCAAGGAAAACACAAATATAGATGAAGGTAATGTTACTGTAGCTCCATTGACATCAAATATACAAAAATGTTATTTTCAGTTTCTTTTCGTTTATGTTTTATAAAACTACGATTAAAAACTGTTACATGATTCAAATCAACTATCTATGGAAATCACGAGCGCAGACCCTACAGTTAGGCTGTATTATCCAATTTTCTTCAAAAATCCGACTTTTTCCAATAAATCACAGATTTCGAAATATCTGCAGAACCACTGAAAATCGGCTAATATACATGGGAGTGAAATGACTCTACAACCGTTGATCCGTCGATATAAATAAGAGGCTGATGGCAGTGGACGAGGCGAAAGAGATATGCACAGACCGTAGCGTTTGGAGCTCCGTTCTCTCTGACTACCCTACTAAGGATACAGCGTGAAGCTAATAGGAGTAGTAGTAGTAGTACTTCTTATAAGAAAACACGACGTTGAGTTCCATTCTTAATATTAGATTCTTTTGCCTATATCTATATGCGTACAACATAAAAAATATATAAAGTTTCATGTTAATACTATAATATTTTTTTAATAATTTCAGGCTAGAATATCTGAATTGGAATCTGAAGAAATAAAACCTTTTCTTTCTACTGACAATACCGAATCCACAAGAAGGCGCCGACAAAGCATTCGCGACTCAAAACTAATGTTTTCAGATAGCATACAAGGTAATATATGGAGCCATCTATAAATTACTTCACACGTGGGATTTATCCCATGGCGGTCGACGTCACAATGAGCGGGAGGGGGGGTGAACAAAGTGTGACACTACAATACAATATACAGTTCATGAGGTTTAAGATGGATTTTACGTTTGCGTTAATGTTCATATATAGTCCACGTGTGAAGTTGGTTGTCGAGCACGGCGATTCCGCTCGAGGAGAGGAAGTGACTTAAAGGGAACGGAATGTCTTAACACTAGATCCCAGGTTCAGATCCAGGTTCTCTCTGTATGCTGAAGCTGGAATACTGAAGCTGATTTAGTACTACGTGTAGATGAACGGAAGCTGATTTAGTACTACGTAATTCTAGGTTAACCAAAAGTACCCAATTAATTTTGATTCCCTTTATAGTGTTGAAATACGCGTTTTTTATAAGTAAATGTAGAGATGCATATTTTATCAAGAAATGATAGGGTCGTATATCTAGGTATATAGTTTGAATTTCAACTTGATATCTCCAGGCGTTCTTGACATAACATATTGACAGATAGACAGACGGACAACAAAGTGATCTTATAAGGGTTCCTTTTTTCCTTAAAAGGTACGGAACCTTAATTAACTAAAATCGGAGACCTCTACTTTTTTTACCTGTCCGCTTAGCGTGGAATGCCCCATATATATTTTGACATTTTAATTTATTATTCCAATTGAGCAGAGGAAAACAATTAAGAAAACTTAAAAAAAAATTTACGTAGCAGTAGTCGACTCGGAGTCATGATATTTCTTTGATTAGCGACAACTAGTAAAAACCTTAAGTAAGTACCATAAGATAGGAATTTTGGTATAGCTTATTTAGTCAACTCATTGAATTGGCATGCATTTTTATACGTTTTCTATCATCTATATTAATATTTGAAACTAAAGGTTTCGCATAAATAATCTTCATACTTTGTTATAGATCACAAAAAAGTGGAGGCAATTTTTAAAGGTCGGAGCAAACCTGACGACCTATTTATGGACGTGGACGATGACAGCTCTGCCAGGAGCACACCAATTAGAAGAAGCAAAGGGTAAATTAAAAAATAAATTTTATATTTATTTTTAAACAGTATAGTAGTATATTTTTTTTATAGAAGCTAAAAACCTGTTGAAGCCGTCGTGGTGCAATGGGACGTCGTCTGAATCTACACACGATAAGCTGGTAGTTAAATACTCACGAGAGGGAATGATTATCTTTAAATTATTTTTCGCGCTATGGTAGACAAAGCGGGGCGTTATGTTTCCCGATCGCTCTTTGTAAAAGTGGGCAACGTTTAGTCTTAATACTAGTTTTCCTCTGCTTACCTTGCCATGCGGGAAAAAACGTAGAGTTATTTCTATGTTTTTTTAGCATATCAGTCTAGGCAAAGAAAAGAATACTGAAAGAAGAAGACAAGACTGCGTCGCGATGGTCTCTTATTGCACAATATGTACGCTAGCCTCGCTGTTAGTAGCGTGGCCAGGGTGTCCACATTCTGAAAGTGAAAATCAAGGAAAAGCCAAGGAAGCTTAACGTGGTCAGGGAAAGTCAGTAAAATTGATAGTGTACCTGTAAAGTCAGGGAAAATAAAGAAAAATTGTTTAAAAAAGTGATTGCAAAATTAAGACTTTTTAGACTGTAAATTGAAAGTTTTCAAGACTGTATAATGAGGAATATAACTTTATGGTCTGGTTTGACTCTTGATCCAGACCTTTGAAGCATTTGTTATTTAGGTCTGGAGCAAACTATGTTATGATTTATTGTCACCCACTATAAAATATTCCAGTTCCAGTTTGAAGTAAATTAATATTTTCTACAATAAATAAAATTTTAAATAGAATGAATTATTAAGACTTAAAGTGTATTATTATACTATTTGAAAACGTATAAAAAATTTAACGTAGCGGGACTTTTATCTGTTTTCTAAAACGTATTATTCTTTCCTAACTGTGGAATAACACTTTAAAATTGTTAAAAATGTATAATTTATATTGACTCACTGGCTCGTTGAGCAATTACTGGCAAAATATAATTTCCGCAGAAGTTCACTTTTGCTCTTGCATTGATCGAGCTTTGAAAGTTTATAATAAAATATTGGAATTTGTTACAAACGCATAATTATATGCTAAAAAATCACAACAATAAGAAGCTAAATGCTGCTATGAAAGATCTTTTGTTGAAAGCTAAATTAGCAGCCAAGGTCAGTTATATCAGACTGTGAACCGTTTCGCCGTTTGTAAACAGCTCTCAGCTCTAGTGAAATTATTAAAAAACTTAATAATGGAGATCATGAAGAAGAAGACAAGACTTTATAAGGATTTCATAAATTTGGATTAAGCAAAAACGTGCCAATTGGCTTCGAAGCAAAACCTCTTTGCAATGCAAAATGTACAGATAAAGATTTGTGCTTAAACGCAATTATAAAAGATTTACGGCTTGCATTCAATAATTACTATAAAAAGCCCTGTCAATGATCCTAATTTAATAATTTATTTTAATTAGATCCTAAAATAATAAAGCATCAACCTGAAGTGGCTAATAAACGCGTGTGTTGGAAATTTTGCACGAATAACACAAAATAAAGGGATTTGTTGCTGACAGTGTCAAAAGGCACAAATACAACTTACATTTCGAAGCACACTTTTTTAAAGAATGCCGACCCTACTTTGTGTGGGACTAGGGCAAGTGAATGATGACTTGTTTAAAAAATGTTTTGAACAAGTTTGGTCAGGGAAACGTCAGGGTATTTTTTGGGTTGCACCAAATAAGAGGTTCATAATAATATTTATTTTGTAAAGGATAATGAATCTGCTGTGATATTTAAAGTATAATAAGGTTATAAATGTAAGACTTGTATAATTTTTAAATTGTTTTTTTCAGACGTGACAGTCTCGCATCGAAACATGATCATGTAAGTAAAGTATTTTAGTAGATTTCTATATAATTAATTGATAAGGGTACAGTAAATATAATAAGAAGAATTAAGAATCGCTAAATAGAATGTGTTCCATATACAAGTCTCAATAAGTAAGATTACTTGTTTCATAATGTACAATTTTTAAATGACCGAAACTTGCTGCGAATTTATAATCCCTGGCATATATTTAAATGCATCTATATAAGTTTTTTTTACAGTATAGTCGACGAATTTTGGCCGCCTTAAAGTTAGCTTTAGATTCGATTTTAAGAATTTTTTATTTTTGATAAAAAAAAATTCCGAGCACACAACATGCAAAAGTGAAGTCTAACTACAGAGCGGCCACAACTCGTCGACCGTCCTGAATATTTATATTGCTTTTTCATTAACAGAGCGAAAACGCAGAAGAACATTCTAGGCCCAGCAGCGTTTTAGCGAGTCGGCGGCGTCGGCAAAGTGTACACGACTTGCACCGTAGTGTACATTCGCATGGTATGTATTTGAAAAATATTATTCTTAAATGAGTAATGAGATTGTTATTAGCAATACAGTACGCTCAACGAGTCGTGGTTCCCCTAAAGTTACCGGTTAGCTGCGCAGATTTGATTTGAAGATTTTTCTTAATTTTACCTATTTTCTTCCCCGGTGTACTGAAGTGCACAAAAGTTCAGAAAACCTTTTAAGTAATAGTAACGTATTTTTTTTTCTATTGCATTAAATGTTTTTAAATGTCTGTAATTGGAAATGAAAAAGATGAGGTGTTTATATTAACTTCAACTAAATAATATAATAGGCAAGGATAAAAGTATGAGAGAGATAAAAAAAGAAAGAGTATAAGCTGTAAAAGCACGAAACGAAAGCACTGATAAAAATGAAGCGTGAAAACTAGAAATGAAAAAAAGAAATGAAAAGTTAACGAACAATTTCAGGTGAGATCTTTTCTGGAAAGAAGTTAGTGTTTTCTGAGGTTACTCGCTAACCTGTAGATTGAAAGGGGTGCTTTCGAAAGACGGTGAATTTTAATAGAACAACAGATGGGCGGAATTATACAAGGAGATGTATGAATGTGGCGCCGTTGTCTCAATTAAAATCGAAACGCCGAGTATTGATGTAGCTGTCGGTGAAATCAGTATATAAGAACTCTCAACTTCTTACCAATACGAAGTCTGAAATGTAGTACGGCAAAGGGAGCAGACGGAGTTTGCTCTGCCGAGACGCTGTATATTTATTTACTTTCAAATTTCATTAATTATTTAATTGTATTCTTTTTCTATTTCTATTTTAGAAAATTCCCGAGAATCTTCGCGGAATAACAGCTTCGATAGGTACGTATAAATTTAACGTTATAAATTAATTTAATATCAACATTAAATGTTGCTCTATTAAATTATATTTTTACTAGCAATTTTCTCTATATTTTTACTAGCAATTTTCTCATCTGAGTGACATTCGTGATCTAATAAAAAAATCTAAAGTTTCAGCCAGTTTAATAAAATACTTAATTTGTAGCTATATTGTCACAGTGTTTTCTCATATTTCTTTCAAATACATACAGCAATGTATTAATGTTGTATTATATGTATAGACAATTGTGAAATTTATAATATTAATTATATTCTTACATACACTAGAATCTCGAATAACCGGACTTATTTCGACCATTGAGATACGGAAAATACGGTATATTCGAAAATACTTCTAAACTGTTGAGGTATCTTGATTAATTTCTTTCGGTATGCCACCTATATGCTGTTCGGGTAAAAGGACGCTAACGCTTTCATAATAATATATTAAGAAAATATATATTTATACAGGATAAATATATATTTTCTTAATATATTATTGATTATTTAATATGAGATATTTCATATAATTAGCTGCGGTTGTTAGTCCGGGTAATTGCGGATCGAATTTTTTCTGTGATTATAATTGATTTTTTATATTTTATTTCAGTGAAGTAGCTCAGTTACGAAAACAATTGTCCAGCTGTCAACAAGAATTAGAGGAACTAAACGAGAAATATAAGGAATTAGACGAAGAATGTGAAATTTGCGCTCAGTATCTACGGGAAAGAGATGAACAGTGTTTGAGACTGAAGAAAGAAAAAGTGGCTTTGGAAGTACGTTTTTATTAATAATTATCATACACTATTATGATAGATGTGTATGGTTACGTTTTTACCTATTCTGCTACATATATGTAGAATAAAACTTGAAGTTAATTGATTCGAGATACTGCGCTTTAAGTGGCGGAACTTAACACCGCATTTTGTCCTACCAAAGTGGGCACATGAATTTTAATTCCTTCTTACGTTCCTATGAGTGAAGATCTGACCCGGGACCGTCGTGATTACGATTAAGGCTATCTTACTGTTCACGATAGCCTTAAGATTAACTTACCTATATATAAAACCGCCAGGCAAAACCGAAGTTTAAAACACCTGTTTAACTAGTGTTACACAATTATAGTGTCCATATAATGGACACTATAATTGTATAGCACTACTAATGTCGATCAAGCGAATGACCGATTATCCAAACTACTATGCTCGCTATTAAATATATATATTTCTATATTTTTCGTTTGTGGATAAATTTGTACTGCTGAAATAAATATGTTCGATTATCCGAACGCCCATGTACCACGAGTACTCGACGCTCTACTGAAATATGCTTAATAAATTTATTTTACATTTTAAAATCTATTTTTTATTTAATCAATGAATTAATATTTAATTATTGAATTAAATATTTTTTGTTGCAGAACATTATAATGGATCTAAAGGATAAGTTAAAGAATAGTAATCCTAATATGAATCAAGCCAATGCAAAGAGTACCTTTGTAGATGCCTCTGTTAATACTGACGAAGGTGAGCTAATTCTTTGAAATTTAGAATATACTTTTAAATGTATAATTTTTAAGTGGCAGTTCATACACAAATATAAACTTAATAATTTCTAACTATAAATATTATTATATTGTGTATATTTTGGCATTTTGAAAATCTAAATTCTAGAAAACCGTACAGTATACTGATAATGATATTATTATGTAAATATGATTAATGTTCTATATTTTATAATATTCACTGCTGTGTCTTACATATAGCAGGATAGGCAAAGAGAGGCACCTAGTGTTAAGACATTCCACTCCCCACTTTCCGCTCAATACATTACATTACATTCAGCTCGAGACATTGTGTGTCTGCCTGAACTTGACGCTACTGACGGTCCTCATACCACAATGTGGATATGTAAATAACTAATTGCCTGAGTGGGAATCAAACCTATAAGCGCTTCAATTCGTCAAGAAATTCTCACAATATTCTTAATAATAATAAAAACACATGGTATTTTCAGATTGGACCAACCTCCATTCTGTAGTAGTAGACAGAATGTCGTACAACGCTGAAGTAGAAAAGAATAAGAAACTCGTCAAAACTATTGAAGAACTGCGCTTCAAAAATCACGACCTTAAAACTACTATGGCTAAAATGCAAAAGGCGTTAGAGAAGAATAATGTCAAGGATAGGTAATGATTTTAATTTTTTTATATTAAATGGGCCAACTAAATGGAATGAGGTTCATAAATTGATTGTCGAGACAATTTATTACTCTGTGAATAATTATTCATAGACTAATAAATTGTCTCGACATTCAATTTATGAACTTCGATAAAAAAATGTTTAATACTTATCATATATTTTTTTTTGTTTTATTTACTAAAAGTAAAGGCTTACTAAGTATAATGTTATATAAATATATTTTTATTACTTCTACACGAAAATTAATTCATGATGTCTAGAATGTCTTTTCTAAAGAACCAATATTAATACTATTTGTAGAAAACGTATAAAAATTGAACGTCCGGAAACCGTCCACAAGACACGAATTCAACAAGTCCCGCTACGTTAAATTTTTTATGCGTTTTCATCATAAAAGGTTTTTTAATCTTAGTATAGAATAACACTTAAAAAATATTAAAATATATTATATAAAAACTGTTTTTCAGTAAAGAGTTAGAAACAACGAAGGCCGAGCTAAGTTCAGTTAAACAAGAGTTAGAAGAACTAAAGGAAAGGTACAAGGAATTGGATGAAGAATGTGAAACATGTGCAGACTACTTGCGTGAAAGGGATGAGCAGTGCAGCAAATTAAAGGAGGCCAAGGCTAATTTAGAGGTGCTTTGTAAATTTTTATATAATTGATTTCAACCCGCGCTTCTTGGAACCGTTCTTGTTGGAGGTCGAATTTTTTATAGGCTTGATGCCACTCATTTATGTGAGCATCTCTGTGGGATAACTTATATATGTTTTTAAAATTTTCAAAAAAATAATTTAAAGTATTAATCCACACTTAGGAAAGAAAAATTACTCATATTAGAAAACGTATAAAAATTTTAACTAATTCTCATTAAACTACCGGTTACTACTAAATGTACTAAGTGTAATTTGCCTAACTTAAAATGCAAAAATGTAATATATTTGCAGCTTATGAAAAGTGTTACTATAATTTTCAGGCTAAACTACAAGAGTATATGGACACGAGCAACTTGGCGCATTCTGTCCGCAAGAGACGGCAGACATTACACGACCAGAACCGGCGGCCGTCCACTATGTTGACCGATGCGGCTACTGAGACCAGTGATGGTATTAGATTGTTTTTGTTTATTTAAATAACATGTACAATGTACAGATATATTTTCTTAGATGGTGTAAAGTATAGTGGTAGAAAAGAAAAGAAATAAAAATTTCAACTTCAAATTAAAAAAAACATTCTTATTGAGGTGGTTTGAATTATAAGGACTCCGAGCTTATTGTTATGATATCATAGTGAGATCACCAGTGTGGATGTGAGATTACATGTGTAGATGTGTGATCACATGTGTAGATGTATGATACGTGATCTCACATCTACACGTGAGTGTGGTTGTACGATAACAGGTATGGATGTCACAGTATATGTGTGGATGTGATATCACATGTGTGGATGTCGGGACGTATGGTCTGTAGTATATAGGATCATATGTTTCTGTGTAGATGTTTATCATAAGGTTGTAGCTACACATAGGTATATGAAAGAATTGCCATATATACGACCACACGGACAAAACTTAGAGGGTCTCTTAAGGAGATGCACCTAAAAAATCTAGCTTACAGTGTCGTATCAATTAAATTGTAGCCATTTTTAACATTTAACTGTGCCAGTAAAATAAGTAAATAATATATATTTTTTTCAGATTTCTTGAGCTACCAAGTGGAGAAGGATAATTCCCACCTATTAGATGATACACACGCTAAAGAAATCAAACGATTGAAATTGGTATTGTAGTATTTATTTCTTCTAGCATCAGCATAAATCTTATAAAGTTTGATTTTTATGCGAGTTAAAAAAATAGTTTTTCCGCATACTATGCTAAGCAAATAGAACCTAGTGTTAAACCATTCCGTTGTTGTTTTTCCGCCTTATTTCGAAATATCGCGTGTTAAATGATGGAACTGAAGGCCGCGTAAGTTAGGTAGTTACGGTAATCGAACTCACAACCAATTACTGTCAGAAAAAACTAAAATGCATAGTAATGTGTAAATTAAAATTATAAAAAAAAAAAAATCAGCTTCACGCTGTATCCCGCACACAGCAGGGTAGGCAGAGGGAACCTAGTGTTAAGACACTCCGTTCCCCACTTTCTGCCGATTTCTGGAGGCATTGCGTGTTGAGTGGCAGAACTCAACGCCGCGCATAACCTCGACACCAGAGCGAAGAAATGGAAATACAAATTTAAGTAAATATTTCATCTCCTCGAGTGGGGATCGAACCCACAACCAGTCGGTTTTACAGTCACACCTCCTGCCACTGCGCCACCACTGGTCTCAAATTCATCAATTAATCTCAATCTCATTAAAATTATAATTATCAGTAATTTCTTCACAAAAAGAAATAACATATAAAAATAATTTATTCTTAAAGAAGTCGTTATTTGTAATAATAATCTATACATTATAGAACAGTACTTTATTGTGTTAATATTTTAGTAATAAATGACAACAGTTTTTGTTTACTTTTTAAAGGCCATAGAAAAGCTTACTCAACAAAAATCAGTATTAGAAAATCAAGTGAATACGGTTCCTGCCACTCCATTATACGTTGCTACGGGCAGTGCGATTGTGCAGGTAAAATACTTATGATTTTATTTGTCTTGCAAATTTGTACTATACCTACATAGTAGGCTAGACTGTATCATGCGTATAGAAAAAGAAACTAAGTTGTTGCAATTTTAGAGACGTTACATATTTGAAGGGCAAAAATATTTTAACGACGTAAGAACTTAGACACTAAAATTATTTACATATAATTATCTCGAAAAGTCCTACCACTACAGCTTTTATACTGTAAGTTTATTATGTAATGACCATGTTGGTGATTGACATAAATGATATTTATAACTATTTCTTAATGTTACATAAACTGGAAATATTATAACATTTTTTATTTTGATTTTAGAACCAACAACTGACAAATGTAATGAAGGAGAATCAGAAATTGAAGAAAATCAACGCAAAGCTAATAGCAATATGTCACAAACGAGGCAAGTCCCAAATAGATGCTAACAGAGAAAATGAAGACCCCGCGGAACAAATGAGCACAACTTAATATGTATATATATATATATATATATATATACTCAAAATAAGTTATTTAATACTCGGAGAAGCTGGACTTTTTTGTTTAAATTAAATTTTGATTATTATTGTAGGCGTGTTTATATATTTTTTTTATGAGGGGCCCATGGGTCAGGAGTCAGCTTCTAATTGTTTACGTGGCGTAAGGACACATATGTATGTTTATTTGCAGAAGATATTATTTCTTTTAAATTAAAAATTGAAAAAATACAATTGATTTAATAATTGTCAAATTTTCTTGACTTATGAAGTATTTTTTTTGTTTTTCAGCGATAAAATTTTTTGTCAATAAAAATTGTAATGTGGTCAACGACCAATTGGCCCGTAAATTATTACGCACATGGTGTTTATAAATTATTTTTCTACTATTGTACGTAATTAATATTCTCTTAACAAATCTCTGCTATTAAGACTGATTTTCATTGACGACATTCCACAAGCATTTATTGTATCTGTTGTTATCATAAATTAGATGCTAAATATAAAAGAGATAAATAGAACAATTATTATTTACATATTGATTTTATTTTAGGTACATACAAAAATGTTAACGTAGCTGGATTCGAAACTGCTCCATTTGGAAACCGTTCAAGCACTGACCACTAAGCCATAAGATAAGAACATACATAGATAACAACAAAAAACGCTTAAACGATTTACAAGAGCTGATTCGTGTCCTGCTACGTTTTTATACGTTTTCTACAATATTTTTCTAAATGTTAAAAACATTGTTTTTATTTTTTGTTTGCTTGTGAAGGAATCACCTCATGAATCTAGCTAACGAGAGATATATATATTTTTGTTATTTTGTGATTATTACGTAGTGTTGTGAAAAAAAAAATTATAAATACATTTTAAAATGACTACAATATTGTGTTTTTCCAATAGTCTGTGGTGCCATTAGCATTTAAAATTGTCGTTTCTAATATTCTTAAAAGTACTTAATATAACAGATACCTCTAAAAGAGTATTTCTATGGTATAGTATTTATATTGTAGTGTTGCTTAGTGTTTGTTCTCTAAATGTATAAATTGATGTGTATAATTGTATAGCATTCGGCGTCCAAATTTAGTTTTATCATAACTTTGAAACATTTTATTATTGTATGTATACGGATAATAATGCACAAAATAATGCCAAAATATGGATAAGCACATGTATATTGCATTTATTATTATATTAATATAACTAATGATGATTAAATTTAATGACAATTGTAAATGGTGTGTTTTATTTTAACTGTTGTCGTCGTTTATCTGATAAAACACGGATATAATCAGCACGCAATTGCCTTTTGGTTGTTTTAGTCTATATGACAAAAAAACACGCAAACACGTAGCACCTAAACTTTGTTCGTTAATTTTTCTCGGATTATTTTTTATTTTTTACATCTCACTTTATCCCTAGCTGGGTAGTCAGAGAGAACAGAGCGTCAAAAGCCCTACTCTCTGTATGTTTTACTTTATCCACTGTTACCCTCGTCAATCTCTTTATAAATGCCATGATGTGATGCTTCCCCTGTTTTGAACAATCTCAGTTACTATCTAGTTTTTATAGGTCTACATACTGCAGAGGAAAATTATGTTTCACTGGATTTAGAATTGGATTTACTTTCTTGTTAGTTTGATCTTTCTTGATAGTTTTAATGGAAGCTTTTCTTAAAATGTTGCAATCCTGTCTGTTTCAAAGGTGTTTTACATATGGTAGAATGGTCCCGGTTGTCTTTCTACTGGGTGTCTTCTGATAACGCTGGAGGGGGGGACAGAGTTGGTTGGCTATTTGAAATAAAGAGTTACCAATGGTAGAAAAATGTGTAGGATGGTGGTAAGATTCACTATTGAAGTATGTGAGTATGGTTTCTTTGTTAGCTAACTTAAGATCTTTCAGCCTACAAACAAAGTGTTGATGAGTCCTTGACATGCTGAGCCAGTTGATACCTCGGCGTACCGATTATTTGGCTAACTATTTATTAAAAATACAGTCGGTTTAGTCTTATTGTGTATTTTCTGCAACCCATACAATTTAGGACATTTTACACAGCCAGTTACAAGAGATTTAATGTTACATAACTTACGTTTCGCTGTCGTATATCAGCGTCGGTCGTCAACACTGCACAGTGTACCCAAACGTACAACTATTCTGTTATTTCACGGTCTCATCAATTCAATGCATCTAAGGCACCGTTAATTCTGTTACCGGCAGCAATACGCCTGTGCGTCTTTTCTTCATTTCTTTCAAATGCAAGAACAGGCTCTGGTCCTTCTTTAAGAGAGGACTTTCCTTGAAAAGGAAATTTTCCGTCGCTTTTCACTTTGTGTCACTTCATGCTGCCAAGTTAACATGGCGCAACCTTCAATTCAATACGTGAGACGTGCTTTTTCCTTCTCGCATAAGGGAAGCGATTAAAGATCAATTGTACCGAGGTAGTCTCTCAAAATATCTTACACCTCTGTCAAACATCTAAAAAAAATTCTTGGTTTAGAACCTCCTGCGACCTGCTCACTGCTGTAAAATGTGTGGCAAAATAGTAAACAACTTTAAGATTTTTTTTACATTTTTTTAAAGTGTTTAATATAGAATTACTGACAAATAATTCCCTAGTTTTCCTTCATTTTTTAGTTAATAAAAAATCCCAATGGCACAATAATCCACACAGTATATAGGAAACCCACGCATAACAATAGATACCTCAATGATGAATATCACCATCACCCTAATCAGTTATCTACTGTTGACAAATCTTAGTTTCAGAGAGCCCACCGCCTCTGCGACTCTGAACACCTAGTGCACGAGCTTCGCCAGGTGAAGAATGCCCTTCATCAGAACAAGTGGCCAGTTCCCCGCCAGCGTTGTCAGAAGACCAACAAGCCACCCACAGTAGTGAGACAGCCGACACTTCTACCATATGTGAACGGGACAGGATTGGGATGCTTTCATCGATATTGATCAGTGACCTTGCAAGTTCATATTTATGATGGTCCATATGTGATACATTATATATTTATCTGTTCCTTGATGGTGACCATTCCAAGATATTCGTGGCCTTAAGTATTTCTTATGAACCATGGGGCACTAGCATTTATTTTCAAAGCCTTATTTTGGAAACGGTGAACTATTTCTAATATATTTTGTTGGAGTGGCTTGCCGACCCCCAGAGTTCAATGCCATAAGTCCAAATTGGTTTTATGATGCTTTTGTAGATTAAGATGTTATTTTCCAATTTGAGTGAAGACTGGCTTCCTATTAGCCAATACATATCCCCAAGTTTCCGATTTGCCTGTTCTCTTTTAGCCTTGATATGGTATTTCCATGTGAGCTTCCTGTCCAAATGCATTCTCAGATACTTAACTGTTTTTTGCTGAGGTAAGCTGATTCTAATTCAAGTATAGATCTTTTAACTTCTGCAGGTGTTATTCGGGTTACGGGTTGCGACTCTTGTTTATCAGTCGTCAGGATATCATCAATTTCTCTTTCTGCGTCTATGAGATCAGGATCATTAGGTGTGAAAGCCTTTTTTAGAAAGTTAGCAAATAACTCTGCCTTTTCGGAAGGCTGTCTGGACTAATCACCGTTTGGTTTTCTTAATGGGGGAACGTGATCTTTAGGTCTTTTCAGAGATTTTGTTATCTTCCAGAGAGAGTAATCATCAGCTTGGTGTGGAGATAAAGTCTGTAATTTATCTTGGATAATTTGATTTTCATTCTCTCCCAGTATCTGTTTTAATTCCTTTTGCTCTTTGTTTAGTTCTCTTTTATACCTGTGATTTCTGCTTGTTTGTCATTTCCGTCTTAACCTCCTTTTTTGCTATCTTTTCCTTGATCTTTACAGAAATGTCTTATGGTTGTCCTTTGCGGCTAAGGAATGGAGTGGATAGCCATGCCGCCTTATGTATTAAGTTCGTGGCATATAGCGTGGCGCTTCCGATATCTTCCTCTGTTTTAAGCCGAATGGATAGATTGATATTTTCATCAATATATTCTCGGAAGGCTTCCCAATCAGTCTTACGGTTGTACAAAGTATTCGGTGCCTCCTTCCAGATAATAGTAGTACTGATAGTGCAGATCATGGGTGTATGGTCCGAAGTTCCATCCAGACAAGATTCCATCCTAGTGTAGAGCTCTGACATTCCGTTAGAGATAAAGAAGTCAATAAGATCGGGAATTTTATTGGTGTCAGTCGGACAGTATGTTGGTTCTCCAGTAGAATAGACAACGAGGAAAACTTGTCTATTGCTTTTTTCAACTCTCGGCCTCGTGTTGTAATAAGTCTGGAGCCCCAATAAGTGTTTTTGGCGTTCCAGTGACCTCCGATAATGAACCTTTTTCCAAGTTTGCAAAAGAAGTCTGCAAACATTTGTTCATCTATCCTATGTCGAGGTGGACAATATACCGCAGCAACAGTAAGCGCTCCCTGCCAGTCATTTATTGCTACTGCTATAGCTTGGAGGTGCGGGTGTTGAAAATTGAGCAATGCGTGTTGACTAACACATTCTTTGATAATTACTGCAGCTCCACCGTGCGACGTTCCATCGGGGTGGTTACAATAGTACACTTTGAATCCATTAATCTTAATCACTCTTTCCTCCGTCAGATGTGTCTCTGAGATGAGTAAGATGTCAATTTTATTATGAATTAGGAATAATTCTACTTCTAGCTTATTAGGAGCAAGGCCATTGATGTTCCATGTGGCAATCCTCAATGTTTTCATTTCTGCTGCCGGGCTATTAGTGTAGTGAGCAATCCTAATAGAGTGTATGCATTTGCTGTATTAATATGTCTATCTTTTCAGATTGTTTCATAATAATTTGTTCAAGTGAACTTGTTGACTGAGGCTGTACATCCTCTATTTTCTTTACATGGCGTTGCGTAGCTGTTGAATATGTCATTTTCCTTTTAAAGTTAGATATGTTGTCGGATAGGTAGGAGTGGTGAGAACTCTTCAACAGCTGTTGGAATGGGTGACTTATTAGATCTTTGTGTCACTGACTGTTTTTTATTTACAGTGCGGTTAATTTTTCTCGCTCTGATTCCTTTATAGACTTGGCAGCCCTTATAGTTGGCTGGATGATCGCCAAAGCAAAGTGTACAAGTAGCAGGTGTATTTCTATCTTTCTTTATCCGTAGTTTTATGTCCTTCTGCACATTTGACACATCGATAAGGACGCATACAATTGTTTTTCGTATGTCCATATTGTTGGCATCTGATACACTGGGGTATGTCTTTAGATTTCCTCGGATCTTCAATCTTAGCTCTTGTATGATAAATGAATTTAATTTTATATCGGGGTTGTTTGGGCTGGGTTCAATATTTACAAAAAACATGTTTAATGGTTTTTTGTTCTTTTTTGATATTGCACATACTATTTCTCTTCTAACTTTGTTGCCAGTCTTTTCTATTTCTTCGATGATGGCTATCATATATTTAGGTGTAGTCAGGTGCAAGTTCTTAACTACGATCCTATAACACTTCTTTTCTTTTTGTATGAAAGTATGGCCTATAAGGCCATTTTTTCGAATGTGCTCCATTAGGTCTTTATAGATTTCAGTTAATAGTGTTACAATTCTTAGTTGATCTCTATTGATAATTTTGTATGAGTAGGTTCCACTGGGTACAGCTTTATTTAGTAGATCAGTTAGATTCGAATTCGATTCGAAGATCTTCTATACTATAGCGGATGATTGATGGTGGTTTATGAACCTTTCTGGAAGAAGCAATTTCACTTTGTTCTCTAGAGTCTTCATCTGTTAGATCTAGCGATAGTCCACTAAATCTGTTTGAAGTACTGGTATCCTGTGTACAGCTAATGTGTCTTTTTGTATTTGATGGGCTGTTAGTTTGTCTTTTTCTTTTAGAGTTACGCTGAGTTGGTAACCTTTGCCATATAGGATGGCCAGGTTTAACATCATTGTCAGTAGCAATTGCCTCTGATAGAGAGGATGGATTTTCTTTGTGACATACTGAGTTTCCTAGTGAAAATGATCTAGGTCTTTGGGTAAATAGGCTTGGATGGAAAGCCTGTTGTACATATTTTTTAGTATTGCTTCCAGTAGCATTTCCTGACACAGAGGCCTGGTCGCTCGCATCTGCGCAGTCTTCGGTAACAGATTTCACACTTGCAGGCCCGGATACCTGCAAGCGCCGGGGGCTAGCCAGATCGCATGACAAAACAATATCTTTTTCATTCATAATTCATAGAAAAGAGGTGGGACATACTAGCAGCACTTTCCCAAGGTACTGTAGTCACTCTTTTAGAGAGGATTTAATCTCCCAAGGTTTGTGATGAACCAAAGACAGATTAGTTAACCGCCGCCCGTTACTCGGCGTTGCTACTTATTTTGCATCACTCAGGGGGCACTTGTAGGGTGGGCCTAGGAATAGGTGGTAAATCCTACGGACGCGAGTAACTCTACCCCCCTAAAAAGATTAATGAAGAAAAAGTGAGCGGTAACAAAGGTAGGGGGAGACCTCGGTTGACCTTCGAAAATACAGCATCAAATATACTGAAGGAGGAAAATTACGTAAAAAGCATGAGGACGCCCCAGATGGCATGTATGAAAAGTTGATGATAGTGGACGAGGTGAAAGAGGTATATAGAGACCGTAGGGTTTGGCGTTCCGTTCTCTCTGACTTTCCCACTAGTAATACAGCGTGAAGCTAATTAAGTAAGTATTTAATTTCAATTTTGTTGTAAAGAGTCATTGTTGGTACTACAGCATCATTTTCCTTCAGTTGCTTATCATATTCTACACTAATTGTCATTGTCCGTTTTAACACATTTTTTACAAATTCCATTTTTAAAATAAATAGGGGGTGCATTATAATGTCCAAGCTTATATCTCACAGCAAAATTTTAGCTTTACAAGCTGGTTTTAAAAAGGAGGAAAGGAGAACTGCCATCATAATATATAGTATGTTGGTAATAAACACATATAATGTGGTAATAGTCGTTGTTGATTAGCTAAGTAGCTCTTAATTTACTCAATCACAACATATTTTGGTTTATTCACTGAGTTTTATTTATTTTAGAAAAATAATACACAGCAGCTATTTAATATTTAACACTTTTTAATGATTACAAGAAAAATATGTAAAATACACTTAAATCATCAGTTTTTACTGCTTATATTAATATCCTCCGCCATTACATCAATCTTAGAGGGTAGCGGCTTCAAATTTTCTACTTCGGGCGTTTCACTTTGTATTTGAGATCGTTTTTCTTCGATATGACTTGCAAATGTAGTTTGTCCGGCAACTTTAGCTAATTTCGCAGCTAACGATAGAAATTCCTCTTCTTTTACTTTTGCCAATGCTATGGCGGCTTTATGGGGATCACCGAGTGCTAGATGACTGAAAACAAGAAAAAAATAAATTAGAATTTCGATGACAATATTTTTAATAATTAGTGGGAGTAGTTTTTAACTTGAAAGATAGTTGTGAGGTCAGTTTTTTTTCAAGTGAAAATGTATATATTAAATATGACTTTAATTTCTTGGCCTAATAAGTGACTAATTCTAAACTGAAAGCATAATTTGCATGATTTGTTAAGATAAGTAATGAATTATTTTAAGATAAAATTTTGAATATTTTATAACTATAAAGTAAAAAGCAGAAACTGAAACATGTATTAAAAATGTTAAAAAATTATACAGCACATACCACATGGCCGTCATCTTGTGATTGCCTGATATGACACAATTCATCGACCACTTCCACAGCACCTCTTGAGCGACACTGTCCACGTGCCTAAAAATTTCATTTAAATAATATTTAGTGATCTCTACTTGCAGAAATATATTATTTATGTAGAAATAACTTGTGAGTGCAAACGCGACGGTTGTGGACTCAGGGGAACAAAGGTTCCGCCTGACTACGTTATCATATACGGGATGTAAAATATATGTGTAATAGGAGTATTACCTGGCTCTAGCTAACACATAGGCTTCTTTGTACAAACGAGATTCTAAAAGCAAATTGACTGCACTTTTTATGTCGTGTAGACTCAAATGGAGCGCCACTTTGCGATATACGGGACCACCATAATGTTTGTTATCTGTAAGCAAAAAAACATGAACATTATAAATAATGTTATTTCAAATTTCGTATATCATACATGTTGTGATGTGTAAGTGATCACCGCCGCTCACGAACCCGTGTAACACCAGAGGAGCTACAGGTACCCTTGTCGTATTGACCTGGAAACTGCAGACCATTCCACAGTTGCATGGCGCCTGGAAGGAAGTTTCTACGAAACCGCACAGTAGTGGAGTGCCACGTATCCAGATGGTGTTAAGGCTATGGACTTCACGACATGTATTATGAGCAAAAACCATCGACAGCGACCCTCATGCTACGTCTAGTGAGAAAGCTGACGATCAATTTGGACAATTTTCTCGGGAAGCCCGTAGAATGAAAATTTTCTATGGAGCGCTCTATGCCTTGGATGTCCAAGAAAGACATAGTCGAGTTTGAGGCAAAGAGATCTCCCAGGAGATTTAGTCATGGGCTCTTTCACCGTATATATATTTCTCTCTCAAGAATCTCGCCGATTTTGGCGCTATGCTCGGACCTTGCTCTGGCAACTCGCCACTTAAAGAACCTAGAGCAGTGATTCTCAATCTTTTTTTGTTGCGGCACATATTTAACGATTTAAAAATTTGGCGGCACACAAAGAAAATGAGAAAAATAAAGATATAATTTAATAATATTAACATTATTATATATTTGCAAAATTTGGCGGCACACAACATTGCCGCGGCACTGTGGTTGAGAATCACTGACCTAGAGGCTTCTTTATACTTCCCTTTTGAGGCTCTCACCTTCGAATCTTTAGTAACTAGTGTTTTAACCCATTTTAGTATTTTTTAAGCCTCGTTATGTCAACAATACAAAGCTACAAAGCCCCAGCTAAAGATCAACAATGCAAAGATACAGAAAATCTTAAGTTCTTTGATTAATCATTGGAAAATTGAATTTATATAATACTTAGATGCTTATTTCAGCTAAATTAAAATGATTATTTAGTAGTTTAAAATGTTAAATAATAATATTCCGTTTTGTATTATAAATTGAGAATAATACAAAATGGAAGCTTACCAAATATTTTTTCTACTTCGTTTCGAGCATCCAACCTCTCTATTTGAGCTAAATACATTTGAGTAATGTCTTTCCAATATCTAAAACAAAAAAGGTTAATTTAATTTAATAATTTACAATATAAAAATTACAAAAAAAGTCTTTTTTTGGTTGGGTTTTTTTTCGGATAAAAATCGATCGCATCGAAATCGAACCTAAGGCCATCGCCCATATATATGGCCTTAATTAATAGTAATAAAATATATAATATACGTACTTAAAAGACACACAAGGCGTGACACTGACAATGAAGGGGCACAGCGCGTCCCTCTGCGCCGCGTACTGCACCATCGCGTCGATATGGCCGCGGAATATACACAGCATCGTGTAAGATTCACATCTACGCATTTGTTGGTGTTTTTGTACTGCGGGAATCAAATATTTATTACATCATATAGTGCTTGCAATTCGGTTAATTTTGTAGTTGTGGGTTCTATTAATGAGAAAAAATAACCATTATTAGTAACTATTTCCTCAGAATTAATCGAATATAGCGACATGTTAAATATGTACGTTAATATATCGTTGTATATTGGAACATCAAATCTTTTAACATTTTCTTTTTTTTATGTATTTGTTATTTTTTTATACGCAAGCAACGTGATGTACAACATATGCAAAAACCTCGCTTTTCCTTATACATTCAATTATCCATATTTTGATTATCCGAATGCCTAACATTGGGATAATCAAAATATGGATAATTGACAACAATTAATCCGGTTATTCGAGTTTATAATGTATATATAGTAAATAAAAGTAAATATTTAAAACAAGCTTAAACATCAAATAAAATAGTAAAGTTCAAACTTTACCTTCCAAATCCAACAACTCATTAAACTCATTGGTAGTACCGAAGAGCTTTATAAAGTCCATTTCAAAACAATCATCTTTGACATCATTAGAATCATCTTTCAAATCATCATCATCATCAATGTCAATACTTTCTTTATCATCATTGATTTCATTCATATATTTCTTTATATCATTATCATCATCATCCATTTTTCTTGTAACATTATTTGATTCTTGTGTATCACCATTAGTTGTTCCTTTTAAATATTTTTCCGACATTTTACTTATGCTTTCTATAGTAATTGCGTTTCTAACTAGACTTGGTAGAAGAAATTTTTTGTAATTCTTCTTTTTAACATTTATATCGAGAGTTGTAGCAAGTTTTGAATCGTTTTTGACTTCAATAGTTTCAGTCTCGGTTTTATTTTCTTCTTTCTTATCTTTATTTTTCTTTTTTTCTTTCTTTGGCATAACCTCGTGTTTGATTTCTGTGGAAATAGATTATGTAAATATTCTTTCTTTAATCCGAAAATAAAGACTATCAGCTATTTTTCTTTTGATATCCAGATATTGTGAACAGGAAGGTCCTTGACCTATTAATGTAAATATAATTATTCCTTCTATGGAACTAAAATTCTATGGAATCGCACCAACAATCATCGTATGCCTGTCATAACGACCCACTACGTGACGATACGAACGACGTATATAAGAATTAATTATTTATCTATAATATATTTTGCATATTTTTTTGTATGTATTTTTTATTATGTATGTATGTATTTTCTTTTATATAACTTTGTTTGAAATAAAGTATTTCTATTTTCTATCTATGACACAGTGGCACATGTGTAACTGTAAATGCCACGTTTGTGGGTTCCCACGATTCCCACTCGAAGAAATTTAAAATTTTAATTTTACCACACTGTTAACAAGACAAAACGCGGCGCCACCGCGTACCACCACCAATGATGCAATATCGCTGTAATTGGAACAAAGCTATTCAAAACGCTTTTTTTATATTTAAAGACAGGGCAAGTTTACGGGTCATCTGCTGGTAAGTGGACCAGAGGAGCTATATGTATATATTGCGATTCTATTTAAAGCTAAAAATATGAATAAAATTTAATCCACTAACATAATATACAATGTAATACTAACCAGTAAACTTCTCAGGAGGATAATTCTCATAGTTCCACGCTCTCAAGCAGCAATCAGCCCCGCCAGAGTAAACAACAGTACTTAAATGTGGGAATGCACTCCATGACAGGCCTAAACTGGACTGCGAATGATTACCAAATATCGATATGCATACGCCTTGTGTTATGTTCCATACCTGTAATGTAATATAATATAATAAATATAGTTAGATATTGAAATTATTTTGCTCTTCATTAAATTTAAACTTCCCGTGCTTAATCTGTATAGATTTTATATATGGTTTTTTTAGCTTCATGTATCCCCATAACAGAGTAAACAGAGGGAACCTGAAAACTTAATGTTATAACACTCCATTCTCATGAGGAATCGAACGTAGAACCTGCTACGTTTACAGATTTTATCTATCAGAGAGTGGAAAATGATTATTTGTGATACTAACATACTTAAGTTCGCACCATAAGAGATTGTTCGGGTGGCTTTTGTAAACTGCATTTATTTTGAGATAAAACATTGGTTTGCATAATACCTTTAAATGTTGTATCTCTTTACACATTAGTCAATAAAATGTTTATATAATAAGTTTTACTTGTATAAGTAGAATTGTAATCATATAGATGCATGTTTGTTCCACTTTCACATAAAAACTACGAAACAGATTTAAATGAAGCGTTACAGCGAATATAGCTAATATATCAGAATAACAAATAGATTGTATTCTTAATAATAATTTAACAATAACTCTAAGCGGGCGAAGCCGCGTATAAATTTCTAGTATTTAATAAATTATAAATAATAATCAACCTACTCTGACAGTAGCATCTTGAGAGGAAGACATTATAATGTCATCTTTGTGCGGGTTCCACGTGAGCTGCAACACCGTGCTTTTGTGCCCGCTGAGAACCTTCCATGTATTTAACTTATGTTCCTTACCTATAAAAGTGTTTTAGTTGTAAGTTATACTCTTTTATTTCTTGAAACTAATTTCACGCTGTGTCCCGCATATAAATAGGTTGAGAACTTAGTGTTAAGACACTCCAGTCACAAATTTTTAAGTGAATGCGTGTTGAGTAGCAGAACTAAACAATGCGTTTTGTCGTCTTACCAGTGCTAGATAATGAAAATGCTGCGTTTCTTTGTCTGACTGTAAGCGCGACGGTTGTGGGTTCGATTCCAATTCTTGAAAATAGAGTACTCACAACTTAAACATTAAAGTTTAATTAGGTAAGTTAATATAAGTACTTTTATTACACAAATCTACATTCAATAAATCATTGTAATGTATTTTTCGTCCTATACACAAAAAATACATATAGAAGAATTTTTTCTAAAGTAAATCTTACCATCATTGACATATTCCAATATAACAACATTATTTGCTTTGTCCAATGAGGAGACAGCTATTAAATCTTTGTATGGAGACTCTTCACTATCACTGGACGTTTGTTGCGGATGCCATTCTATACTGTGTATCATTTTACTGAAAACATAAATTAGGTATTTTTTCTTGTAGGTTCGATAACTATTTCAGCTTCACGCTGTATCCCGCACACAGCAGGTTAGGCAGAGGAAACATAATGTTAAGACACTCCGTTTCCAACTTTGCGCTGAGTTCTGGAGGCATTGCGTGTTGAATGGCGGAACTCAACGCTGCGCTTTGCCTCTAGATCAGAGTGAAGAAATGAAAATATAAATAAATATTTAATATTTCGAGTGGGGATCGAACAGACAACCAGTCGATTTTATGATGAATGTGACACGATCGATCGTAACACGATGCTTTTGAGCCGTAAATCGATATCGTCGATACCGTCTCGCAGTAAACAGTAAGTTTCATATTTTAGCTCTGACACAACGACTTGCGGCGTTAGGTTCTGTCGCTCAGCGTACAATGTGAATTCAGCGAATCGTAAAAAAAAATCAAAAGACTCAAAATACATAAAAAATACTAACTTAAACACGAAAGACACAGCTAACAATTGATGTTCATTGTTAAGTAGAGCGATGGCGCCCGTATCACTCCCACAGAGCAGACCTCGGCATGTCCACGCTACTGATGTAATTTGCCAGAAAGTTCCATCTAGAGCGACTGTTACTTGTTTTGCATCTGTGAATGGTGAGATGAAATGAGGAATTAGGATGTTGCTTTTGTGATATATATTTTTTTAGCTTCAGAAAACGTAGTGTTAAGACATTCCGTTCCTTATGTTCCTTATGTAATGGGATCTCGAACTATAATATGAGCCGCTGGGGCGTAGCGGACACAGTGTCTGTAAACGGGACGATTGTGGGTTGAATTCTCATTTGGGAAACTAAATTTCGTCATACAACACGCAGTGTTCCGAAAATTGGAAGAAAATGGGGAAAAAGTGATTCTTTATGTTCCTTTTGCCAGATAGGCATAAGGAAAGCCTAGGGGAAGCTATATATAAAAAAAATATTCATATAGATCAAGCGGGCGAAACCACGTGGAGGCCGTCAGTAATATAACAACAACAAAACTTCACAATACACACCTTGTTCAGGTTTATCAGTGTGATAAACAACCAACTCGCCGCCGCCGCACGCGTAGAGATCATAACTCTCCCCCCAACAGAGAGAATAGACACCGCCACGAAGCGCCGTCTGGAGGGTTTTGGCTGGACGCTCTGTTTTGCCACTAGTGTCTAGGATGCCTATCTGTCAAAAAAATATTATAGATTTCAATCACAGCCTCCTGCGGCGGTGTTTGTGCTTGGGTTGGCTAGGTGGCTGCTTTTATGTCGCCATGGTGAACTTCCACTCCTAGGGACTGGAAAGTTCGGCTATCGAGCAGCAGCAGGGGCTGGTGTAAAATATTCCTCCTGATATCCCGTCAGTAGGGTGTGTCGGGCAACGAGCTCAGTTGTAGGGTTAGATCACCGGGCTCAAGTTTAGTTTTACTCCCTCCGTCGCCGTTCTTAACGTTGCACGGAGTATCCACCTTTTGCTTTTATAAAAAAGTATTAATGTAACTTTTTTTTTTGTTTCAGGCTGAATCTTGTATGCAGCAGGGTAGACAGGGATATCCTGGAGGCGTTACACGCTGAATGGCTCAATGCCACGCTTTGACTTGTAACCAGAGCGAGGAAATTAATATTTCACTCCCCTGAGTGGAAATTGAACCCATAACCATCGCGTTCACAGTCGCATACCTGTGCCCCCGCGCCAGCCTATAAAGTCTTCATTTAAAAAAAAATTATATCTTAACCTACCCTTGATTCACCCGTGCCAAAGGCAAGAAGATTCTCCCTAGTTGGATGCCAGACGATCGTCAACACTTTTCCCTGTACATTTTGCCAGTATGACGTCACATTGCCAATTGCCAATTTGTCATCATCACTAATTAAAGTATCTGCTTCCCATACACGGACAGCGCCATCACCCACGCCTATTGCTATTCTAAAAATATGTTATATTTTTTGTAATTACGATATTATTAAATCTGAAATTATAGTTTACCTAAAAATAGCAGGTTTAAATTTCACATAATATAATAACTGTGACTGTAACGCGACGGTTGTGGGTTCAATCCCCATTCGAGGAAGTTAAATATTTATTTAAATGTATATTTTCATTTCTTCGCTCTGGTGTCGAGGCAAAGAGCGGCGTTGAGTTCCGCCACTCAACATGCAATACCTCCCAAATTCGGCGGAAAGTGGGGATTGGAGTGTCTTAACAAAAAAAAATCCTCATTAATATATCTTTGGTTAAATGGAAAAATAGAATATCTTTGGTTAAATGGAAAAATAACATAATTTAAACAGGGCAAATTTTATATTAAATGACAGGAAAGGAAGAGTGAAAAATTATGAATCTTGATCTCTATATGCTACACTCTATATGCTATACTCGTAACAGAAGCGCAGTCACTTCTAAATATTAAAATAAAAGTACATACTATTTTCATATACTTACTTTTTAGCATCATATGGACAAGAATGTATTGCATATAAAAAACCTCCACATGTACTGTAAATAACTTCTTTTTGTTTTTTCTCATAAGAATAACATACAATATTGCGATCCTGAGCTGCTGTGTATATTTTCCAATCATCACATATATGTTCAGGCTGATCTGAAGATTGAACTTTAGGAGCATTTGTAGTGATACAGAATAGCCCACGTTTGTGAAGTGTGTGTAATATACGCCATTCTATTTTATTTTTACTAAAAAGGAGATAAAGATAGTTTAGAATAGTTACAAAAATCACTCTATTTCCCACTTTTCAATAAATGTTGGATGAGAGAAGACATGAAAATAATTTAAAATCAAACCTTAAACATAGGCCTCAAGGCCTCAAGTGAAATTTAAAAATTGATGTTAATAGAACAAAAATAGACAAAAATTACCAATCAATGTTCAAAGGATTGCACTCTAACAATTGACTCTTTCCATCGCCTATCAGTAGGACATCTGGTTTGTACCACAAAATGGTGTTTGAGTTTACTCCTTTATTCTTTTGACCTTTATTATTTGGTGTATATGGTACATTACAACTTGCTACTAGTTTTCCAGATTTAGACCATATTTTGACAGATCTACAAGAAAAATCAAATAAAATTAAAATCATCAAACAAAGTGTAGAAGTGTATTTGGTAAGAGTGTACAGTTTGGAAGTCAAACTTCTTGGATAGTTTCCAAAGGCCATGGGTTTGAGTATTACTCAGACTGTTATCTATTTGATAATGTGAAAATGAGAATAAAGAAAGGCCTTTCTTACTCATTCATTACTAAACAAAATTAAAATGTATATTATAATATTTTAACTAACAATAATATGTTGTATATCAGGCTAAGCAAAGAGAACCTAGTGTTATGATTCTCTTCCATCCTCTTTCAGCCATCCTTAATTAATACTAATTACAAAGTTTTACATGCAATTAATAAAGAAACTCCAGATTTTTCATTGTTTTAAAAACAATAATTATAATAAAAAATAATTTAAATATACAACACTAGTTCAATTTTACAACTCACCCATATTTTCCAATAGTAGACAACAAATGCTTATGTGTATGTGCACTAGATACATCCAAATCATGACTTTCTGCTACTTTCCCATCTTTCTCCAAGCTATTGTGGTGTGTCTCTGAATTTTCAGTATGTACATGTGTATTGTCCAATGCATCTACTAAACTAGCTATTGATGGTTCTTCATCTTTTATCTTTAAAATATCACTTTTAAGTTTCAAGCAATCTGCTAAAAAGTCACTATTCTCTTTTGGTTCTTTCACTTTAACTAGAATGTCTTGAGGTACATATTTGCTGTGACCAAACTCATCCGGTTCATGATCCTTGTAAATATCAAACATGTCATCCTCCTCTACTATTGACTCATCGAAACTATCCTCTGGAAGATTCTTTGTGACAGCTGATTTATTTAAACTTCCTTCAGCTTCAGTTGATCTAATCTTTTCCAATCTTACAGTGGCTGCTGATTTTTTTTCGCTTATTGTAAGAGACTTTTTGAGAAGAACATCAAATTGCGGACACCATGATATATTTACAATTTCATCATCTTGAGCTCTTACTTTATATATAACTTTTCCTTTGCCTAAGTATCAAATTGTAAATTTCTATTTATTTTTATTATTATTTTAGCCTTACAATTTTATATGTGGGAAGCATATATGAATAGCAAAATGGAAATAAAATCATTATTTATTTCCCCAACTGGGAATTGACACAAAACTGTTGCATTTTATTCATATGCTGTGCTGCAGCACCATGCCAGACTTAATTTAAATAATTACATTTACTCCAACTGATCTGTGTTACTTACCAGTCAAATCCAAAACAAAAACAACACCTTGTCTAGTCCCAATTGCTACATTTAATGGAATATGTTGAGAACAAGCCATACAGTTTGGCTTAAAAGTTTTGAGGAAAGATTTATAACTATTGACCACATTTGAATTTAAGTCCCATTTGACTACAGTCCCAAAACATCCAACTGTTATAGCATAAGAATCACTGCTATAGCCGACACCTGAAACTTCCTAAAACATGGAATAATGTAGTTTTCATTTTGTTTTGTTGGTTTTATAAATAGTATGACTTTTTTTATTATATTATGTTACTTATTCTGGATGGACGCATGAAACAAAAACTTTTAACTATTTAAAAAAAACAAATCAATAAATAATGATAATTTAAAGTATTGTTACAGAATCATCCTACCTCCTTTTCATTTTGATGAATGTCATGGCTATGCGTAGATTTAATTCTTAAGCTATCGTTTACATTTTCAATATTCCATTGCTTTACTGAGCCATCGATACTCCCCGTTAATACTTGTCTCTTTTCTGGCCATTCTCTCGAAATATCTACACTTATAATTCTAAAATAATAAGGTATATATTAAATAACATTAAATAAAAGCTGTAAAAATATACATTAATATAATTAAAATGATCTCAACTTTTCAGAATGTGCTCTGTTTACAACGTGAGCTTGGTAACGTGTGCTTCCCTGAATAACTCCTTCGTAATTTGAATCAATGGGCTTTAAAACGCAAAGGGACTTGCTAGGTCCGCCGTATACGAACCAATTATCTCTAGACGTCGCTATACCAGACACTTGAAACCAATTAGGCGATGGAAATATTATTGTTTCGTCCATAATGCTAAAAACTTAAGTTTAACAAAGCCGGTAAAGAAAATTAATTAAAATCGTTAGAAGCATTGACAGTTGACACACCAAGAAAATCAAATTTACTAAACTGTCAAATATTTTATATTTCAAGTGACAAATATCGACAATATATATTTATATAATTATTTAAGTATTAAATCATCATTAATTTATTTTATTACATTAAATAATAATTAATACTAGACCAAATAACGTATGGCAAAAATGTGACAATAACTCAAAAATTGAAATCGAATATTTTCAATCGTTGTTTATGCTACATCTTGTTGAGCATGAGCAGAAAGGTTTGGTTGTCTGTTCTCGTGTTCTCTGTCAAATATAGAAGTGCCAAATTATGGGAAATGTCTATACCATTACACTGTGTCAATAACAAATAATATTTACAAAATTATTCTGAACTTTCTGGTCAATTTAAATTTATAATTAGTGAAAAACCTTTAAGTTATAAAGACAGTGATTAAACCTCAATATGGCTCATTATAAAGGAGCAGCATCAGAAGCTGGCAGGGCCATGCACTTAATGAAGAAACGTGAAAAAGCTCAACAGGAGATGGAGCTTCAAAAGAAAAAAATAGAAGGCGATCTCAAGATAGAAAATATAGAAAATAAATTTGCCACCCACTATGACGCTGTGGAACAGCAACTGAAAAGCTCCACCATTGGTTTAGTAACACTTGATGAAATGAAAGCTAAGCAAGAACATATTCTTAGAGAAAGAGAAAAAAAATTAGCTCAAAAAAAAGCAGAAAAAGAAAAAGAGCGGCAAAAAGAAATTGAAGCCAAGCAGGCTCAAAAAAATAAACAAAAAAGACAGGTGAATAAACTGAAAAAAAAATATTGCAATGTATTACAAAATTTGAACATAGTAGGATTGTAATTCACCCCAGATAGAGGTCATCCTCCAAAATTCTTATGCACTTTTTCTAATTTATACATTCTGAGCACCCCTATAGTGAGATTTAAAAAGAAATTGTAATAATTTGATTAGCACTAAAAGTATTAAAATTAATTTATACATAGCATTCTCTCTTGCCATAAATCTTAAATAAATATAATATAATGATTGATCAAAAATCATTTATTATTTATTTTGAAAATCAACCAGGTTCAGGAGGAACAGTTTCAAGTCCCGCTATGTTCAAATTATTATGTTTTCTAAATAAATAATTTTCTTTCCTAAGTGTAGAATAACACTTTAAAAATGTTAAAAAGAATTTTTATTCATACCAGACACTATGCCACTTCACCACTATGGATGGTTGGTGGAAATTTATAGATTTCAAATTTTAAAATAGACACATTTGATTTTGTTTACAGATCCAAGCTCTTTCCTTTGATTTAGATGAAGATGAAGAGGAAGATACAGAAGAAAAACCTGAAATTTCTTGGCAAGATCAGAATGAGACTGTATGTTTTTAATTAATTTAACCAGCATTACATTTTATATACTATTATTTATTTTATTAGCCTAACCTACATGTTACCCACTTGTAGCAGGGTATATAAATGAAATCATAGTGTTAGATACTCACTTGCTCATGCACCACCCAAATATTAAGACATTGTGTATTGGATGGCATAGCTCAACACCATGCTTTGTCTTGTCACCAGAGTGGGCCACCAGAGGGAATCAAGCCCACAACTATGATATTAAGAATCAAATCTTGAGCCACAATTAGTTTTATATATTCTTTAAGACTCATATTACTTATACTTTTATCTATAATAAATTGCAGACATGTAAAAAAATTAAGAAGAATCCTGATGTGGACACATCTTTTCTACCAGATAGAGAAAGGGAAGAAGCAGATTTAAAATTAAGAGAAGAATTAAGGCTTGAGTGGGTTATGACACAAGCAAGCTTAAAAGATGAACCTATTACAGTTACATTCAGTTACTGGGATGGTTCTGGTCATAGACGAAATGTCACTTTAAAAAAAGGTAATTGTAATACTTTCACAACACTTTCACTTTTCAATTCCATAAGGTATAGCTAGGTAGGCACAGAAAACCATATGATCCACCCAATTTTAGATACATTCTGTCAACACTGCTCTGTCTACCAGTGCCGGGAAATATATATTTTTTAAATATAATCATTGCCCTTAGTAGTGATAAAATGGTGATCATTTGCAGTCAGATGATGTGCATCAGTGTCTGCAGCAGACAAAGCCCTACATTGAGTTCCATAACTCAACATAACAATATCTCAAAAATTAGACAATGTGGGAAATGTAGTGTTTCAATGCTAGGTCCTCTGTCCACCTTACTGCATATGATACAGTAGAAAGCTTAAGAAAAAATTATATTAAATATATATTTTAATTTTAGGTAACTCTATATACCAATTCCTTCAGAGATGTCTAGACACGCTAAGACCTGAGTTTAGTGAATTGAAAACAGTGTCGGCTGATCAACTTATGTATGTAAAGGAAGATTTAATTTTGCCACACCATTATACATTCTATGATTTTATTGTAACAAAGGTAATTAAATTTCTTTTAGTTTATTTTTTCCATTTAAATAAAAAAAATGATGTGGTAATTCCTTTTAAGGTCATTGGCGCAGTGTAAACACGATGGCCATGAGTGATGGCCAATTCTTACTTTGGGAATGAATTGTTTTCATTTTGCCATTGGTACACTATTTGGTGTTAAGTTCTACTGTTGTCTCTCCTACTTTGAAATATTGATATTTAATATTATAATTAGCCTTTACCTTGCATTTACCTTGACACCAGAGCGAAGAAATAGAAATATAAATTTAAGTAAATATTTCATCTCCTCGAGTGGAGATCGAACCCACAACCAGTGGTTTTGCTCCTGCATCCTACTCACTAAAACCCCACGAAGATCCATCGCTCTGCCTTTTTTTGCGAAGCCGCGGATACACTTTCATACTTTACCGTGATTTCGAAACAGTTGCTTCGTTTGCTATGTACTTCTTCTTTTTATAGCTTCCAATATTATTGATCACGCGCCAGGACTGACACGCTTCTTCTCTTAGGGATATTTACTTATACGACGGCAGCTTCCCCACATCTGCCGTCCATGAATCTCATCTACGGGGGCTGCAAATTCGCATTATCGCGTCGTCTGCGCCCTACTTTCCTGCAACGAATGGAACCAGATAAAGCATCTTTCTCTCTGATTTTTTCTGCTGCTTCCTTTTCCGACATAATGTGTTCACAAAAGGCAACCGTCTCATGCCATGTCTGACAAGTCAGCGCCAAGTGTCTAAATCAACTGTCGTCGGTTGTTCCCACATAGGACACGCTTAGCGTGCAGCGTAGCGTACTTGCACAGTGTAGCGTGTGCAAGGCATTATCTTCTGGATATCCACATTCATGACACCGCGTCGACGCTTTATGTCGAGCAACATCGCAGATGTTAGTTAGCAGAGATTAATAAGAAAAATCATTATGACTACCTTTTTATTAATTATCCTTTATGTATCAGTTAAAATTCAGATTTTCTTCTAACTGATGTATTGTAAAAGGTTTATGTGAATGTTTATGGATGAAAAGTATTATCAGAGCACTAATAAAACAAAAACACTCTTGCAGTGTGCTTTAAATTTTAAGATATAGTGTAAAATATGTATATATATTTCTATGGTAATTTATTTTCTTTAATATTATCAAGGCAAGGGGTAAAAGTGGACCTCTGTTCCAATTCGACGCTTCAGACGACATTAGATTGGTTAATGATGCAACACAAGAAAAACAAGACTCTCATGCTGGTAAAGTCCTTTTAAGGTAAAACGTTTCTATATTATTTATATTTCCAAATAGCCATATATGTTTTTTATTATCAGCTTCACGCTGTATCCCGCACACAGTAGGGTAGGCAGAGGAAACCTAGTGTTAAAACACTGCGTTCCCCACTTTCTGTCGAATTCTGGAGGCGCGCTTAACCTCTACACCAGAGCGAAGAAATGGATATATAAATTTAAGTAAATATTTTATCTCCTCGAGTGGGGATAGAACCCACAACCAGTTGGTTTTACAGTCACACCTCTGCCGCTGCGCCACGACTAGCTTCAAGTATGTAAGTATGTTTATTTTAAATATATTTTTTTATATGAGGCCTAGCATTTGACTGTAAATTTAGGTTGCGAGTCTGAACCTAACTCAAAGGAATGTATTTGTAATGTGCAAATAATAAAACTACTAACAACTTACATATAAATAAAGTAATTAATTTTCTTTTCTAGATCATGGTACGAAAGAAACAAACACATATTCCCTGCATCAAGATGGGAGCCCTATGATCCAACTAAAACTTATTCTAAATATACTGTCAAAGGAAAATAACTTTTGTTACATATAATATTAATTAAATAATTTAATTATAGAAATATAAAACTATGAAAACAATTAGTTGTTTATATAACATGTTTTGTATATAAGTATGAAAAGTATAGATTATATACTTAATATTTTTTTGTTTTTAAATAAGGATAGAAACATCGAAACTCGAACTCGTGCCTCTTAGAAAACGCCCAAGTGTATAAGCGTGGGTGACGTTAATTTGCGTACTATACGTTTTTTATAATATTTTCTTATAAAATTTATTCTTAGTGCGAAATTCCACTTAAAAAATACATATTACATCACTAATGTTGTTTAAAGTAATTAAGAACACAAAAATGACCATTGTGGCGCAGTAAGATAGTGTCCGACTATAAACGCCGTAGTTGTGGGTTCGATCCCCACTCGGAGAAATGATTTATTTTCATTTTTCTGCTGTACCAAGACAAACCGCAGCGCTGAGGGCATGTTTGATGAAGTGTGACGCTAAAAAAACTGCGTAGTAACACAATGATAAGTAGTATGGTTGTGTCACTCGTGGTGCTGGGACACAAGCTTGCGTCTGTAAACGCGACAGGTTGTGGGTTCGATTACCACTCGATGAAATCTCGATTAACGTGGCAAATTGCGGCGTTGAGTTTAGGTGGAAAGTGGGAAATTATCTTAATGGAAACCGAGTATCTTAACACTAGATTCTCAGGTTCCCTCTGCCTACCCTGTTATGTGCGGGATACAACGCGAAAGTACAAAAAAATATTGCAATTTGAACTTAGCGAGTTCACATTTAATCGTTTATTTAAAATGTATTACAAACATGCATCTGCATGCATCATTTTATGACCACATTATGTTCAAGTTTTTTAAAAGTGATTTATGGTTATACAATTTTTAGACATAAGCATAATAAATATTCAACAAAATTATCTTATCATATTTTTTTAAGGGAATAAGAAAAACAAATTTATTAACACGAGTATTTTACTTTTTTGTAAAACGTAAGACATTTTATTAATGTACACAAGTAATAAAATCACATATACACATTTATGTTTTTTTTTACTACACTTTTTATGATACAATCTTATTTCCTTTAAAATAACCTTAAAAGTTAATCTGCACAATATTTTATTTTTGCAATACATACAAAAACAAACCTTGAATTACTATTTATTAAACACAAGGCTGTTTAATTGGCTATCATTAATTCTCAGATTAAATAAAAAAACTTCTTTTATTTCTTTAACTATCCCGCATAGCAGCAAGGGAACCTATTGTTAAGACACTTCGTTTCCTACGTACTGACTAATTTTTGAGATACTGCGTTTAAAGTGGCGGAAATCGACGCCGCGTTGTAAAATTAGCACGGCGAGAAAATAAAAACATTTCATTATCGAGTAGGAATCGAATTCACAGCCGTCGGGTTTGCAGTCCGACGCTGTAACACTGCGCTAGGGCGGGTTCAAAAAAATACTTAGCATAATGTGTGTATCTAAATTACGTAGTCATAAATTATTGAAATTTATGGTTTTAAAAAAAATATGTGCGTAATAATAAGAGCCTCATAAATATTTGAACATAAAAAAAAATATATTTATGTGTTTAATTTAATGAAATACATTTTTTACATTTTTCATTAAGTCATCGTATAAAATATACTCGTACTATATAAAATATATAGTACGAGTATATTTTATCTATAACAATTCTATAACAATAGTAGGCAGAGGGAACCTAGTCTTAAGACACTCTATTCCCCACTTTCGCCGAATATTTCTAGGCATTGCGTGTTGCGTGGCGGAACTCAACGCTGAGCTTTTGCGTTATTGCCAGATCAAAGAAATGAAAAAATAAATCATTATTCATTCCCCGGTGAGAATCGAACCCGTAACCATCACGTACAGCCACATCCTCGTGCCCCTGCACCACAACGGCCCCAATAATGACTTAATATTTTCAAAAATAAAGTCTTCAACTTGTATTTTATTATCGTTTATAATAAAAATAATTTTATTTACAGTATTAATTACTATTTATACAAATGCTTTATTGAATAATTTAATTCTCATGAGTGTGAAAAATATATAACCCTTTTTTTCACTACTATATCAAATTTATTTAGAAATGACCATAAAATATTGAACTTATAAATACCCAGACAGTAGCTATTTTATAATACAAAAAGGTAAATTATAAAGTATATTTATTTACAAATTGGTTTCTATTGTTGTTAACAACCAACAATTTTCTCTAACCGCTGCCATTTTCTATATTCTAAATTTTTTAAAAATTCTTCTCTAATTGAGTTATTTAATTTGTCTTGTAACATGGGTGGTGCATGCCTTTGAAAATGTATAATTGCAGCCATCAAATTCCATATCGAAAACTCTGGCCACAAAACATCAGAGAAATATAACACTGAGTTGGAAACCTGAAAACAGTTATTTGATTAGTACTTAATAACAATAACTTCTTGCTGTACACAGGTTATAGCTGGACAGGCAGAAGAAACCTAAAGTTAAGACACTCAGTTCTTCACATATCACCATCTTCGGGACATTGTGTGTTGATCACCGCACTTTATCTTATTATTAGAGCAAGGAAATGGAATAATTCATTTTTCTGAGTGGGAATCTAACCTACAACTATCGCAATTATAGCAAATATGCAAAGACGCTATCCCTTTAGTATGAAACTAAAATGAGGTAACAAACATTAAAAAATAGTTGAATTGAAAACCTCCTTGTTTTATTGAAGTTGGTTAAAAACGGTAGGTAACAATGTTTGAATATTTGAACTTACCTGCCATAACATAAAATCTGACAATCTTACTTCTCCTGAGGTCCTTATGAGTAATTCTGGTTCACCCAAGTCCATAGTCTGAGAGACGAGATCCTCATCTATATCCTCTGGTGATAACTCATTATTTTTGACACCATCTACAATACTTGATGCAGCTCTACTTATTTCATCCCTTCCTGTTTATTTAAAAGATTTGCTAAATTATTGTACAATACAGTAGAAACCCATTATCTGGCCCTCAGGTACATGGTTCAACGATTATCCAGACTACAAACTATGACTAATTATATTAAATAGCTGTTTATATATATAATCTAAGGAAATATGTTTGTATGTAAATAGATTTGATTTCTTTTTTTATATATATTTTAGCTTCATGCTTTATCCTGCACCTAGCACGGTAGGCAGAGGGCACCCGGGATCCTAGTGTTAAAACATTCTGCTCCCATTAAGGCACTTCTGTTCCCCACTTTCCGCTCAATTCTGGGGGCAGATTATTATTATATTGAACTCACAACAATCAAATCTCAAGTCAAGTCAGACACACTGCATTACAAATGCCAATTTTTTCTATTATTATTGAATATATTACCTGTATAAGCATATGCAATATTTAATTGAAGCTTATTATTATGCCTTGTAGCCAGCATGGCTTTGGATACTAGGACTTGCAAGTCATCAGGGAGGAGAGATATGCGACCTGGGACATTAAGCTTAACTCCCCATTCATTTATTTGATCTCTGTTAAATAATAAAAAAATAATATATATTCTTTCTCTTTAATGTGTTCTACAATAAAAAATACTAATTATGTTATCTTTATAATAAATTTGTCATACGTAATGTATCTTACATTTCCTCTAGAAGTCGTTTAAATTTCTCACGCGATAAATCCATTAGCGCGTCAACCTCTTCTTTAGATCTTTTAAAGTTTTCAATACTAAATGCATACACTGTTACTTCAGGAATACCAAGGTCCAAGCACCACTGAAAATTATATTTATATACTACGGACGTTTGTGCTGCTTAAATTAATTCTTCTAAGATATTAGTATATAATAGCCGTTTATTATTGTTAGTTTAAACAAAATTTCATAAATAATTAATCAAATTTACCTTCAAGGTTTCTGAGAGTTTATCAAATCCTTTACTATGCCCATCACTTATATTTACATTAAGTTTTTTAGCGTAGCGCCGATTTCCATCCATTATAAAAGCTATATGTTGTGGGACTCGTCCAGTTTTTACAATTTTAATGCAAAAAAGTTGAAAAAATGAGACACAGTTTTCTTTCACCCAAGTAGACATGGTATTAAATCGATTTTAATACAAAAGAATAAGCGCAAACTTATAGTTTTCTGCACAGTCAATAATTTTAAAGCAGCGAGTACCACGTACTTATAGATATTTACTGACAATTTGTTGACACTTGACACATGACAGACACTTAACAACAGCTGTCTACTTTGTATTACCACTTGCCAGTCTCCGATAAGACGTAAAAATAAAATAATTACAGAGATATCATATTAATATTATAGATACTGTAATAATAACAACAGAATAATAATTATTTATATCGTAATATTATATAAATCATATATATATAGATTAATATAATAATAATAGCTATATAGTTGTTAGTTTTAAGTAATCTTAACTAGAAATATTAAGCTGTGGCCACATTTTGACAACCTGGGCCCTGACACTTGACAGTTGTCACTGCAAGCCGAAACTGTTTGGTTGGGCCCGGACTTCTACTATTAATTTTATATTTATTAAATATTTAAATTGAATTACAATGAGTACTCTTTTCAAACTTAAGCTTTCTGCGCTTGGACATCCTAATCCAGAAGGATTTAATTGCGAAGGTATTCCAACTGTATTTTCAATTAAATTCACCATATTTGTTAAGCTTCGATCCTAATCTTGAATTATTTTCAGACGAAAAGGAGTATAGGAGTGTTGTCTTATGGCTAGAGGATCAAAAAATAAGACATTACAAAATAGAAGAGAGAGAAGGCTTAAGAAATATTGACAGTAACTCCTGGATTAGTGCATATGTTACATATCAAAAAGACTTAGTTAGCCCTGTAGTCGAAAATTCTCCAAATGAACAGCTCAATTGGCTGCTTTCATATGCAGTGAGATTAGAATATGCTGATAATGGTTGGTATTTAAACATGGACATCAAGTCATCATTTATTCATTTGTATGGTTCATCAATGACTACTGTAATTCAAAAGATATAATATAATCATCCAACAACTAAATTCCATAAATTATTATGCAGCCATGAACATATCATGCTTTCCACCAGAATTCAAGATTATGATGTGTTAAATGGCAGCTCACAATACTGCATTTTATTTTGTCAAATCAGAGAAATAAAAATAATTAATTTCACCACAAGTTAGGATTACACATCAATCATCATTAAGCTATGTAGTAAAAATTGGTGGTGTTGTGGCTTAGTGAGATAGCATGAATGTAAATACAATATTTGTGTAATACTTATTTAGAAAACATATAAAAATTTGAACGTAGCGGGACTCGAACCCTCGCCTCCTGGAAACCGACCAGGCGCTCTGACCACTAAACCATACGTTCTCGCCAAGCTACGTCGAAATTTTTATACGCTTGTTACAACTTATTTATGTTGTTAGTATCTCTGTAGGGAGATTTTTACAAATTTCCGTTACCCAAAGATAATTATTAAGAATTATCGTTTGGCAAGAGAGAATACTATTTTTTAAATATTTTTAAACATTTTTAAAGTGTTATTCCACACTTAGGAAAGAAAAATACTTATTTAGAAAACATATAAAAATTTGAACGTAGCGGGACTTGAACCTGCGTCTCCTGGAAACCGACCAGGCACTCTGACCACTAGCCATACGTTCTCGCCAATAAGTTGTAACAAGCGTATAAAAATTTCGACGTAGCTTGGCGAGAACGTATGGCTTAGTGGTCAGAGCGCCTGGTCGGTTTCCAGGAGGCGCGGGTTCGAGTCCCGCTACGTTCAAATTTTTATACGTTTTCTAAATAAGTGTTTTTCTTTCCTAAGTGTGGAATAACACTTTAAAAATGTTTAAAAATATTTGTGTATTTGGGATTTCTTTGCTGTGGTAAGAAAATAAAGTTCTGCCCCTCAACATGCAAGTTTTGAAAATTTTGCAGTAAGAGGGGGAATAGAGGAGCTTAACACTAGATTCCCTGTGCCTATGTTGTGGGATAAATTGAAGCTAGTAAAACATGATATATTACTTAGTTTTTATTTTTTTACTTAGTACTTTTATCATAAACACTAACATATGAATGTTATATATTATTTTTTCAGTGACTAAATATAAGGATGCAAAAGTAGAGCAGCCAAAACAAGCAACTCCAAATGTAGTATCTTCAAATCCCTTGGATAATTTAGACTGTAAGTATTTTTGTATTTGTAATGATTTTCAAGCTGCATACTTTTTCTGCATAGCAGAGTGGGCAAAGAAAACCTAGTGTCCAGATATAAGCACAAAGCTTCTTATCTAAACTCAAGACATTGTGTTTTGAGTGCAGCAGAGCTTAATGCCACACATTGCAATGCATTGGCAGAGCAGGAAAATAAATATAATTTTCCTCCTCTGGCAATGCACTGTATTTCCTTTAATGGGGATTGAATCCACAATAGTGCTCATTTTTCTGTTGATGTTCTTTTTATTTCATTACAACTAATATAATTAATTCTCTAACAGTTTCTAGCCCAGCATTTAAGGCAGGAGTTGATAGAGTCTGCACATTGACTGGAGTTGGACCTCACCCAGATCCTAAAATCCGTCTTTCTGCAGTTGCAAAGATATTAAAGACTGCTCCTCATCCTGACCATCCTAGAAATGATGTCAACATGGTTAAACAACCAGTAGATGTCTTGAAGCTTCTTTTCATTCAGGATCTTCGAGAATTGCAAACTAAAATCAATGAAGCGCTAGTGGCTGTTCAAACAGTTACTGCAGACCCTCGAACTGACACAAAATTGGGAAGAGTTGGAAAGTAATTCATGTAAAAAGATATTTATTTGAAATTAATATTAAGGCTTGATTCACACCATAAGTCTTGTCCTGAATTACTCTCAATCTAAACTAAATTGTATGATTTTTTAATTTACATTTTTTATTATTTAAATATTATACTTTTTTCAAATACTTTCACTTTAAGCCAGAAGTTAGATGTCATGACAAATCTGATCTCTCTTTCATGAAATATTCTTTGAAATGTATCAGTATAGGTAAGCAGCATAATGAATACAGGTTATTTTTTTAGAAAAATAGTTTACCAGACAGAGTCTATTGAGAGCAGCTCTTCAGTGTAAATTGTGCCTAAATCTGTCATAATAATCTTATTTGTCTTAAATAACTATTATTGAGTGAACAAAATCTTAATATACAAATAAACAATAAGGTGAACTAAACATTGTATTGTGTATTGTAAGCTTAAAATAAACTAAGGTTTTTTTAGGTAAATAAACCAAATTATGATTTTTTATAACTTTTATTTACTTTAACAAGATTCTTTGTTTGAATAGAAATGCGACTGTAAATTACCTGGCATTTTGTGTAAGCAAGTTTAAAATACCAACAAAAATGAACACATTATTGCATCATAATATACAAGTATTGTAGAATAAGTCTTGCATATAAACTTAGCTATTATACACATTCATTCCAACCAGTAATCTAAACTACAAAGAACAGACTATAATATAAAGAACTATGATTAAATTTTCATTCAGTGCATGCCACCACCTTTCTCGAGCATCTGTGCAAATCTGTTGGTAATTAGTAAAGAAACATCAATGAATCTCTCCACACAATTCGTAATACAGGTTTCTGTTCTGGAATCTAATTTGGATCCAGGTTTATCGACACACTTATCCCAACAAAAATCGTTGAATTCATGGATCTGAAAAAAAAAATGGTTTTAAAAATAAAAAGGTTTAACCAATGTTTAAAACAATAGGTTTTCCCTTCTAGTTTAATTTTCAAAAGTGGCGTAACTCTAAAGTCATCTTTTAAAAGATCTTGTTAACAGAGCGAGGAAATAAAAATATATCTCCGAGCGGGACTAGAACCCACAACCGTTGCTTTTATAGACAGACGTAGTGCCGCTATATAATAATGAAATTTGCATTAACATAGAGATTAACATTATATGAAATTTATTACTTGTGCATGAAACTGTGCTTTCTGCTTTTCTACTAAAAGAAAATCTTGAAGTTCAGAATCTCCAGCTTTGCCAGTAGAAAAATCTGGTAAATCACTCATAATGATATTTTATAATGTTAAATATGTTTATTATAGTATATACTTTCTTTAAACCTTTTTATTCAAATATTCTTTCGAATTTACAGTTTCTAGGTTATGGTAAGACTTCAAAGTTCTTTGATCACAGATTCGTAAATTCCAGGGCTGTCAAAACAAATACATAATATTCAGGGATGTATACAGGTTTGTCCAGTACGTATGTATGTTGTTGTTGTAGTAAACTAAAAAACGTAATTGAACCTTAGAAACGTATAGAGATATTATCAGTCTTTTATTTTTATTTCTAATTGCATCTCTCCCGTTATTACAACTAATATTGTTTGCATTTGTGTTGAATTAGTAATTTTTCGTTCCCATCTTTCCACTTATTGTAAAATTACTCTACTGCGACGACTCTTGATACATTCTGCTTAGGTATTTAGTAGTAAGGTTAGGTAGCTTAGCTGACTATGTGACAGAATTTTGTGCGGTATGAGAAAAGTTTAAGATATTGATAAAAATGTTTATCTACGACAGGACAAGAATCAATAATTCCTTGAAAGCCAGAAATATTGTTTTTTTTTAAACATTTTTAAAGTGTTATTCCACACTTAGGAAAGTAAATACTTATTTAGAAAACGTATAAAAATTTGAACGTAGTGGGACTCGAACCCGCGCCTCCTGGAAACCGACCAGGCGCTCTGACCACTGAGCCATACGTATGGCGAGTCCAGCGGGACTCGCCATACGTTCAAATTTTTATACGTTTTCTAAATAAGTATTTTTCTTTCCAGAAATACTGATTCGTAATGTAATGTCGTAGAAAAACATATTTTTGTGTGCATACTTGCAGTTCTCCTAAAATTGTTATTGTTGAGCAAGATATATGTACTTTTTAAAACCAGATAGATAATAATTTAGATATTATAATGCACGTTCATTGAAGTCCCATCTATGAGCTAACCAGTTTACTTAAAAATGGCATTCGATAAAAATGTGTTGATATGGACAATGACAGTTAGTGTAGAATAATGATAAGCATTTAAAGGTAAATGATGATATAATATTGTTAGAAATCGGAAGCGATTATAGTTTAAAAAAAAACACGATAAAAAAACACATCATCCATATGTTTCTAAACTATTTGGAAAGGGCTACTATGCATTTCATTTTGAGACGATCTAACTTGGAGTCGAAATATCGCATAAGAAGCTGGAAGCTGTAAGGTCCATTGATCCGAGAGGAATAAATGCTTCCAAAATATTAGACACGTGTGAAATATTTAAATGGAAATGTTGAAGTATGTTCTGCAAATATATTCATTTTTGATGACGACCGACGCTGATATAAGGCAGAAATGTGAGTGTTACAGAAGAAAAATGAAAGAAACATAAGATATACAATTTCAAAAACCACGAAAATCTTTGACAATAAATCTCTCGTAACTAGCTGTGAAAACTGATAACTCATCGTCATTGTCAGCTTGATGAGTTATCAATTAAAAACTCGTTTATAATACATTAATTATGCTGATTATAGATTTTATTCAAAATGTCAATATCAGTATAATATAAGTATATTAAGGATCACCGACATTTATAATCTTGAAGTAGTAGACAAATATATTAATGACGGTTGATGAGCTAAAATTATGAGAATGCAACTTAAGACTCGTCTGCGTTGCTCGAAATACAGGTATGGTTAAAAATTGTGAAATGAAAAAAAAATTCTACGTCTAAACTGTTGAGGAATCTTGATTTCTTTAGATATGGATTTAAAATATTTTACCCTATATGCTGTTCCCATAAAAGTAGCGCTGACGCTTCCACTCTGTATAAATAAAATATTTTCAAATGTTTGTGCTCTTCCTTTTTTTTATTTAAAATATCAAATATGAATAAAAATTATAAGACCACAATAGAAAGAAAATCAAAATAAAAATGGTTATCAATTATTTCATTTCTAATAAATATACAGCGTGTAGCTGATTAAGATTTAAATATGTGTGAAAATAATAACACGTATCATACTTATTAAGACTTTATTAATTATTAACTTAAGTGTGGAATAACACTTTAAAAATGTAAAAAACAAGTATCATGTCGGTATTTGCCGTACTATATGGCCTGAATTATTCCATAATCTATATACATACTCTTTTTTGCCAAACTGTATCATAGCCAAAACCGCGTAGTCCAAGCAGGTGAAGCCAGGCAATACACTGGTAAAAAAACACTGTTAGAATTAAACTAAAAAAATAAAATAATGTTTGTTACAAATTATTTTTATTTATAAAATTAAGTATTTTGTCTTTTAGTGTTTTGCTTTTGTCTTCCGCAAATATATAGTCACACGCCGTTAGGCTTAATCTTGCAAGCTTTGAACGCTCAATTCCAAAAGTCTCAGCACATATACGATACTCTTGAGATAGTGAAGTAGCAAATACTCCTTTGTCATCCGTCTAAAAAAAAATGAATTTTATAAATTAGCTATATGTTTTATTCTTTTTTGTGTACTTTTGGTATGTAATGTGTTTTTGGTTTACTTAACCAATTTTAAATGTTCCAGTTACGGTATCAATAATTTTTGTATAGCTAATTGAGCAGTTTTTATAAAAATCAACAAAAAAATTACAAGCAACTTTTTGTTTGTGTTATATAATAAAAAATAGTTTTCGTTTTGTACTTACACACAGAATTATAGGTATATTTGCATCATAAAGTTCTTTGAAATGATGTGAGTTATAATCAGGAGTTGACTTTGTGTTCACATTACTGGTCAGACATACTTCTAAAAATTTATATTTATTTAAAATGTGTATAAGTTATGTGACTAAAGGGTAATTAGTTATATAAATAAATTAATCTTACAACAGAGAATGTAGACCTGAGCTAGTGTCAAGACACTCAAATTTTCCAACATTCTCTGCTTTCTGCCAATTTAAAGGCATTGTTTTATACAATGAAACTGAATGTTTGTGTGAATTGTCCACAAACAATACAATAGAGTGGAGGTCACATCACATTTACAGTCAGATGCTGTCTCTGTGGCCAATTATGGCCTCAGAATAAAAAGACAATAAAAGGAATTAATTTCTTGGGCCTTAGAAAGGCCTTTTTTATTATACTGGGACTATAAAATGGACAGGTTGTGGGTTCGATCCCCACTCGCGGTGATAAAATATTTTCATTTCTTAGCTCTAGTGTCGAGGGAAAGCGCGGCGTTGAGTTCCGCCACTCCAACACACAATGCCTTCAGAACTCGACGGAGAATGGGGAACGGTGTGTCTTAACACTAGGTTCCCTCTGCCTACCCTGCTGTGTGCGGGACACAGCGTGAAGCTGATTTATTTATTTATTTTATCAATTTAGTCTATTTCTTACCAACAGGTGTACGTAACTTGCATAGCATTTCCCAGGTAGCATCATTGCCTCCATACCTTTGATGAATACAAACACCATGACCAATCCTGTCTGGTTTAAATTTTAACATTGCCATAACTTCCTGGGGGTTACATATTTCTCCACAGTGTAATGTTATCTATAAATAAAATAAATCACTAAACTATTTATGAAGAGTGCATTTGACTATAAACGCAGTGGCATTGAGTTCCACCACTCAACATGTAATGTTAAGCACCCTTCTACGCTCATCAATAATCCTACAACTGGACAATCAATAGCTCAACTAACAACAATCCAATGCTTTCTGTGTAATGGACATATCAGTCTTCGGGTCTGAAACTGAGACGCATAGCCTTGTTTATTAGGTTTAGGTGTCCTTACCAAGGGCTGCACTAGCAAGACCATCACGAGTGAGCAAAATCCGACTACGACATCATGCCTACCATCAGATTAGGGAACTGGGATGGGTCGGATAATTCAAATTGCGATACAGTGCTTCCATCCCAATAGATTCTTCCAATACTCTGTACTAAGGTCATTAAGAATGCCCCAACATGACAGATTATACTGTGACAAATATAGTGGAATACAAAATTAAAATGACTATTTTGCCTACAGAGATGAAGAGGCAATAAAGCATAATCAATTAACTGCACCATAATCATCATGACCAACAACCACAAAACTCGAATATTCACAAAAAGCAATGTACACAAATTTTAAAATGAAACCAACAACAACTACTTCAATAACTAATCAAGAACAAAAAAGGCGGACACAGGAGAGAAGGTATAGTGTCTTAATACTATGTTCTCTCTGCCTACTCTGCTATATGTGGAATACAGCATATAATAAAAAACATTAATAAAACATAAGTAATTTTCATCATAACATATCTATCTATGATTATAATAGAAAGAAGTCTTTAAATACTTTTAAGCCAGCTTGTCTAGCTTTAGTAAGTGCTGGTATAAAATCTTGAAACTTTCCAACAGCTGGGTTACCGCTTAATTCAATGCCAACCACTAGATCAGGAAACTTTTTGTGATACTCTATTGCTATATTTGCTATGGCTTCAGCCTCTTTTGGAGGATTATTTCTATTTATTGATATTATAAGGCAAGGTATCAAGCTGGAATTTGTGTTTCTGTAAAATATATTTATATTAGTATACAATCTTCATTTTAAGTAATAATTAATCACAATATATCAAATACATATTATAAAAATAATACATAGTCCCCTTAAGTTTGCTCACTTTAAAGTTTCTATTATTGTTTCAACATATTTTTTACTATTCATATATGGAGTATCGCGTGGAGTACTTCTTAATTCAATATAACAGCAACCATCATCTTCGAATTCCTTAAGAGTCAAAGATGTTGCTAATGCAAGTGTTTCAGGAGTACTGGTTAATGCGTGAGCAATACTAAAGACCTGAAAACAACTGGAAAAATAATGAATATTAGAGACTAAGCAATTGGTACAGTAAATAAGTATTTGTTTTTATTCATATATAATACTCTGATAGGTTTCTTGTGTCACCAGAACCTATTTGAAATTCATCTAAGAATGCATTGGATTTGTCTTTCATTCCTGAATCTGCAAGATGTCGTTGTAGCTCCAGCATTGTAGAACGACTCAAGGAACCATTTAAATGAGCATGTAATTCCTGGAAAATAACAAAATTATTTTATTTTTTCATATATCTACTTTAATAAAAATTGTATAAGTTATTATATACTTACAATTTTAGGCAATTCATGACAAAAGCTGTCGAGGTCCATTATGTATTTTAAATCGACTGACAAAATATTCTACGCAATTATTTGTTATCTATTTTAATAAAAAAAAAATTAAATTTGAAATATTTGAGAAATCAAATATATAGACATAAACGTCAATGACAATTGAGATCGTACTGTCATCTAGTGGTACAAAATGTAAATCTCATCAAAGTCTGTCGAAAGTAGTAGTAGTAGTAGTAGTCGACTATCATGAAACATAATTTAATAATGGAACAGTCATTTGTTAAAAAATATGTAATATAAAATATACCCAATTGTTATTAAATAAATGTAGCTTTCATAATAACACTAATTTATAATAAAGTTAAATATAATTTAATATCTGTAACGAAAATAGAAGAATGAACGAAACTAAATAACCAATCCAAATCAAGACTCAAACCATTCGTTCAATATATGTGTCAAAGAGAGAAAGAGAAAAGTATATTCAATAATCAATTATTCTGTCATAATTTATATATCCCTTTAAATTGATATTTGTTTATTTGGTTTGGTTATATTACTCGAGTACGAGTGACGAGTTCTTTCTTTTATAATATAATCAAAAATATTTTTAGATAACTTTTTAATATATTTCTTTATACATTGTTAGGGTGATATCACATGAAAATAGTGATATGACAAAATTTTGCCTTGAAATTAATTTTATAAATTAAAACTATTCTAAAAAATGTCTAGGATATTTATTTTTATAGCTTTCCTATCTGTTTCTATAATAAAAAGTGAACAAAATACTCCAATAGTCATAACAACATGGAATTTCGTTAATTCTACTATCGCCGGTATTTTCTTTTATTCATATACAGTATAAATTGTTTTAGTAAAGTGTGTATTTAAAAGTGGTTCTAAACTAACGTTATAAATATTTTATATTTTAACTTTTAGCTTGGGATATTCTAAAAAGAAGTGGTGATTCTCTTGATGCTGTAGAGCAAGGGACTTCTGTATGTGAGGAACAACAATGTGATGGTACTGTAGGCTATGGAGGCAGTCCAGATGAAGATGGAGAGACTACATTAGATGCCCTAATAATGGATGGGTATGATAATTTTAACCTCTATTTTAATTTGTTTTAACTACTATAATCTAAATCATTTTGGCGGTAATAGTGCCGCCATAGCGCAGCAGCACAGCATCTGACTGTAACTGTATAAGCAATTGTTCTGGGTTCATTTTCCTATCAGGAAAATAATTTATTTTCATTTTGTCATAAAAAAATAAAAGTTGTGCCATTTAAAATGCAATATTGAAAGTTGGGCAGTATATGGGCAACAAAAGGTCTTTACACTAGGTCTGTTTGTCTACCCAGCAGCAGCAGCATCCAGGATAATATGTGAGGATTAAAGAAAAAAACTAATCAATATCATATTGATCTTTGTTTATTTTGATATTCTGTAGAAGAACAATGAATGTTGGTGCTGTTGGTGCTTTAAGAAGAATAAAAAAAGCAGCATCTGTAGCTAGGAAAGTTCTAGATCATACAAAACATTCAATACTTGTTGGTGAACTTGCTACCCAGTTTGCTGTGGAAATGGGATTCAAGGAACAATCTCTAACAACACGGGAATCTAAAGCTATGTGGTTGAAATGGTACTACAGAGAACAATGTCAACCTAACTTTTGGATGGTGAGAATTGAAATAATATTTTTTTTTATAATTATTTATATTGTAATTTATAATATTTTAAAGTGATTATAGTGACTGATTGCAAATATGAAAATGTGATAGTTGTGAGTTATATTTGGATTCTATGAAATAAAAAAAATGTCATGAAAGATTTTTGTCATTAAATTATTTATTTATTATAAATAATATAACTCACAACTTTCACATGGGTTGTTTATTTGTTAAATTAGCTACTTGACAAACAATGTGGTAAATCTTAGCGAAAGTGCAGAATGGAGTAACTTTATACATTATCCTGCTAAGTGTGGGATAGAATGTAAAATTGAATAGAAATTGTACATATATGTATGAAATAATATTAATAATATGAGATAGAAATAGGAGGCCAGTGGTGGCGCAGTGGCACGAGGTGTGACTGTAAAACCGACTGGCTGTGGGTTCGATCCCCACTCGAGGAGATGAAATATTTACTTAAATTTATATTTCCATTTCTTCGCTCTGGTGTCGAGGTTAAGCGCGGCGTTGAGTTCTGCCACTCAACACGCAATGCCTCCAGAAATCGGCAGAAAGTGAGGAACGGAGTGTCTTAACACTAGATTCCCTCTGCCTACCCTGCTGTGTGCAGGATACAGCGTGAAGCTGATTTATTTTTTGATTTTAAAAATAGAAATAGTATTAACACTTTAACAACATGAGAATATCTCAAGTGTTTTAATGTCATTTTATCTTATCACAGAATGTGACACCTGATCCTACTAAGTCTTGTGGGCCATATAACAAACTAGATATATTTACAAGTAAGAATTACAGAAATTATAACTTTACCCCTCTGAAAGCAAACAGATTTAATCATGACACAATTGGGATGGTTGCGATAGATGGCAATGGTGATATAGCTGCTGGTACATCAACAAATGGTGCAAAATACAAAATTCCTGGGTGAGGAACTCTAACATTCATACACAAATACTGTCTTTCTGTGAGCGTTACACTTTTTCATACATCACAGTGTAAGCAGAAGGAACCTAGTCTTAAAGATTAATTGTGCTCATTTCTTGAATTTAAAAGATTGTTGCAATTTGGCTTCATTTGTTGAGAAATTACATGTTGAGAACTCAATGCCATGCACTATTTATTGAGCAGAAAAAAAAAAAATTGAATCAGCTTCATGCTGTATCCTGCACACAGTAGGATAGGCAAAGGGAATCTAGTATTAAAACACTCTGTTCCTCACTTTCCGCCGAATTCTGCAACATTGCGTGTTGTGTGGCGGAACTCAACGCCACGCTTTGCGTCGACACCAGAGTGAAGAAATGATAATATATATTTAAATAAAAATTTAATTTCCCCAAGTGGGGATTGAACTCACAACCAGTTTGGTTTCAACCGTTTACAGTCACACTTTGTGCCCCTGAGCCACGAGCCAAAGTGTGAAACAGAAAAATATGATTTGATAAATGCTAAATCTTTAGATTTACCATATATACATATATGCTAAATCTAAGGATTTAGCATTTATATATATAGAAATTTATTTCCTATTATAAAAATATATGAAAGGAATCAAAACCTCATATATTTTAGATGTATAAAATTTTATAATATTTGCAAATAATAACACATTTTTTATAATTGTTTATAACTATATCAATTAAAAAATCAGCTTCACTCTGTATCCCACACACACAGGGGTAGGCAGAGAGTACCTAGTGTTAAGACACTCGGTCCCCCACTTTCCGCCGAGTTCTGGAGGCAATGCATGTTGAGTGGCGAAACTCTACCTTGACACCAGAGTGAAGGAATGAAAATATAAATGTAAATAAATATTTAATTTCCTCCTGGGGATCGAACCCACAACAAGTCAATTTTACAGTCACACTTTGTGCCCCCGCGCCACGACTGGCCTCATAATTATAACTATATCACATTTTAATTAATTGGTTATAATTTGTGAAAAAATAATCTTTCCAGTCGAATTGGAGATTCTCCAATACCAGGATCTGGCGCGTATGCTGATAACACAGTGGGTGGTGCGTCAGCTACTGGCGATGGAGACATTATGCTTAGATTTCTACCAAGGTATTTCTAAATTTGATATTACTTTTAGTACCTAGTGTTACAAAACTCCATTCAGGCATACTGAGAGACAATGCGTTTTGAGTGGCGGAGTTCAACGCCGCGTTTTGCCTGCCAATGCGGTTGCATGAAAATAATTAAAGTATAATCATTGCCTCAAATGTGAATCGAACCCACAACAACATCAACTAATTAGTAGTAATATTTTTCAATTTATTTCTCTAAGTATTTTTTTGACTATACTTTAAAAAAATAACATGAAATGATTATACATTCATTTTTATTGAAAGACATAAAAGTATAGTGGCAGTGGAAGATTAAAGTAGATAATTATACAAATAATTTTATTTAAAACTAAGTTACTTACACTAAGTAAGACACAGGAATTTATTTAATTTTATGTAGCCTGTGTATTTTATGTATTTTTTTATGGTAATTTGCAAAAAGTTTAATTGAATAAATATTATTTTTTTAATTTGATTGATTGTATGTTTTCAGTTTCCTTGCAGTAGAAGAAATGAGAAGAGGTGCTTCACCTACAGCGGCTGCAAGAACTGCAATAAATAGAATTGCAATACACTATCCAGACTTCATGGGGGCAGTTGTAGCTTTGAAAATCGATGGGACATATGGTGCAGCCTGTCATGGCTTAGGAGACGAGCCATTCCCTTTTGTAGTTCAAGATGTTACAATGGAAAAATATGAAGTAAAAACTGTTAATTGTTCGTGGCCATTACATTAATTTTTAGAACAATCTTGAAATGTATTTTGAATGATTATATTTTTTAAATAATGTTTGTTTTTATTTCATTCCTTTATTAAAATCTGTTATACTGACCATTCAGAAATGTTCTAAGTGTTTAGGATTTAAAATTTAAATATTATTGATAAAAATAGCGAATATATATAAAAAAATTGTATTAATGTAAATTTTAAATTTTTATAAGATTTGTCTCTATAACAGAAATAGTAACTAATTTATCAGTATTTTATCATGATAAATGTGTAAATAAATATTAAATTACTTGAATACAGTAAGAATTATATTCAATAATATGTTTGTTTTATTGTCGCATTATTAATGTCACAGACTGTTTACGTAAGCTCATATGAATTATGTGTATAGCTGTATAATAATATTATGTATGTCGTACGTTTATGTAAATTTGAATATATAATATATTGAAGTATATATATTCCTAATAATATGATTATTATATGACAACATATTTCTAAAATTTTCTTTCATTTACTACTTCGCGACTTTAAATTATAACTCCTTAACATTACGTAAAATTATTTGACTCAATTTCACACTGTATCCGGCACACAGCAGGGTAGGCAGGGCACCTAGAGTTAAGACACTCCGTTCCACACTTTCTGCAGAATTCTGGAGGAATTGCGTGTTGAGTAGCGAAGAAATAGAAATATAAAGGAGAATGAAACTTTTGGGCCGTCACGTAAAGAATTGAGATGTGATCTAAAAAATTACAATTTTTTTTTTAATTTTAGAATAGCAAATAATAAATTAATTGACATTCTGGAAGTGGAGAAAAATGAAAAAAATAAGATTTAGATCCTTAATCGATTAAAATCAATCATATTTTAAGTCAGAGATGTGACAGCTGATTGACAATCACACCTTGTCTAATGATTTTTTGCATTTTTGCATCTGTTTGTCATCGCAAAATCAGGCCATTAAATAAAAAACATTTGCTTCTGTCATTACGTTCGTGTCATAACGCATCGACATTTTGAATGTTTTCCCGTTTGTTTGATATTTTCAACGACTACTGTTTTGTTTTTCTCGGATTTTGACTCTGCCTACTTTGTACGACCCTCGCTTCCCCACTGGACTCTGAAATCTTTTGGATCTTACGATCGCCACGCTATGGATATGAATCGCTGTGTGAATTGTGGGATAGCCAATGGACACTGCAATACCCTAGTCCGACGACCTTTAGACGATGAAAACCACCACAACCTGGTTACTTAGAGGTGTGATATAATCCCGACATATAAGCAGGAAAATATATTTGTGTTACATTTCAGTTGACAGCTTTTGTAGAGGAAGGGAAGCTATTGCTATGAAATACTGCAATTGTATTGTAGGAAGACGAATGGTAGGCTGCTGTGCTCATGTTATGAGTATTATATATATATATATATATATATATATATATATATATATATATATATATATATATATATATATATATATATATATATATATATATATATATATATATATATATATATATATATATATATATATATATATATATATATATATATATATATATATATATATATATATATATATATATATATATATATATATATATAAGGTACCATACCTTAGTGGGGCTAGATACCAAAATAATTTAGTTCCATCTGCACTCTTCTTAGATGACATTTTAATAATAGATAATAGAAGAAGAATAAAATATTCATTAAAATGTGTTTTATTTATAAATAATAAACATTAATGCTTAAACAACTCAGTAATCACATATTTTATAGAAGTTGATATTCAAGAAATTGGTCTGCGAACTTAACCTCACTTTTATCAAATCTCTAATAACTCAGCTCTCAGATTGCCAAAATTTATATAGTTTTCAGGGAGGGAATGATGTACCTAAATCTATTAAATCATACCATTTTCATATCTTTACATTCTGGGCCCAAAAATGTATGGAATAGTTTCAGTCTCCTTTAAATATTTGTTCAGAGAGAATTTCTAATAGAGGTAGGGGGAGACCTCGGTTGACCTTCGAAAACACAATTTCAAAGATACTGGAGGAAGGTCACGTAAAAAGCAAGAGGACCCCACAGAGGGCATGTATGCATGTAAGGTTGATGATAGTGGACGAGGCGACAGAGGTATGTAGAGACCGTAGCGTTTGGCGCTTCGTTCTCTCCGACTACTCCGCTAGGGATAAAGCGTGAAGCTAGTTCAAGTGGGGATCGAACCCACCACTAATCGGTTTTACAGTCATACTTTGTGCCCCTGCGCCACGACTGGCCTCAAATTAACCGTAAAATTATACAAATAGAATTGCATTGTACTAAAAATTATTATATTTTTTTAATATTAGAGCACATATAATCGATTTAGTTACTTAGTTAGTTTATACTTTATTGCACACAAAAAAAAATACACACAGAAAAGAAATAAATACAAGCAAGTATGCAAAGGCGGCCTTATTGCTTCAAGCAATCTCTTACAGGCAACCTTCCAAAACAAAGGACATAAAATATAAAAACAGAAGAGTGGAATAACGTTAAGTGCACATAACAAAAAAAAAAAAGATAATACTAAGTAACATATGATAATACTAAGTACTTATGATATATACAAAAATACATAAACTCATACACAATACACAAATACACATATATCTACAACTACATACATCTATAATACATATATTTATAACTAATATAAATACCTATAAACATACATATTCTTATACAAACAAATACTACATGTAATATAACATAATATGTACAATATAAATAATAGATATAATAGAAGAGTCTACAAATTTTCTAAATTAAAAAGGTGTTGTTTTACACTTAGTGTATTAAAAAAGTGTTGTGTGACACTGAATGTCGCACTTCAGTAGGAAGTGCATTCCAGAGAATAGCAACTTTCACAGTAAAGGAGTATGAATAGAAGTGGGTATGGCAGGGTGGAAATTTGAGGAGGTTATCACTTCGCGACCTTAGTTCAAGGCGTAGAAGAGAATCGGAACCAAGGAAGTTGAATCTCTCTTTTAAATAAGAGGGTGCGAAAGGATTGTATAGGATCGAATAAAGAAGGGTAAGCATACGATAATTGCGGCGAAGTCTAATAGGAAGCCATCCAAGCTGACGACGATAATCAGAGACGTGATCGTATTTACGCAGGCCAAAGACAAATCTTATACATAGATTTTGTAACCGCTCTAGTTTATTCAATTGTTCCTCAGATAAATCCGAGTAACATGAGTCAGCATAATCTAAAATCGGTATCAGTAGTGAATGAGCTAGAGTAGTTTTGGTTTTGATAGGTAGAAAATATTTCCATCTTTTCATGGCTCCGATATTAGCGAATAGTTTTCTGCTGACCTCAGCTATCTGCTGACCAAGATAGTGAGTTATCTAAAACTATCCTAAGGTTTTTAATAGTCGGCCTAACAATTAAATCAGCATCATCAAACCGTATATTAGGAAGGCCATTTATATTTAGTTTTTTTAACTGATTTGTACTACCTATGATACTAACCTGTGATTTGCCAGGATTAACGGTTAAGCCATAAGACCTGCTCCACGTAGCGACGTTCTGCAAATCCCTATTGAATTTACGAATAGCTTCGTCTATGTCCCTCGAAGGAGTAGCTATGTAAATCTGCAAGTCGTCAGCATATAGATGGTAGGATGAAGAAAGGTTTTGGGAGATCAATGAAAATAGAGAACAGGAAAGGAGAAAGGACACCCCCTTGAGGAACACCCATAGAAGAAGAACGAAAGGAAGATATTTTGTCATTGGCTTGTACGTATTGTCTCCGATCAGATAAATAGCCTCTGAACCATTCTGTAGCTTGAGAAGAGATGTTAATTGACCGTAGAACAGCGAGTAGTAGGTCAGTATCTACTGTGTTAAAAGCATTACTAAAATCGAGCAGAGCAATAATGGTAACATGTTGTCTATCCATATTTAGCCGTATATCATCACAGACTTTAATTAATGCAGTGACTGTACTGTGCGCACAACGAAAACCAGACTGCAAATCAGATAGTATATGGTTTTTTAAAAGGTACTGATTTAGCTGTTGCGAGACAATACGTTCTAAAACCTTTGACAGGAATGGAAGTATTGAAATGGGACGATAGTGAGAAAATGAATTTGAATCTTTGGACTTTGGTATGGGAAAAATGCGGGCTATTCGCCACACGTTAGGAAAGAAATTACTGGTCAGGGAAAAATTTTAAATGTGAGTTATTACAGGAGCTATAACATTAAGGGGTAAGATAACCATTTTACGATTGATACCATCGAAACCAGCGGCATCCGATTTTATACCCAAAATATTTTTTTTACTTCGGCTAATGTGACTTCAGAAAAATGGAAAGGATTGGTTGATGGAAACGGCAGGGAGCTGATAAGATTCAATGTATTTGCCTTAATAGTACCGTCCATAGGCAAAATTGATGTGAAATGCGTATTTAACACATCAACATCAATATCGCGGTTCAAGTCTTGACGTTGCCGACCGATGCCTAACGATTCAAGAAACTGCCAGGATTTTCGTGGATTTAAATTTTGTAAATTAGAGTCGATGTAGTTTCGTTGCGCATCTCTGCAAACTCTGCTACACCGATTACGCAAGATCTTATATCTTGAAAAATTTAGATCGGTAGGATTATGTCTATACTTTCACTTAGCTCGATTTCTTTTTGCCATCAAGGATCTAATATCTTGCGTAATCCATGGTGCAGGTAAATGTTTCAACTTAATAGGTCTAAATGGAGCATGCTTGTCATAGAGTTCCGTGAGTAAGGAATTGAATATATCTAATTTAGTATCAATATTGTCAGCGATAACGATGGTGTTCCAGTCGATTTTGGTAAGGTCACGCATAAACTCCTCATTATTAAAATTTGTAAAATTACGTCGCATGACTACAGATGGTTTGACTTTAGGAGGACGAACATTATAAGACAAATACATCAAATCATGGTAAGAAAAGGCTTCAGCGGGACATTGTCCGTGGAATTTTGCAAAATCAGCCGAGGAAACTATTATAAGGTCAAGTTGGGATGGAGCACAGTTAGGGAAATGATGTGTGGGATTTGTAGGAAGTAATGTTAAATTTGAACTGTTAATAATGTTAAGAAGTTGCTTCGCACGAAAATCATTTTTTTTAATACATGTATTAAATCCCCAAGGATTATAGTGTGATCGACATTGGGCACGTGTTTTTCCAATATAGTTGGCGACTGTGAAAGTGAGTGTGAAAGTAATCTATGTGAAGTGAAGGACTATAAAAAACACCAAGTAACACTTTAGAACGTCCGAGTAAGATTTCGATAAAAACATGTTCAGCAGCTTCCGAGTATTGCGAAGGGGACTTATTTACTATTGTAAAGGGTATATGGTTTCGAATATAAATGGCTACCCCGCCGCCACCCTTACCAATGCGGTCATTTCGTATAAGGTGGAAGTTAGGAATGGAGAAGGATGCGGAAGGTAGACAAGGCTTAAGGAATGTTTCGGAAATTAAAATCGCATGGACGCTATCACAATCAAAAGAAGTTAAAAGGTCAGGATAGTGAGCTGGGATGCTTTGGGCATTAATATGCACAACATTGAAATTTTTTAGAGAGCTTGAAAAGGTGTGTGTAAAGGTCGATTTATGTATTTTTTTACAATATATTTTACACGTATAGTGTATAGAGCGTTGCCAGACGTCTCAATTTTGATGGGACGCCCCAATTTTTAGTCTCAAAAATTAAATGTCCCGATCGTGACAGGCGTAGTCCCACTTTTCACGGATCATTCCACATATTGTGAGAAATCTTGTTTTATTATTTTTGGATTATTCGTTACTAATAATTTCATAGAAATATAAATAAGTGTATGTGTAACTTATATATTACAATTATTCTGAATTCTAAAGTGCCTTACCTATGGTTAAACAAAACAATATCGTTTAAGTATAGTGACGTTTTTCCATTATAAAACATTTTATATTAATATCTATCACTAATCTCTCTTAAACTCTCTCTCATAAGCTGATAAATAATCAATTTATCTTCATTATTTTTGTCCCGCTTTTGACGAAAGAATCCCGTTAAAATTTTTTAATGTTCCATAATTCCCCGTTCCACCGTGAGAAAATCTGACAACGCAAAGTGTATTATGGCTGGGTGTACCTATTTGTGTTTTCTGTTTCTCGGAAGTTTCATCTATTATTAATAGATGAATTATTATACTATTAATATTCCTAATTTCTTATTACACTAACGTTGCCAGATTCTGTATTTAGTAAAAGAGAGATTCTTTCGCCTAAAGCTGGACATAGAAAAAATATTAATAAGTTATAATAAGTTAGTACTTATCCATTTGTTGCGTGATAGATAACGACAAAACATTTTTAATTGGAAATGAAAAACAGTGGTGCTGTTTGGCTTACTTTTAAATAAGGCAGTTCAGTCTTCAGCTAAATTCTCCAAGAAAATCGGGACATGCATCGGACATTTAATTTTTAAGGCCTAAAAATCTAAACTTTCTGCCAAAATCAGAAATCTAGCAACGCTGTATTACACTAAGAGAGTAATTTTCTAGTTTTTCGTGAATACTTGAAAATAACTTTTATATATATCTTTTACATTAATACATCATATGATATTAATTTTGTCACATATTTTAAGAATAAAATCATATTAATGGTAAATAATAAAACAAGTACATGCTTTTTTAAATTTTCCCGCGTTTTGCGGACTCGAGTCGACAGAAGTCAGAAAGTGATAAAATGAATGACTTCGTTCTTCGTATTTGAGCGAATGAGTTTATAGTGAACGAGCTAGAGCTAGGTATCTTGTTCGTTCATCAACGAAGCCACAAGCTTCGGCCATTTTGAATCTGACCGTCTAATCGATCTCACGGTTCAACGTAAGTGCTCATTATTCAGTAATTTATTATAGTAGTTATTTAACTTATTATTGTAATTTTTTTATAAATCAATGTATTTTTTTTGTTTTAATGTGATTTGATTTATATTAAGTAGTTATTATCGTTGTAATTATTAGATTACTCAATGTTCTAACCTTTTCCCCACGTGGTACTTTTTAAATGATGAGACTTAAAATCAATTTCATTCGTGGTATCTACCATAGTGTTTACACGGTGATGGCCATAACGCGTCTGATTAAAATATTAATTTATATACAGGTATATTCCTTTTTGCAATATCTAATTTATCAAACTATTTTCTAGAATGGCGGACGCAGCTCCAGCCGGTGGACGTGGGGGTTTCCGCGGTGGCTTTGGATCACGTGGTGGCGATAGAGGCCGTGGAGGACCTCGTGGCCGTGGGCGCGGTCGTGGCCGTGGACGCGGACGCGGAAAGGAGGACCAAAAAGAATGGGTTCCCGTAACCAAATTGGGCCGTCTCGTAAGAGAAGGCAAGATAGACAAACTTGAGAGCATTTACTTGTTCTCTTTGCCCATCAAAGAGTTCGAAATCATCGATTTCTTCCTGGGTGCTTCATTGAACGATGAAGTACTTAAGATTATGCCTGTACAGAAACAGACCCGTGCCGGTCAACGTACCCGTTTCAAGGCCTTCGTCGCTATTGGAGACAACAACGGTCATATTGGTCTCGGTGTTAAATGCAGCAAGGAAGTAGCAACCGCTATCCGTGGTGCTATCATCTTGGCAAAATTATCTGTACTTCCTGTACGCAGAGGTTATTGGGGTAACAAGATTGGCAAGCCTCATACTGTACCATGCAAGGTAATTCGTTTTATATTAGTTATAAGCACATAAAATATCTTTAACATATTAAATGATGAAAATTAACAAACATTTCATTCGTGGTATCCTCTTGAGGCAAGTCCTATGAAGCTCTGTTGCGTCTGATTCACTTTTAAGAAAAAAATGCTACACATGTTAATATAACAAAAGCTAAATACAATTTTATCTAAATTTTCAGGTCACTGGCAAGTGTGGTTCAGTAACTGTGCGCTTGATCCCAGCTCCCAGAGGTACCGGAATTGTGTCAGCTCCTGTCCCTAAGAAGCTTCTTCAGATGGCTGGAGTCCAGGACTGCTACACTTCTGCCCGGGGCTCCACTGGAACCCTTGGAAACTTTGCTAAGGCCACATATGCTGCCATTGCTAAGACCTATGCCTATCTTACACCAGACTTGTGGAGGGATATTCCATTGACTAAGTCACCATACTCTGAATTCAAAGTCTAAATATAACAATGAATAAATGTTTTTGACATCTGATACTTGTTTTTATTATTCAAAATTTATCTTTATGATTTTATTTTGATAATTTTTTTTAAATCTGTTAAATTTTTTCACTGCTATTTAATATGCTATAGAATTTTATTGGAAATTTTGCACTATTGTGTTCCCAGAATTCAGAACAAAACTGCAATTGATAATCTAAATTGCTAACTAGTAAAAGAATTCACTACAAATTAAATTTTTCTGGGAACTTTGCATGGGTAAGGATCGAACCTATAACTATCATGTTTACAAGCGTATTGATTATACTTGTAGGCACATGAAGTTGCGCCACTACTGCTCCTGCATTACAATAACTAAATTAACTTCATGCTTTATCCCTAGCATAGTAGTCTGAAAGAACAGATCGCCAAACCCTATGGTTTCCGTTCCACATAGCTATCTGTAGCTCTGTCCTCCACCTCCTGCCATTCCATTACGATATTCTATTATATATTTATCATAAAACTTTATTTATCACATAAATTATCTATTAGGGCTATTAAGATAGGAAAATAAATTAATGTAAGGCTTTGGCTTTATTTGTTATGTCTTAACAAATAAAGCCAAAGCCTATTATGTTCATGTTTCTGTTAATTAATTGAAATGTCTAATGAAACAATATGATGATCAAAAAAGATGTGTCTTTTTAGATCATCATATTGTTAGGTAGTTAGGCAAAAAAATTAAACAACAAGCAACTCCACTTTTGCTTGAATTGCATGCATTGTACAGTGTATATTAAATAGTAGAACTCAATGCAGGGAAGTGGAAATAATTTCTTATGCTGTATATAAGACCCACACATTATATTTAAGAGGACAAAAAGCTTTTAAATGTATTTACATAAATGTAGATTGTTTTTAATAAAGTACTATTATCCCATATTTTGGTGTAAAAAAATAATTTTATTAAGTTTAAAATAGTGTTATCTCAACAACATTTTACTATTATTACAGTTGTGTTACAGTTACAAAAGCTAAATACAATTTTATCTAAATTTTCAGGTCACTGGCAAGTGTGGTTCAGTAACTGTGCGCTTGATCCCAGCTCCCAGAGGTACCGGAATTGTGTCAGCTCCTGTCCCTAAGAAGCTTCTTCAGATGGCTGGAGTCCAGGACTGCTACACTTCTGCCCGGGGCTCCACTGGAACCCTTGGAAACTTTGCTAAGGCCACATATGCTGCCATTGCTAAGACCTATGCCTATCTTACACCAGACTTGTGGAGGGATATTCCATTGACTAAGTCACCATACTCTGAATTCAAAGTCTAAATATAACAATGAATAAATGTTTTTGACATCTGATACTTTTTTTTATTATCCAAAATTTATCTTTATGATTTTATTTTGATAATTTTTTTTAAATCTGTTAAATTTTTTCACTGCTATTTAATATGCTATAGAATTTTATTGGAAATTTTGCACTATTGTGTTCCCAGAATTCAGAACAAAACTGCAATTGATAATCTAAATTGCTAACTAGTAAAAGAATTCACTACAAATTAAATTTTTCTGGGAACTTTGCATGGGTAAGGATCGAACCTATAACTATCATGTTTACAAGCGTATTGATTATACTTGTAGGCACATGAAGTTGCGCCACTACTGCTCCTGCATTACAATAACTAAATTAACTTCATGCTTTATCCCTAGCATAGTAGTCTGAAAGAACAGATCGCCAAACCCTATGGTTTCCGTTCCACATAGCTATCTGTAGCTCTGTCCTCCACCTCCTGCCATTCCATTACGATATTCTATTATATATTTATCATAAAACTTTATTTATCACATAAATTATCTATTAGGGCTATTAAGATAGGAAAATAAATTAATGTAAGGCTTTGGCTTTATTTGTTATGTCTTAACAAATAAAGCCAAAGCCTATTATGTTCATGTTTCTGTTAATTAATTGAAATGTCTAATGAAACAATATGATGATCAAAAAAGATGTGTCTTTTTAGATCATCATATTGTTAGGTAGTTAGGCAAAAAAATTAAACAACAAGCAACTCCACTTTTGCTTGAATTGCATGCATTGTACAGTGTATATTAAATAGTAGAACTCAATGCAGGGAAGTGGAAATAATTTCTTATGCTGTATATAAGACCCACACATTATATTTAAGAGGACAAAAAGCTTTTAAATGTATTTACATAAATGTAGATTGTTTTTAATAAAGTACTATTATCCCATATTTTGGTGTAAAAAAATAATTTTATTAAGTTTAAAATAGTGTTATCTCAACAACATTTTACTATTATTACAGTTGTGTTAATTGTGTGAATTAATTTCTTAACAAGGGTGTTAGGAAGCAGTTTTTTGTTTAAATTGAACTCTTGAGAGACAAGAATTACTATCCACACAAAAATATAAAAACAATATTTATTTATATAATGTTTAATGAAAAATAGGAATTAACATTTTTGTAATTGAATATACCACATACTCTCAAAAGGAGCTTACAAGACCTCAAATAGTTGTCTAATTGAGTTGTGCAGCTATTGAAGTTCAGAAAATCAACACTGTAGTACTCTTCAAAAACAAGCATAGCCAATGTATTGTTACAACAAATATTATTTGTAGTTTGAGGAAGAAGAAATAGATTTTTTCAACTTTTACTATAATCTTTAACTTCTTTTTCAAATAAGTCTATTGTATGATCACACACTTTCTGTAAGTCCTTGAGGCCTCGTTTAAGTATATCTAGAGCTGGTGTCTCATGAGTCTGGATTCTAAAGTGCATTTTAGATTCCGCTGGATGTGGTACTGTGTAACCACAAAATTGAACATCTTCACTGCAATAAAGTTTAAATATATTCATTAACATAAATAAAATGTATAATTTTTTCCTATAAATCTGGCAGTAGGTAAATCTTTTAGGATTCAGGATTGTTTACTTTACGTAAAGTTATAAAACTTACTATCTATTTATTATACACTTTAAAGCGTTTCCTAATGTGTGGCTTTCATTTTGAAAAACATATGTGCGGCAGGTTAAACCTGATTCTTCGTCTCCAGGCAGCTGAAAAAAATGTTTTTTATGAATAATTTTAGTGAACATGATTACAGTAACGGTATGTTTATTAAATACTATTTTATGTTGGTTATGATAAATATATGAGTAATATACCTCAGAAATTTTCATCGTTTTCACATTTAAAGACTTTAAGAATGATAAAGGATAATTGTTTTAATACGGTAGTAGCAAAATTTTATATAGTATGTCGATAATTTGACATTTGAGAAAACAAGCATGGCAATGTTTTGACTTTTGACGTTGACGTTACTTTTATGGCAGACTATCTAAATATATATAGAATTCATAGCACATTTTAATAACAAATATCTATATTTATACCTATAATAAAATTGTAACGGATCGGTGTCTGTACTTGGAAGATATTAAAAAAATAAATATTGGAAATCTTTATTACTGTGAACAATGATTTTTAAAATTTTTTCTTGTCTGTGCGCTGTGTCGCTAATCTTAGAATCGGTTTACCGTTTTAAATGCAGTTTTCATTATTGGAATCTGGCATGCGTTAACATATAGGGTTTATTTTATTACAAACGGTTAATAAATAAAAAAATATATATCAATTTAAAGTATTTAGTTCGACAAATTTGTTAATAGCTGTAACAGTTTGTAACAGTTATTTTATACAAATGTTTTAAAATATATATTTTTTATTTAAATTTATATTTCAATTTCCACTTCGCTATGGTGTCAGGCAAAGCTCGGCGTTGAGTTCCACCACTCAACACGCAATGACTCCATAATTCGGTGGAAAGTCGGGAACGGAGTTTTTTAACATTAGATTCTCATTGCCTAACCTGCTGTGTGCGGGATACAGCGCGAAGCTGATTGGATTTTTTAAATATTTTTATAGCTTTCTTTTGGTGGCAAAGAGCGGTGTTGAGTTCTGCTACTCAATACTCAATGTCTCGAAAATTGCGCGGAAATTGGGGAAAACAATGTCTTAACACTATATTCTTTATGCGGAATATTAAATATAGCGTACAGGTCAAAAAATTACTTAAATTACTACCTATATCTATATATATTTATATGAGAAAAACTACGTTTGCAGTGTTGCAAACATTTTTCTATTGACTACGAAATACAAATTCATATTCAGGGTTTTGTATCTGAAAAGGAAAAATTCGAAACCCATATAGGATCACTTTTTTATCTATCTGTCCGTATATCAAGACCATTTTACTTAAGGTTATATTAAAGTAGATTGGTCTTTGTTTGATTCCCAGTCGGGGTAATTAAATATTTAATATTTTTATTTCTTCGCTCTGGTAACGAATCAAAGCGTGGTTGAGTTACGCCACTCTACACGCAATGCCTCGAGAATTCGGCGAAAAGTGGGGGACAGCAGTGTCTTAATGGGAACGGAGTCACTTATCTTTAGTTCTCTACACTGCTTGTTAGTACACAGGGTCAAAATATAAAAAATATATACAGAAATTTGACATTATGCTATTAGACATTTGCTATAAACAAACAGCTGTTAAGAATTCAATTTAGTTCTAGTATACTAAATTGCACAGCAGACTCTAATTTATGGACTCTACAAAACCGACTTTACTTAAAATTTATCGTTTATATAATACCTTGTCTTCATTTCTTTGGGCGGAAAATTTGCTCTGGCATGATTGTTGTTCCTATAAATTAGTCTGTGGTATAGCTGTAATGCGAATCATGGGTCCTAAATACAATTTATGCAGAGTTTCTTGTTAAAATATAGACACAAAGGCTTATTTATGAGGACGTTTAGAACGAGATATATTTATGCTAATTTATATACCAATATAAGAGAAATAATTCAGTATTTACGGGGTGTATAATTTTCACACGCGTGTTTTTGCTCACTTAGCCACCATATATTATATTTATTTGACAATAACACGTAAAATAAATTTTACTTTAGATATACTTATGAAGTGATGATATACGTAAGCATTGTTATAAATATAACTGGATAAATATCCAGCTGTGAAAAGTTAAGTGTGAGAGAAATAAAATTTATCCCGTCGATTTAAAATGGCGAACAAACACGTCCAGCCATTTTCTCATGATGACGTAATATTCTTAAGAGGATAAAAGCGCTGTACAGTGTACTGAACTAGATCGCACAAGTGTTGCTAAACGTAGTAAAAGGACCTAACAATGGATGCTATTAAATATAAAAAGGTATAATTTTGTGATAAAATTGTAGTTCTTAATATTATATATTTAAAATAAGCCCCGATATACGTATTTATTTACTAGCAGAATGACAATTACTTATTTAATTATTTTCCATTTTAGTTCTTTTAATACTTTTGTGTAGAAACTGTGAAAATAAAAATCGTAACTAAAAAAACCTATTACATACCGATAAATGTTTTGGCGTTTCAAGATATGAAATAATTAAGATTTTGCCTTTTGATTTCAGACTTTACTATCTGTCTATAATTTCAATATCTAACCTACATGCATTCCATATGCATTGAAATTCTGAAACGAAATATTTTAAATATATAATATTTTTTTTAATATACAGCGACAATATTGTGATTACAATCACCGTTGTTCACAGTTCAGGTAAAAACGTTACCTAAGCTTGATAGCAAGCTTAGACAAAGAGGATTAATGTCGTATTTTCCTTTAATCTTTCGTTATTCGAGAAGGAAGGTGTCGGCATTAGCTTTCAATGCTAAGGACGATGTTTTTGTGAGCCAGTAGACTTAAATAAAATATTTTATACATATTTACTTACCGTCTTAGTTACTAAGGAAACGTGAAATTCAATTATACAAAATATAAAAGGATACTTTTAGATAATAGTAAAATCAAATCTTATAAGTAAATAACATATCCTCGTTAATATTACGATTATAATTTTCATTGCATATGAAATTAACATGATGTGCCTTGTTTTGAATAAATTATTATTTTAACCTAAGTTTCGCTTGATCTTATCTTGTCACTTTGCCCGACTTGAATGAACTCTGCAACTTTCATTATAATTTAGTTTTAAGCCGCGCCAAATTTAAATATGGTACCTGCGAACAGAACAGTACATTTATATACATATAAGACTAGTGACCTCCGCGCGACTTCACCGTTTTGAAGTATATGAATTATAATATGTTTTTCAGCTTCACACTCTATTCCGCATGTAGAGGGCAGCAGTGCAGGCAGAGGGAGCCTGGTTTTAGGAAACTCCGCTGCGAACCCACAACAAAATTTATATAATATTTATTTAAGTATATTTAATAAAAAAATATATCTGTTTTACTATGATTATCTATATTGTACTCTAAATAAACAGTCTAAATAAGTTCATTTTTTTTTTGAATTTGCAAAAATTATAGTATTTAATAATAATAGAAAAATGTTTATTTAATCTAGGTGAGCGGTAGGTACGCGCAGTATTAATATGAACATGTTTTTTTATTTAAAAAAAGTATAAAATATAACGAAACTTTAACGTTTAGTAGGATATCACGTAGCGCGGAGCAAGGAGATTTCGCGATTGTAGAATTGATAGATCAACTACTCTTCCACTAAATTGTACTTAAGGCACAAGACGTTAATTAGTTATGAGAACAGTCTCACTCAACTGTCGAACTTAGGCGACTAACGCGCTCGGCCTTATATTCTATTTTCTGAATTTATCACCTGTGACTCACCCGGAAACCAAGCACATCACTACTTATTAATTATTAAAAGAAGACCACCCAGCGCCAAAACTAAAAGACCAAAATCATACCAAACCAATAGCGCTAACGGAAATCAATACACTATGATATTAATTATTATTATTAAAGTATTATTATCAATGAAATCAGAAATAAATCACTAAAATCACCAAATATGTCGAAACAGCCTAAAATATATTTAATCAAAAATAGTATATAATATTATATATTATTTATAATATTTTCATTTAAATATTAGTTAATATGTGTTCCGTTCGTATTATACGTACCTACTTACATAATACATGTGTCGCTTTGGATTTTGTAAACAACCTGAGGGCGTCTTATTACCATCCCTCGTCACGGTGAAACGTGACTCGCTAAATATTATGCCTCTTTATGAATGTTATGCGTGTTATTATTTTATATCTTATATATATATATATATATATATTAGTATATTTATGTTATTATTATAATAGCCTCTTATTAATAATGTTTCATTAACTGTTAATATGCAAGATATAATATCAAAATGTTAATAAAATGTATATTAAAGATTAAATTAATGAGATTAATTAAAACACTAAATTAACAAATCTCGTAAATATAAATATTGTTTTGTTTTTTAATATCTCAGATTGTATTCGTTAAGATAATATAAATATTTTACCTACTCTAAACGTCATGTTTATCAAAATTTTGTATAGTAAAAAAATCAGATTTGTTTCTTGGAGACCATCAAAGTGCTCTAGCCTAGTATATTTTTCCACATTAAATATAATAAAATTAAATTAAATTTTAATTTTGACGTTTATCTTATTATAAAGATTTGGTGCCATTAAAGTTTTACTTTCTTGGGTAAAACAATGATGATGCAGTACTTTTCTCTTACTATAGCTGTTAACGAGTTTTAAATTTGCTGGCTTCGTTAGACTTCCTTATTTGATATAAGTATTTTTTTATTTAAAATTATTAAAGAGTCGAAAAGGTAAATAATAATATAATAAAAAGGATTAAACCAGCTACTTTAGAAATTAATAATGTATTATTATTTTTAAAACCACGAGACAGTGAGGCTATTTCAAAAAGTGGGGTGTATCTGTCCCTTTTTTACCCTATACAGAATACCTACAGGACTTGCATTTCTAATATAGTAAAAGTCTTGTAAGAATACAGGCTGTCAGAAACAACATTTATCATCATATTGGCACGGATTTTCGATATGGCGACATATTATGTTTTTGTGATGAGGAAGAATAATAAGGAATCATATTAGTAAAATGAATTTTCCGTGCTTCGAAAATAAACTTAAAAAAAACTAAAACATTTTAGTCGCCGTTTTGAAAAGTAACTTTGTTATAGGTATATTTTATTGTATTAATATAGCTAAACTTGACATTTAAATAAATGTTGCCTTTGCAATTGCCAGTCTATTAAAAAGAATGGAGTCAATAATTATAATTTTAATTGTTTTCTTGTTTATATACTTTTTGTACGGAATTGAAAGTTTCAATTACAGGGGTACACAGGTTTTAGAAATATATTTAATATTGATTTAAAAAATCATCACACTTCAGACGCGTCTTTATTATAATTCGAATTTATGTATAAACGTTATAACAGCGATTTGAAATTTAAATAAGCTATAATATAAATAATAGAAATTAAAACTTTGAATATGCATAGTAATTGTCACTGAATATTAACAATTACGATTCGGGCAGGTAAATTTTGGTTATATAGAACTTCTCAATCCTGGCTTGCCGGTAGCGATTAAACTTAACGAAACTCTTCTATCTCGAGCTTAATTTTAAAGCCTCTTGTCCCATGTTTAAGTTAAACCGTCATTCATAATTATTCAGGATCAGTAAGCGATACTCCGAGTAATTGTTAAAAGTTATATAAGTAATAATGAAATTTAATTCAATTCATGTAATTTAATTTAATAGCAATACAGAATTCGATTTATTTTAAGGTAGATTCTCATGTCATTCTTATTCCATTTCAGTATATGTTGAAACTTTATATGATTGTTGTAACTTTTATGGTAAACATATTTCTAATCAATACGACAATTTTTGCGAGCAACATCAAATAAATTCCAAAAGATCTAAATTACGATTTATTTAATGCGTAACAATATATAGTTAAAAATACTAAAATAATTGATCTACGTTTAGGGTTCTGTACCTCAAACTATCCCATGATCACTTTGTTGTTTGTTTGATGGGCAACAAAGTGATCATGTAATAGTTTTTTCGAGGAATTTCGAGGAAATTAAATATTTATATTTAATTAATAATAGTTTAATGCGTCCCAAGCTTTTTGAAATTTCTGTTTTAACTATTGTTTTTTCAGCTTCATGCCTAAGGGAAACCTAGTGTTTAGACACCGCGTTCGCCACTATCCGCCGAATTCTTGAGGCACTGCAATGTTGAGCGGCGCAACTCAACGTTGCGGTTTGCCTCGTTACTAGAACGAGAAAATGAAAATGATAAATATTTAATTCCCTGAGTGGGAATCGAGTCCACAGCTGTCACTTTTACAGTCGCAAAAATACTGACTTGGCATGTGCTCCTGTGCCACGACGGCTACACACTTCATCTCGCGTATAGCAGAGTAAGCAAGGAAATTTAGTAATCATAAATTAACGCCGCGCTTTGTTTTAGTAATGGAAAAATTATTCATTTCTCAACTGGAAATCAAACTCATAACTATTACAGTTAGACGCAATAACAGATATAAGTACTACTTACATAATATTATTGGGTGTATCACAAAATATGTTCTTTCTAAGTATTTCAACTATAAAAAACTAAATACCGTGCGCACTCCGGACGGGTCTATTGTATATCGCTTTGCTTTGAATTCTTAGTAATCAATGGCCGTACTCTACTAAATTGCTCGAGTACAAAGTAACCACTCCTCGTATTTTACCACAAATTGTTATGAAAACATTTTCTTAAATACTGCCTAAGGTAATCTCAAAAGGAATTGTTCCTTTGCTTTGCAAATATTTATAATTATTATCTAAACGAGTCCAAGAAGTTATACTCGAATAAACATTAAAAAGATTATTCTTAAAGATGATTTTCATATTTCAAATTTAAATTATATATTATTTAGTTTTAATATATTATATTTATATTAATAGCCATGAGGTGAAGGTATCAAATATGACATAACCAATTTTGTAAAGATGTAATACATAATTAACTTGACGTGCTATTTTGCTGTTGCTATAATAGGTACTTATATTTTTCTTCTTCTATTTAACCATGGCAGACACCAGAACTAAAAATTTTCCATAATTTAATCATATTAAATATTAGTATTATTCTAGAATATAACTGAAAAAGAGAAGTAGATAGAATAGTGCAGGGATTTTTTTGTTGTTTGGCTTTATCCACTTAATATTATATTTCCGCTGTATCCCGCACAGAGCAGGTTAGGCAGAGGGAACTTAGTATTAATATACTTCATTCCTTATTTTCCGCCGGATTCTGGAGGTGTTGAGTGGTGGAACTCAATGCCGCGTTTTGCCTCGACAATAGATCAGAGAAATGAAAATATACATTTAAATGCATATTCCATTTCCTCGGATGGGCACCGAAGCCACAACCAGTCGCGTTTACAGTCACACTTTGTGCTTCTGCGCCACGACTGGCCTCAATAATATATCTCGTTTATCTAAAATTATCAACACTATTTACAATTGATATAATAGATAAAGTTTTCGAATAGTCAAATAATAATAATGTGAAATTTAAGCTTCAGTAATTTGAAGTTAATTTCTTTCACAGCGTGTCGTAATCGTTTTCAAGAGAGGAAAATTTGGATCACGTTATGCTTAATATAAGTGTACGTTTAAACTTTCCAGACGCTATAGTACCGTTACGTTATAGGAATATTCCGTTATAATTATATTACCAGAGTCGGGTATATTAGAAAATATGATTATTTACTGTTTTAACTTTTTTTTTTTAGCTTCACTCTATATCCCACATACAGCATAGTAGGCAGAGGGAACCTAGTTACCTAGAACACTCCGTTCTCCACTTTCCGCAAATTTCTGGAGGCATTGCGTGTTGAGTGGCGGAACGCAGCGCCGAGCTTTCCCCTCGACACTAGAGTGAAGAAATAAAAATATAAATGTAAATAAATATTTCATCTCCTCGAGTGGGGATCGAACCCACAACCAGTCGATTTACAGGCAAACTTGTGCCCCTAGACCACGACTGGCCTTTCGGCCTGACTGGTTTTTTAACTCTTAACGTTAATAGTTAACATACGTATATTTTATTATATGTTATTTTTGGAATACACTAAAATAAAAACATTAATATATTTTACATGGACATTTTTGCGAATAAAGGTAACTGATTATTTTTTATATTATAAATACAGGTAGTTCTGCCTGTAATGTACTATACGATTGATGTCCATTTCTTGTAGTTAAAATCATTTGAATTTCTCAGTTTTATAAGACAGTGTGAGTGAGCTTCATGTTATCAGAAAATATAAATGCTTTAAGTGAATATAATACCTAAGTGAATATAAATAATTCAATTACCTAATCGACGTTTTAAGCTCTATTTTGTAAATTGATCATGCATTTTCAGTTTTCAATTACTTACATGCTTTTATAATTTATTATTAAATAATTTAAAAGTGGGAAAGGAAATGTTTATAATGTTAGAAATATATACGATAATTTGAACGAGCTATCTGAAAGAAATCTAAATAGTACTTTATAGAGTTTAAAAGTTATACGACTTGGAATTCCGGTCTCGAGTCAAGTCATATTTAAAGTTTGTCGTGCCGTATAGGTGAATTCGTGTCGAATAAATTTTATAAGTTAGATTTTATTTTCCTTTTAATTTGTAACAAAGTGACCCGGTATCATAATTAATATCTGTTTTTGATTCATCCTAGGTTTCGAAAACAAGATTAAACTACAAGGAAATATTTCAACTTAATTTGTTTTCTTTACTAAGATAATGATAGATACGTTTTTAAGAGATAATCTGTCTACAAGCAAGTTTGATTTTTGTTTTAGATTAACGTCAAAGACCACATTATTCATTGCCTATTTTTCACCAACACTCATCATATATCATAATGATATGTTATGTTCATAAAATAAGTCAATTTGTTAAAATTGGTATTTAACTCTCAGTACTGGCAATAAATAGTGCATAAAGTTGTGCGTTTGTATAACGGATTGTGATGTAATTAAATAATGCTAAAATACTTAAACCTCCAAAGAAACTAACTAATTAAAAGTAGGTTGTAATTTAAGAGGAAAGTGTAAATTTCTTATATATATATATATATTTATATATATATATATATATATATATATATATATATATATATATATATATATATATATATATATATATACATATATTTGAGGCCAGTCGTGGCGCAGCGGCACGAGGTGTGACTGTAAAACCGACTGGTTGTGGGTTCGATCCCCACTCGAGGAGACGAAATATTTACTTAAATTTATATTTCCATTTCTTCGCTCTGGTGTCGAGGCTAAGCGCGGCGTTGAGTTCTGCCACTCAACACGCAATGCCTCCAGAATTCGGCAGAAGGTGGGGAACGGAGTGTCTTAACACTAGGTTCCCTCTGCCTACCCTGCTGTGTGCGGGATACAGCGTGAAGCTGATTTATTTATTTATTTTTATTATATATATTTCTTATAAAATGCTCCTAACAAATTGAATTTATCCTGGCTCCAGTTTTGTAACTCAAGTTAAACGTTTTCTCAAAGTAAAAACTTTCTAAATTTGTCGTGACATCTTCAAACTGTATTGAAACTTTTTCAAAAGTCTTTTGTTCAAATTTTTATAACATAGAACCTTTTTTGTTTACGAATACAGATTAAAAATCATAATTTTAAATAAAATTACCCGAAAAATATCCAAGCAAATTTGGTACACAAAATTTTATCTTATTTTTAAAAATAATATAAAATTATGCTCACTTAAGTAAGCGTAAAATTTAACAACCACTGAGGTTGTTGTTCAATAGAAACTAATAAAAGGGATTACGTTTTAATATTCCAAAACGACGTAATCTCTACTCTCTGTCGTGAAAAGGTGTTAAACGGGCACCATTTATCAGGTCGGTGCTCTGATAACTCGGAAAGGGGCACAGGTTAACAATCCATAGCAATAACGAAACGTATCAAAAAATCTGATTTTATTATGAAAGAATTAATATTTGTATTTAATTGCTATAAAAAACTATAATAATAATAAATAATACATGATTAGAAATTAGGGCCTAAGTTAGCTAAAGTTTCTCTCGGTAATCTAGTGTATTTGTCAACTTTGGAAAGTTTGTTAGTGTTTAAAAATCGAAGCTTGAAAATGTTATTCTTTTGCAGTAACTATATTTATTCAATTCTCGAATAAAGTTCATAGTTAGTTATATAAGCCTAACGCGCCACTTAAGTATCCAGAAACTGGAATAAAGCCACTTTTTAACGAATACATTCTGTATATTGTAAAAAAAAAAAACAGTTTTTTTACATTAACAGGATAGGGTGGATGTGTCAACACCACTTTAAATGAAACCATAGTTTTAACTACTCCATAAAAGCCTAATACATTTTTTTTCCCAAAAATAAAAAGTGTTTTTTTTAAACAAAATAAATAATAAAATTGTCGTTTTAAAATAAAACGCCATTTGTCACCTATCAAAGGGAAACCGCGGCATACGCCTTATTCAGAAATCGAATTGTAGGTGTTGGCGGTAAAGTTCAAAGTTGTTTAACCTTTAATAGTATTTTTGTAGTAGTATGCGTTTACGTTAATCGCATCTTTGCGTAACTCTGTCACATGAAATACAGGTATGGATATACATGGTGAAATGAAAAAAAAAATCCTACGTCTCAACTGTTGAGTTATCTTGATTATTTTTTATAAGTATAGGTTTGAAATATGTAAAATATGTATGCTGTTTCCGTAAAAACAGCGCTGCCTCTTCCACCCTGCCTAACACATAAACATTCAATTAAAATTGGCTTCTTTATACAATAAATACAAATATTACGCAACGTGAATAGCTTTCATGTGGACGAGTGTCCTAATACTACGTCGGTTCTCATATTAAAATTCAGGTACAGCCGCGGAGTCGTTTTAATAATGAGTTGTACAGACGTCGCACACGTTTATGTGCTCAAAGTGTGTGTGTTATTACACATATTATTAAAGGTACTGTGCTATTTCTTATTATATACTATGTAGGTAAATTGAAATAGTTTTGGTTATATCATTCTCTTTTTATACTTAATTACAAATTATCTTTGCAAATTATGGGATAATAAAAGGTACAATTTTAGGGCCAGTCGTGGTATAAGCGTGTGATTATGAACGTTTCAGGTTGTGGGATCGATAAGCACTCGAAAAAATTAAATATTTATAATTTTAATTTTTTTCGTTCTGGTGTCGAGGCAATTCGTGGCGTTGAGTTCACTCAACAAGCAATGGCTCCAGAATTTGGCGAAAAATGGAGAACACAGTGTTTTAAAAATCCTTCTGCCTATCTGCTATGTGCAGGATGAAGCTTGAAGCTAAAAATCAACATAGGTATAATTTATCTTCGATTTTCGATGTGCTTTTTGTGAATTTGATTTTAAATTATATAGATAACTCATATTATCTATATATATAAAAGGACTTGTGCTGACTGACTGAGGTAAGACGCACGCAGAGCCGTAACCGCTGATGATAGAAACGTGAAATTTGGGCAGATGTTTATTTTCATATTCTGGGCATCCACTAAGAAAGAATTTTGAAAAATTTTAACCCTAAAGGGATGAAATAGGGGTTGAAAGTTTGTATGGATTTTTTTAAAAATCGGCACCGATTTTTATAAAATTTGAAATTCAGACTCGTAAAAACATTTCATTGAACACGTGTTTCATGGTTTTTTATAATTCACCTCCTAAGGGTGCAAATAAGGGGTTGAAAGTTTGTATGGAAATATTTTTAAATCACCACCGATTTTTATAAAAAAATAAATTCAAACTGTTAAAAATATTTTATTGAACACGTGTTTCGTGGTTTTTTTAGAATTCACCCCTAAGAGTGCAAATAAGCGGGCGAAGCCGCGCGCGCCCTCTAGTTTTTAATATTTTCGTTTGTAATAGTGACTTATTATGATTACGTATTACATAGTATCTAGTATAGTACTGCAAAATAAAAATACATATTCAGATATATGTATGAACCCAGAATATGCTTCTACATTTATCTTTATAGTGTTATTATGTGTATGACTCTACGTTGGCAATATTTTCGTGCCTCTTGTCATGTTTCGTTTATGAAGTCACGTTCCTTATTGACGAGGTGGCGGCTATAATGAGACGCCCTTACTCTTGTTTATTACGTACGAAATACTTTGACTCGGTTTATCTTCTATGTAACATATTACTCTACGTAATACTTACTATGGATATATTAATTAAAAATTTCATTTAAATTATATTCTGTTTTATTCTAAAGTACATAAATTAATTTATTTTTGTATTACTATATTAAAAGATGTAAAAAATATTTGAGAATAAAATACCTTATATAAAAACGCTATTTCAATAAAAAAAGAAATGAAAATTTCACTCTTCTGTATTCTCATGCACGTCGAATATCCATCATCCATTTTAGAGGTCCCGGAGTAGATCGGGGATTACATCAGCTATATTGAAGAGTCAATTTACTTTTTGAATACATCTCGATAATCATTTTCAGGGAAATTGGTTGGACGAGAATGTTATTACAAAATATTTGTTTTAAAACAGGAAATTTGAAATTTACTAATATTACTATTGTTATTATAATTTTTGTTATTTTATGTATTTTTTTCTTGTTTGTACATATAAACGTTGTCAATGCTTTATCTATACATATTTCTACATATGTAAATTCTTCATTATGTAAATTACTAAAAAAATCTATTAAGTACTGTTCCCAGATATCATCGTTTATATTTATTGATGAAATTTACACTTACAATTATCCAGATATATATCAAGATTTTCTTTGGTAATTCTTAAAATTTGCTACAGGCTTTGCTTAAGATATTCCTGATTAAATACAACTTTCAACTTAAGTATCGATTTTCAAATCACTATGCACATTAAAGTTTGCATCTAATATACCGTACACAGAGCATATTTTGTTATATGTACGACCTAATTATTAATTAGAAAAATCTAATCTAAATCAGCTTCACGCTGTATCCCGCACACTGCAGGATAGGCAGAGGGAACCTAGTGTTAAGACACTCCGTTCCCCACTTTCTGCCGAATTCTGGAGGCATTGCGTGTTAAGTGGAAAGAAAAATATTTTGGAATAAAATTTAAACTACTATTGGTGCAAAGTGTATAATAGATGATATATATATTATAAGTTTACTCAGATAAATAATCTTTCGCCGGTGATCAATATACTAATGTGATTAATGTACTTTATTTATCCAATAATATATACTTATTAAAATAAAACGAGGCATTGGGCTGTGCAATTTAACAGGCAATATCTTAAAATTGGGAATAAAGTTAAAAACGAGATTTTAACACTAGGTTCCGTCATCTGCTCACCAAATAATAGTCTAAAGCAAAAAATAATCTATAAAACTTTATATAACATACAGGCATTCTGTTATTGTGTAAAATACTCTATAGTAGAACGCCCAGCCCGTCATGTCCCCTTTAAATATTTTAGGAATCAATGACGGTACTCTACAAAATTGCTTTGAACACAATAAATTTACGGCTATTTTCCTGCTGCTATTATAAAATGTCTCTAATGATTGTTTATTTAAATTTCCGTTCTTAGGAAGGGTGAATGTTTAGGATAAATTTGGTAAATTAGTTTTTCCTTTTAAAAATTGGTTTTTTGGTAAAAAAATTCACGAGATCTTTCCCTTGTAACGTTTAAAATACATAGGGCCAGATTCACTACTGGCTGATCCTGTCCTGAACAGCCTAATCTGCCATATTAAAGCTATTTTTGGTTTCACAGGTCTCGAATAGCAATATCTAATAGATATACATTTACTACTTTACTACATTACTACTACTACTTTCTTTTTTTGGCTTTTGTCTTGGTGCCAAAGTGAAGAAATGAAAATATTCATACATTAATAATTCATTCTCTGCAGTGTGGGGGGGAAGTTACGGACAATAAAAAAAATGTTGTTTTTTTTGTAACAATATTTAAGACAAAACTAAGTACATGGGAAAAAGTTTGTATTTAAAATATTTTTATTTAATGGTAAAATAAATTGCAGCGTTGGATTATGCCGTTCAACGTTGATTGCCACTGCTTATACCTATAGTGAAAACCGGAATTTATCGGTGGATTTTTTTATATACAAAAATATTTTGGTATAGGAATGATAAATCTTTATCGTTTTGCTTGTTTTCCTCGTGCACTAGACACGTTTTGTTGATTAAAGTAAGTAATATTTAAAAAACAAAAGAAAAAAAAATCAATTTAAACAATTACCTTATTTTTAATCATTTACTTCTAAAACATATTTCACTGTTTAAATTTTTTTTAGCACTCGTATGTATTCATATTTTCTATAGATATACATATGTAAGTGCATTTAATTATAGGATTTCGTATCCATATAAAAAAACAGAACTCTTCTTCTAGATTCACTTTTATGTTTTTTGAAGGTGTAGAGGTATCAATGTAAAATCAATATCAAATATTTAGGTCTACTGTTCCTTGGAACAAAAAAAGGCTCAAACTTTTAAATCCAATCGCAATTAAAAGATTTACGTGGACTAAGAAGTTACATTTTTATACACGTGTCGCATAACCTAAACCTATGGGGTGCTTTCTGTTGATCTAGAGTTTTAAAAATGGGCAAGAAGTAAGAGCTTACAGTACAAATAAATGGAAAAATAAAAAAAAATGTATATTTATATATCATTTCATACAAAATTTGTGCAAATTTAAGTTTGTCATCTTATACATGTAATGATTTTATATTTATAGTTTTGATATTCGGCATAATTTGTTATAAAAAAATATAAATCAACCTCTTTGTTTAAGTAAAAGATATTTTTGAATATTAGTTTATACACCACCAGAGGACACTACTAAAATGACGCTTTATGTGGTCGAAAAATTCGAGATACACTTTTTAGAGAAAGAAGAGCGGAGGAAGAAAGAGTTCCTCTAGAATAACATATTGTACCTATTAGAATTTAAGATAGAAATTGTACATGCTTAATAGTATTTTATTCTAGAACAAATATAAATTTTGTAAAAGCCTCGAGATGTTTGATTTGTTTACATCTCAGTTGTTCTTCCGTTGACCAACAATCATGAAATTAGTACGGAACTCTCAGTGGCTCCGATTCGTACTTGACCTATTTTTTTTTATTTAGGAGAACTTTATTCATAGTACCCATAATTTAGGCGTAGGAAGGCGAACAATGCAAGTAAGGAAAGTAATATCACAGACATCCATCAAGTTTTTAATATAGTTAGATGAGACCGCCCAAGTTAGCTGTACGCCCCCTAGAGGCTAAAGCCGAAGTCAAGATCCAATTAAAGTTACTTCCCTAGGCAGCCAACCGTTACCGATAAGTGTCGCAGTCTAATCTTAATAAGAGTTCGACATTAGCTTGTTTTATACACTCTATATTCATTATTATTAGCAATAAATATTTATAATGTTACGATGCTGCAGTGGAAAATTATCTGACTGAACTGGTGGTTGTATATTAAATTTTCATTGTAAACATAATATATAATAATAAAGAAAAAACGTATAAAAAAAATAAATAAATCAGCTTCACGCTGTATCCCGCACTCTGCAGGGTAGGCAGAGGGAACTTATTGTTAAGACACTCCGTTCCCCACTTTCTGCCGAATTCTGGAGGCATTGCGTGTTGAGTGGCAGAACTCAACGCCGCGCATAGCCTCGACACCAGAGCGAAGAAATGGAAATATAAATTTAAGTAAATATTTCATCTCCTCGAGTGGGGATCGAACCCACAACCAGTCGATTTTACAGTCACGCTTCGTGCCGCTGCGCCACGACTGGCCTCTAAAAAACGTATATAATGTCAATAAATATTAACAATCACAATAATTATTCTTTGATCATGCTCTGTTTGTAAATATGGTATCGTGCAGTTCCATGCTGAATATTTAAGATATTGAAATCTTTTCAGTGTGTAAATATGAATTTAATTAAAAAAACAAATCAGCTTTACGCTGAATCATTAATGCTGAATGAAGGTGGGCAGAGGGAACCAAGTGTTAAGACACTCCGCTCCCCACTTTCCGCCGAATTCTGGAGGCATTGCGTGTTGAGTGGTTGAACTAAACCCACAACCAATCGGTTTTACAGTCACACAGTTTGAGCTCCTGCGCCACGACTGGCCTCAATTTAAAAAAAATAAATAAAGTAAGCTTATTTAAATTAAGCCATTGAATTTAAGCCAACGTGCCTAGAAAGACCGTATCTGACTGTTAGCGCGATGGTTATCGATTCGTTCGTCATTCGGAGGAATGAAATATTTCAGGAAACGAGGAAAAAAATTACCACCTCTTACATGTTAAATTGCCGTTGTTAACCTTTTCTTTGCGTGTAAAATGACCGACTGCTATCTGAATAAAAAACATGGAGTTAATTTTACGTTTGTTATTTAGTATTTAATCTACTTTTTCTGTTTAATATCAGAAAAAAATATATGTTGCCATATAGTTGTAACGTTTTTTAATATCAATAAAGAACAAAATCTTAACTCACGCATATTCAATTTAAAAGAAATATTTTATAATATTTTTTTAATATAAACTCTGACATTTCAATAGTAATATTATTTTTATGGGACAGATAAAAAAAATACGATCAAACGATACATCCACTTTGTCGTAAAAGTAAAATAACAATAACAGCATTGGGCCTTTGTCTGATCTCTTTTACTGATTTTTCTTACGTGTGCGAATATATTTTATGCCTAAGAAAAAATACGCGCGGTTTTGTATCGAATTCTTTACATTATGGAAATTACTTTCACGCTAAAGTGTTTACTTCTTGCTGTATTCACACTTGACTTGGGGAAAAACGACAATTTCGGTTTATTTCTGTCTATTTTTATAACGGAAATTCTTTTTTACCTTCGATCATTTAAATTTTAAAGATAAATAAACCTTCTTTGAGGTGTCGTGTGTCGTGGCGCAGGAGCACAAGCACGTGAACGCGACAGGTTCTAGGATTCGATTCCCATTCGAGGCAATGAGATATTTAATATTTTAATTTCTTGGCTCTGGTATCGAGGTAAAGCCCGGCGTTGAGTTCCGTTCGGCGAAAAATGAGGAACGGAGTGTCCTAACACTAGGTTGCATTGCATTTTTTAATTTTTTTCGAATAGAAGTAAGTATAGGTGGACGTAGGTATCTAGAGATATTTTTCAGGGAGGCCTGGACTTTAGCTATGAACTGATTTATTAATATCCTATAATAAAAACGTATCGAGCAGAATTTAAAGGAGAAAACTATACTGTGCTATATTATGTATCTTTTTTCATTGTAACCGATTTACAGATTGTCATCGTAGCCCCTTATTGTTTCTTTCGCGTATAGTTTTTCTGTTTTTCGTAATATAAATAGAATAGTTTGAATAAGTTTTTTTTTATTGCTTTTACTTTTTAGGAGTTCGTACCCTTTAGTGAAAAAAGGAACCTTTATAAGATCACTTTGTTGTCCGTCGTTTGTCGTGTCGTTAAAATCAAAATTGACTAATTTAAAATGGAAAACGCATTATTGAGAAAGGAGGGCAAAATGTCGTAATAATAATGATTTAAACCACTACTTGACTACGTAAAAACCGTTAAAAATAGAAAATCTAATTAGATAAACACAAAAAATACCACAATGTATATTTAAAGTTGACCCGACTCTTAATTTTTGACACGTAACGGGCACGAATCCTTAAAATGTTGGCTGCCCACCGGTTAATTTCTATTGAAAATTTATAGACTTATAAAGTTTTAGAGGCTTTCAAGCCCTTTATTTGTAACGTTAGTAGGCTCCATTTACATTTACTCGACATTACATTTTTAGTTCATGTTGTAAACGTTTATGGAGTGGAGGTACCAAAATTCTTGTCAATGAAATTAAGCGCTGTCACGAAGGCTCATGGAGAGATATCAAGAGGAATCCTAACTATCGTAAGTTAAATACAGGGGCAGGTTGACTTTATAAAGCCTACCTTCCATTACAACGTTTATGTGTACACTATTACATTTTACGATTTTACTCTCTCAGTTTACGACACTGGCTGTGTACTCAAATGGCTCGGAGTAACCTATTTATGGTACCCCGTATACCCCGAGAATGTCTCTTTGCGCCTGCATTTGTATTTTATCATATGTATATTGGAGATATTCAGCTTTTATTACTCGGTGACGGTGGTTTTGTAGAATATAAGTAAAATTTGTATTTTTCACTGTATTATAGATATATATTTTGTAAATATATATAGGGTAAGAAGATGATAATGCATTTTTAGCTTCACGTTTATAATGCAGAGAAGGACGTCAGAGGGGGTCTTGTATTCAGACACTTTGCTCCCTACTATCTCTCGAATACTGGAGTGACGGAACTTAACGCCGAGCTTAACCTCGACACTAAAGCGAAAAAATGGAAATATAAATTTAAATAAATATTTCATTTCCTCGAGTGGGTATCGAACCGACGAGTCGTGTTTACACTTATAGTCACACTTTGTGCCTTGTCATCAGTTTTACATACAGTGGAGTGGGGAAAGAGAATTTAGCATTAAGACACTCCGTTTTCCGCTTTGATCTCGAATTTGCGAAATTGAGTGCTAAATAGCAGAACTCAGCCTCACTCACCAGAGCGAAGAAATAAAAATATTAAATATTTCACTTCCTCGAATGGAATCGAACCCATAAACCTGTCACGACTGTACATAAACGGTCTTTAATATATTTTGGATGAAATTTGTTTTTTTTTATTCGAGCTTGGCCTACAAGCTTATATAGACGTTAAAATTTTCTTTATTGCGCTATAATAGAGGTACATGATGTTAATCTGTAAATCTGCTGTAAAAATGTCGTGAAACTTTTTACAACTTTACCTGAAGTTAACATTTTATGACTAATTTTCTGTGTAAAATTCATGTTATAGGGCAAAATTGTAAAGATAAACGACTTAAACTGCAATTAATGCTAATTTGAATAATTCCTATTTAATTTTATATATTTTTTCTTAATCGACCGTTAGACAAAATGAGCACTTAAGTATAGATTCAAGAGATATCCAGTATGTAGCGCACTTTATTTACGTATACCAACCGACCTTTCATATGTCTTCTAGGAGATCTTGAGCATTGTTACGAGACTTATATTAACGAAACTAGTATTATCGAAACTGTGATACAAGAATTAAACAATTCTTTAGGTTGCTTTAATTTAAAACAAGTAGTTTATCAAGAAAACGTATAAAAATTTGAATACGTTCATTAGTGAACGTATGGCTTAGCTTAGAACGCTTGGACGGTTTCCAAAGAGGCGTGGGTTCAAATCCAGCTACGTTCAAATTTTATACGTTTTTTTTAAATAGTATTAAACAGTATTTTTCTTTCCTAAGTGTGGAATAACACTTTTAAAAATGTTTAAAAATAAAAGTAGTTTAACCTTATCTTAGAAATAGAAACATATCCCTTCTACTCTTCTTTCATCATAAATTACAACACTCTTTCCGGTGGTAGGCTTCGGCCGAGGCTGGTTACCACCCTACAAGCTAAATCGTGCCGCCAAACGGGATCACCGCGTTCCGGTACGCAGCTAGTAGTAGCCTAAGTGGAGGTTGGGTCTGTGCAGTTGCGTCTTGACAGTAAGCGGTTTTGAGCAGCTGATTGTTGCGGCAGCGGGTGTCTGGCTCTGGAGGCTAGCGGGATCCGAAGCACGGTGCACCGCTGGCCGACCGTAGGCAGTTGGGGGCCCAAGTAGCGGGAAAGCCACCCGTGAAAGGCTGCCCCGCCACCTGACGAAAAATCCCGGGTTGTTTCACCTTGCCGGTTGGCGACCGGATGGGAGGACCAGGTGAGCATCCCCGGGGGGGTTCGGGCGTCCCCGCGGTCTCTAAGCTAGCCTCTTCTGTCTGTGGTCGCAATCAGCTCACTCCTCTGGCTAAACAAGTCAAGATGCCTCGCACAACTGCCTCCCTCCTGCCTATTCACTTCTTCCCTCTTCCTAAATTAAAAAAAAAATATGAAGCACAAAAACAGAAACAAGGTTAAACAGCGGTTGCACGTCCTCCCATTGAAAGTGCACCTCACCAATATTCGAGGCTTGCACTCAAATATCAACGCCGTCCACTTCCACCTTGAGACCGAAAGACCGCATCTTCTGTTCTTAACTGAGACGCAGATCAAGTGTCCAGCTGACGCTTCGTACCTTAAACTACCCTGGCTACTCCTTGGAACATAGATTCGAACAACGAGCAGGGGTCTGCGTGTACGTTCGCGATGACATCTGCATCAAGCGTCTCAAAAACCTTGAGACACCGGGTTTATCTACACTTTGGGTACTGGTCGATACTGGAGCTACACAAAATGTGTATGCTGGTGTCTACCGCTCGCACAGCGGAGACTCGGAGACAACTAGGCTCTTTGGTCATCTCAGCGAAGCCGCTGATGAGGCTCAGCAGAGGTACCCAGCCGCACAGTTATTCGTTCTGGGAGACTTTAATGCTCACCACAAAGAGTGGCTATTCCCATACCAGACGACTGACCACGCTGGGCGAGAGGCGCGCAAATTTTCATTATCTCTAAATCTCTCCCAACTGGTCAATTGTGCGACGAGGGTCCCCGATATAGAGTCTCACACAGCTAATTGCTTAGACCTTCTGCTGACTACGGACCCAGACCGATGCTCTGTGGCAGTTGCGGCCCCTTTGGGCTCCTCTGACCACTGTCTGGTGAAGTTAGTATCCGTGTACTCACCACCCGATCAGGGCCCTTGCGGTATAAGACGGGTGTGGCGATACAAGTCAGCAGACTGGGACGAGATGCGGCATTTCTTTTCGGCTTATCCTTGGAGATCTTGTTTTTCTTCAGGAGAATCGTCGAGCTGCGCAGAAGCCATTACCGAAGTCATACGGCAAGGCATGGAATATTTTATACCATACTCTGATATTCCTTCTGGTAGTAAAGCTCGCCCATGGTTTAACGCTGACTGTGACCGTGCAGAAGCGCGAAAACAGGAGGCGTATACTGCCTGGGCTGATGCTCGCACGCGAAAAGCTCCGAATACTCGCGAATTGAAGAAAAACTTCAACAGGGTCTCTAGACTAGGCAAAAAAGAATTACGCAGAGCTCGTTTCGACCACATTACGACCACGTACCCAGCGGGTAGTAAGGCATTTTGGTCACTCTCGAAAGCGGTTGAAGCGAACTTCTGTCGATCCTCTTTGCCTCCCTTGCAGAGGCCAGATGGTTCGCTTGCTCACACTGCGGAAGAGAAAGCGAACTTGTTCGCTTCTCTTTTTGCGGAAAAATCGCGTCTAGATGATGCAGGTAAAACACCACCATCATTGCCTCTCGCCGACTGCTCCATGACAGTTGTCCGCATTCGCCAAAAAGAGGTACGCGTAGCCCTGCAAAATTTAGATGTGAATAAGGCAAGCGGCCCAGATGGCATTCCTGCCATTGTACTGCGGAACTGTGCGCCTGAGTTGTCTCCGGTTCTGACACGCCTGTTTCGACTCTCACTAGATACTGGAGTAGTGCCCAAGTCGTGGAAGCTTGCAAACGTGCAACCTGTACCCAAAAAAGGCAGTCGGGCAGACCCTGCCAACTACAGGCCAATATCGGTCACCTCTATACTCTGCAAGACTATGGAGCATGTACTGAATAAAAGGCTTGTGGCATATCTGGAGGATAATGATCTCCTAAGCGATAGCCAGTACGGATTTCGTCAGGGGCGATCGACAGGAGATCTCCTTGTGTATGCCACTCACATATGGAGCGAGGCTGTCGAGAGATATGGCGAGGCCCTTGCTGTGTCTCTCGATATGTCTAAGGCTTTTGACAGGGTCTGGCATGCAAGCCTTATAAGTAAGCTTCCTGCATACGGACTACCGGCTGACCTTTGCAAATGGATATCAGACTTCTTGAGTGAGCGATCGATACAAGTGGTCCTAGATGGCCGCGTATCTGATCAACAGGCTATAAATGCCGGAGTTCCTCAAGGATCTGTTCTGTCCGCAACTCTATTCCTGCTGCACATCAACGACATGTTAACGCCCGGTATTGTTGGGTACGCTGATGACAGCACGGTTGTTGACAAATATGTGTCCAATGCAAAGGCCAGTCGGAACGAAATCCAGTCTTGTCGAGAGTCTATGATCGATCGTCTGAACCTGGCACTTCAGGGCGTCTCTGAATGGGGTGATGCCAATCTTGTCAGGTTTAACGCTAAAAAAACACAGGCGTGTTTATTCTCTGCAAAACGGAGCCCTTTCGATCTTGCTCCGACTTTCCGAGATGTACCCGTGCCGATAGCTGATCATCTTGAGTTTCTTGGCATGAACCTTACGTCAGATCTGAACTTTGGACGTTACATCGAGTCATTGGCTACAACTGCAGCTAAAAAGCTAGGTGTCCTCTCAAAGGTTAGGCAGTATTTCACTCCGGAACAGCTTCTCCAACTTTATCAAGCTCAAGTCCGATCGTGTATGGAATACTGCTGCCACCTCTGGGACGGATCTGCTAAATATCAGCTAGCGACCTTAGACTCGATTGAAAATCGCGCCAAGAAGCTCATTGGCGACACAGCGATAGTTGAGGCAAAGCTGCAAAGCCTTAAACATCGTCGAAAAGTAGCCTGCCTATCGATATTTTACAGGATACATTTCGGAGAGTGTGCAGCAGCGCTGCATGACTTAGTACCGTCTTCTCCTTTCCATCTGCGGGGTACTAGACGTAGACAGGGATTTCACCCATATGTCGTCGATATACCACCTTTTCGCACGCAACGCTTCGCCTCCACTTTCTTAATGCGAACTGCTAAAGAGTGGAACTCCCTGCTTGCTGAACTGTTCCCCGACAAGTATAACTTGGCCCTTTTCAAGGCAAGAGTGAATAGGCATTACCGAGGTAAGCATGCTCCACCTTCGTTCGCGTCGTCACTTATCACCAGGTGAGATAGCGGACAAATGTTTGCCTATCTATAGTAAAAAAAAAAAAAAAAATTTTAACGTGGCCAAACCATTTATCGTTGTTTATTTTTTATTCTGAATCATTACGAAAATAAAACAATGGTAATGGCTAATACAAAAAAATAATAAAACTGACATATTAAGCATCGCTTATTGTCCCACTTTGGATAATATATATTTTGCAATATTTTTTGCAAATTGAATAAAAGAGCTTTTAGTGTCAACGTTGATAATATGTTAGAAAAAAATACATTTTGCGAACCGTTTAGACTTCCGCATTACTGGACCCTTGTCAAAACGATATTTCAGTTTATGTTTTGAAAAAGAGAAATTTATGATCAAAAAGTAATGTATACAAAAGGTATAGAATCTGTTTCTGGTTCACCTGTTCTTTCACCATTGGCTACTGTAGTTACTACATTGTTAGGGTTCCTTTCCTTTTAAGGAAAAAATGAACCCTTATAAAATAACTTTGTTGTCCGACCGTCTCTCTGTCTGTCTGCCTGTCTGTTTGTCTGTGTGTCGAGAGCCTTTATCTCAGGAACGTTTAAAGATATCGCGTTGAAATTCAAACTTTGTTCTTAGATCTACAGTCCCTTAATTTCCAGAAAGAAGAGAAAAGAGCCTTAAAAGAGGGGCAGAATTTGGTATTAAAGCCGCTAGTTCAAGTGAGGTATCAGATGAAAGGACTTTGGCTAAACTAAGCTTGAATTTCAGAGGAAGCTGAAGACCTCCAATTTTTATACGGGACCCTTGGTGGGCAAGCCCGACTCGCGCTTGTCCGGTTTTTTTAAGTGTCCATTATATTTTTATACATCGTTGAATTTTGATATTTTAATAAAAGTATTTTATTATAATACATTAAAAGTTTTTTTATTACAACTGTGCGTATGTAACTTTTACTGTTTATTTTTTCATGATGATAATTTTTTATACGACTGTGTATGTCAAGTCCTTACATGTAATATGATATTACATTTTCGTGTGTTTTCTCTTGAAAGCAAATATTATAGATTACAGTTTCTTTTTTAATTGTTTCTGTGTAACTAGATAGATTTATGTATAATATTTCTATTCACAAATGTACATATGTACCTTTATTAAAGGTGTGCTGATTAATTATATCGAATCAAGTAAACTACAAGATTTCATTACTGATATCAAGGGTCACATGCCTAACTAACACTGTCAACTTCGTAGGGCGTTGATCTCTAACCTCTAGTAGACGAATTTTAGTACCCTATCAATTGAACTAGCATTTCACAAGTTTATATAGTAAATACAGCTTTGTTATGTTACATGTAGATGTATATTTATAGGCAATATAAATATAAAAGATTTATTGAAAAGTCTTAAAAATATTTAAGACGCGACGGTTATGAGGTTGATGTTCACTCGAGTAAATAAATTATTATTTATTAATATTTTTATTACTTCGTTTTAGCATCAAGGCAAAAGTCCGAAGTTGAGTTCCGCCACTCAATACGCAAACCCTTCAAAATTCGGCAGAAGGAGTGTCTTTAGACTAGGATCCCTCTGCTTACTTTACTATTACTCTACTATGCATGCGGTATGATTTTTTTTAAATATTACATTAAAGTACGATCTAATGAAGCTTTTAATTGACATCTTTTGAATATAATAAAAACGAGTTACTTAATAAGGTAAATTGCGTTGATATACTCTATATCAGAATGTTTGAAGGATATTACTTTTATTTTTGACCTGCTATAAGAGAGTTATTTAACAGATGACTGAAGTATTTCTAAAAACGTATTAAACAAAAACATTTTCACCGTGGATTTATATTTTTTGCTATCACGCGCTCCCTCGAGTAACAATCGAATCAAAAACCACCGCCTACAATCAGATAGATGCTTTCAAATATCAAGACTTTAATGTATATATTTTTAAAACAATTCTGAAACGTTTTGCCATTGTTTTACGCCAACGAAGTTAAATACGATGGAAACGTTAGGTGAAACTTTAATTAATCCAACTGGACCCTACTTAATAACGTTTAGTGCCCCATTCTCACCCATATTATAAGAGATAGCTGGTGTCTAATAGTTTTAGCGGTGACTCCCCAATTTGTTCACATTTCTAAACCTAGATTTACGTTCGGATTTGTAATTTAAATATCGTGTTGAATTAAATTTAATTTATAATATAGCCTGATTTGCATGTTTAAATTGAGCTAAATTTGTTGCTGCTAAATAAAAGTAAGTAAAAGTGTAATATTTTGAAACTATGAATTTTATATCATAAATGTGTTCTATGTCATATAAAAGGGGTGTTTGTTTGTATTACTAATGAGTGAACTGCTCATGGGCGTACGCCCGTCCGTTTACTACCAACCCATATATGTTTGTAACTTTAAGCCTTTTTTTTATTAAAGTCTGAAAAATTAAAAAAACCTTCACATATATAGATCTTTTTAAATATGGATTTGCTTATAATACATTAAATTTTCTTATTTCAATGTGAAATTTGAATTCCGACCTGAAAAATTATTCACGTTGACTCACACCTAGAGAGAACCTTAAAAGATTTTTTATTTCGTACATTAAACGTTAATTCGACTTCGATAGGATATTCATTACTTCCGAACGCGTTTCCGACTTTCGGAGACCAGTCTTCCTCTGAGAACTGTCTATATTTTGTTGTTGGACGTATCCAACGAAATTATCTTTTTTGCAAAATAGGTTCACTTGTATTCTCGTTTCTTATCTAATGAACATTTTTTATATTTTTATGTTTACTGTTATTTATTAGATGGTTAATATCACTTGCGAAGATAATATTATGTTACCTAATTATAACACCTCTGCGGTTACCTAGGAACATAATAATTTACCTGCGTGTCGCGTTATCCACCACCGTAAAAGAGAACATTTTAGACTATATTTTCTCAATTATTTTTATAACATTTTGTAGAATAGCTTTTTTTAAAGTTAAGTATCTAGCGATATGTGATCCTAACTACTCTCGTGAATATATATTATGTATAATAGAAGTTCAAACATTGCGTTAAGTTTTAGTTTGGTGAACATCAAAACACAATTCAAAATATTTATAAATTCAACAAGAATAATATAAATTCAACATTTTTTTTACCTAACGCTCCATTGATCAGATCAGATATTATCATTCAGTTATTTTGAGATATATATTCTATGTTTCTGGTGAACAACTGGTAACTATTTAACATATTGACCAATGTATTGGCCAAGCTCTCGGCCAAGCTCGCGGCCAAGCTCTCGGCCAACTTGTCTAGCAGACAGACCTACTGCCCAACCATTTAACCAAAAGTGTGCGGTAAATGGTAATAGTCAGATATATAATGTTAAGGATAAATACAAAGTGAATGGAGACTAAACTAAATAATTCTATTATTATATAAAAATATTTTTTATTTCCAAAAGATTATAATAAAGGTATAAGTATTGTTTAATATATCGAATATTGAGAAAGAAACAAATCACATAAAATGCTAGATTAGTAAATTCTCGGTTTACTATTCAAAGACATTTAATAATATTTATAATATAGCCTTACTCTTTTATAATACACAATAGTTACTTTGAAATGACAAAAGAAATAATAGTGTTAAAAGTATTATAAAACAAAAATATAAGATAAGTTCCACTTTGTGGTCGTGAAAATTCGTTTGGGACTATGATTCTACTGCTCTACTACAAGTTGCTCTACAAGGAATTGCTACGAGCGTTAGTTTAAGTCTAGTGTTATTAGTATGAGAAACTGGCACGTGTAAACGTTGTTGTAAACTTAAAACATAACTAAAAAATAAAATTATCTAGGATTATGTAAAAGAATATATTAGTAAACTTTTTAATTAAATTCAAATATTTCGGGGAAAGTAAAACCACAATAACAATAAAATTCGAAGTAGATTCGTTTTGATATCGATGTTTTTAAAAAAAATGAGTATTGAGCAATAAGATTGTAATATTATTTATTTCACATTTATTTATTACTTATAGCTTTACTGTGGATAAAAATGTCATAGAACCGGTAAGTAATAATATGAAGCATAGTTTAATATTACACATACATTTTTTTCTTTTAGTGACAAGTTCAATTGCAGAATGTTGTCCAAAAGCTTTTTGAGATTCCTGGCATGAAATATTTAAAGCTTTAAAGACGTTTTAAGACAAAAATTAATTTATCAAATGTTGATGATAATGATATCAAGACAGTTCGCATTTATTTTTTCTCCTGACGTTGAGACATTGCGTTTTAAGTGGAACTCAACGCAGCACTTTGTCTTGAGCTAGAGTAGTAGAGTAGTACTAAAGCTTAGAAAACAATCCATGAGTGTGGATCGAACTATGATGGAGAGTCTCAAAATATTATAATGTAATATTTTACTAAGCTAAGCGCGGCGTTGAGTTCTGCCACTCAACACACAATGCCTCTAGAATTGGGCAGAAAGTGGGGAACGGAGTGTTTTAACACTAGATTCCCTCTGCCTACCCTGCTGTGTGCGGGATACAGCGTGAACCTTATTTGATTTTTATATTTTTTAATATTTTTCATGGATTAAAAATTCTTACATTAGATTTAATAGTCTATTGTTAAATAACTAATACTTAACTATAGTCCTCTAAAATAATCTGTATTATGTATCTAAGAGTAAGTTTTAATTAAACTTGGTTATGAATAGATGAACTATTTATTGGCGTTAGTAATAACTTCAATGAATACTTAAGGGGTACTTTAGAGAACATATTGGATGTTTAGTAAAAGGTTAAAATGTCAGATAACCCTGTTATTAATATTTTCTACAATATCTATGTATTGCTGCTTTAATAAAGAAATTAAGAGAGATTGAATTTCTTTTGACTTTTATGCTAAATCTAAAAACAGATAAAAGAAAAACGTACTGTCTTAACACTACACTTTCTTTCCAATTCCTGCTTTAGATATGTGAAAGATCCTAAAATCGCTTTCTTTATTAAGTTCTTTAAAATAATATTAATGCACAATGTAAATAATGTTTTGACACGCTAATAAAATTGTTGATAAAATGCTTACCAATTACTTAATTGAAATTCTTGCTTATTTTTTTTACTTACGAGTTATTAAAGTTTAAAGTTAATTTTAGAGTATCAGACAAGAGGCTTTCAAATTAAGCAAGGAAGAGTTGTCCAAAGTTTAAACGCTGTTGGCGTTCATCACAAGATTGGTTTCTTTTATTACCATATTTTTTTAATTTTATTTGAATAAATTAATATAATTAATATAAGACAAAGGCTTCAAATTTTTGAAAGAAATGAAAAAAGGACGGAAAGCAAGATCATTGTATATTAAAACAAGTGAATGAAGTAGTATATTTGGGAAATATGTTCAATACAGATAAAAGATCGGTGCGGAAATGCGTATTGCTGCCGGTAACAGGGTTAATGATGCTTTAGCTACATTGATGAGACGGCGAAAGGTCAGCATTACCTTTTAGCCGTACAAAATGCAGTGTTGGTACCTATACTGTTATATGGCAGCGAAATGTGGTTATTACAGAAGAGGAATGAAAGAAAGATGACTGCTGTGGAGATGCGTTCTTTTTGTATGATATGCGGAGTCAGCTTAGCTGATCGAATCCGCAAAGAAGAGATACACAGAACGGCAAGTACCAGCGAGGATATCACGTGAGAAAAAAGAAGAACGCTCTGCTGATCTGGGCACGTCGAACATGAGTGATGAAAAATTACAAAAAAGATTTATGATGGAAAAGTGGGCGGTAAGATAGGTAAGAGGATACCTCGGTTGACCTTCGGAGACACAGTATCAAAGATACTTATCATGTAAAAAGCATGAGGACCACCCCCGAGGGCATGTATGAAGAGGTTGATGACAGTGGACGAGGCGAAAGAGGTATGTAGAGATCGTAGCGTTTGGCGCTCCGTTCTCTCTGCCTACCGCGCTAGGGATAAAGCGTGAAGTAACAGCAACAGCAACAGCATAAAGGGAATCAAAATTAATAGGGCACCTCCGGTTAACTTACAATTATGAAATTTGGCACTTTGCATCTACAGGTAGTACTAGTTTAGGAAAAAATCTAAAAAAGTTTGAGACCTCCAATTTTTGTACGGAACCTCAGTGGGCGAGCCCTACTCGCACTAGTCCGGTTTTTAAAGTGTTATTCTACACTTAGAAAACGTGTAAAAATTAGAATGTAGCGGGATTTGAACCGCCTCTTGGAAACTATCCAAGCGCTCTGACCACTAAGCCATAAAAATCTAAGCTCTGATCAAACTACGTCGAAATTCTTATAAGCTTGTTACAACATATTTATCGTCCGCTACGTTCAACATTTTTATAAAGTTTCTAAGATAACAATATTTCCTTAACTAAGTCTAGTTTAAATTCATAAAACATTGAAATAAATGAATCGAACTTATACTTATCTCGTTTCTTAGTAAAATATATTTTAATATAATTTTTCAACCGTTGCGTTGGAACAAAAGAAGTAGCGTTGACATTTCCTTGATTTACAGACGAGGCCAGCATCGGACGTAGCTTTGTTCGTTTTACCGTGGAACCGATCTGAATTGCAAATAGTCGGTACCTAGCTTTGCACCGATAAGTAAGCTTTGGTGCTTGAATATTTAAATAAACATGATTTAATTACTGAATATTCAATAGATTAAATTAATAAATATTAAAAAACTTTATATGGTGTAAACTTTCAAATAAAAATAAGTAAAATCAAAAATCAGCTTCACGCTGTATCCCGCACACAGGTAGGTAGAGGGAACTTAGTGTTAAGACACTCCGTTCTCTACTTTCCGCAGAGTTTTGAAGGCATTGTGTGTTGAGTGGCGAAATTCAACGCCGCGCTTTGCCTCGACACCAGAGCGTAGAAATGAAAATATAAATGTATATAAATATTTCATTTCCTAGAGTGAGGATCGAACCCACAACTAGTGGATTTTACAGTCACACTTTGTGCCCTGCGCGCTACGACTGGCCTCTGAAGAAAAATAAGTAATTCAAAATTATAGTCATAATAAGTATAGCGTTTAAACGTTAAAATTTAAATGTCATACGTAGGATTATTGCCGATAACTAAATTTAATCGTTGTTGAGTGTGAGTGGAGTCATCATATCAATAACCACATCAATAAGCATAGAATCAATGGTACTACGTCACTAGCATAATTAACATAAAAAGTATATAACCTGAATGTGAATGAAAAAAACAGTACAGAGTGATCCTAGAAAAATATTGATCCTTTAAATAAATTTGTAAAATATTATAAATTTTTTTCTTAATTTAGGACATTTTAAATTAAATAACTGATAATGTAAAGTCAGTCAGTGACTGATAAAAAACTAAAGAAGTTTATATTCGCTTTCCTAAAATTTTTACCTAAACGATGACTCCGCATATTTCGTACCTCAGAACTGTCTAATAAAATTTTTATTTTATCCAACCCTATTGTGTGGTAAGTACAATGGAAATATGATACAATATAACACTTTCGTTTCAACGGGGACAATAGACATAAAATGGCGCTGCTTTCTTATAAAACCGTATCACGTACACACATTTGTGGTTTCGTTCTTTATAGCAAGTATATAGAAAATTTTAATTACCTTCTTTTGTGGTTTTATCAAAAAAAAAAATTATTATATTTTTTATTAACAACGTTAAAATGTTACTTACTAAAATTACAATTTATTAAAAAGTATATGTATACAAACTTAATGTTATAAAATTAATATATTCTAACAATTTAAATTTATTAATTCATCATTTGATATATAAGGTATTATATATATTTTGTTACACCGCTTTATGTTTATTTCTCTACCGGGGTCGGCAGTGAGAACTAAACGCCAAACATTACGGTCTCTAGCTCTACATACTCGTACCAGACCATATACCTACTTTAGCATGCATGACTCCATGCTTCTAATATGAACTTTCTCCATTACCATCAATATTATGGTCTCGAAAGTCAACCGAGGTTTCCTTCAGACGGAGGAAACCTCGCATCCCTACCACTCCCTTATTTTTACATCATAAATCTTTTTTTTTCATTCTTTCCAACCCAACCAGTTCATGACATCCTGTCATTCTGTGTATTTCTTAATTGCAGATTCGGTCGGACCGCCTCTCAACAGCATCCACCTTCTTCTTCTAAACTAACATTCTTCTTCTAAACTAACAGCATCTCTACCAGCATGTCATCACTGTTACCAAGATAGATGGTAACTGGTATAAAACTGCATATTTATGAATAGATAAATACTTCTCACATTCATAATCAATATAGTTAGATTTACAACGCAACGAGACGAACATATATATATATACATATATATATCATTACATAACACCTCTTATCACCAAGTAAAACTAGTTTTATATTTCATACAATGTTATAAGAGCAAAGGTAAAGCGCATGCATACGAGCGGTACTTTGTCGACGACAGAAGTGCCTAAGTGCCCTCCATTGCGTTATTTACATCTGTTTCACGTTTGCACCTTTTATCAGTTTCGCTTGAGGAAAGTTTAAAATTTCAATTCGTGTATTCCTGTTATTATATATTTGTTCTACCTTCTACCATAATATGTCTAAGAGATATTTTTTTATAATGATCATTTATTTACGTAGACTAAAATAAATTTTAAATTATTTCACATTTTATGTTTTACTCGTTTAATAGGTGATGGAAAAATTTTTCGATAAAAAAAGCCCTTTAGACGTTTTATTGCGAGATCCCTGTATAATGCAGTTTAATTTCCCTGTATAAAATCAGGCAAGTATAGATTTTGGACTTATACATAGTCAAAGTATACATTCAGAAAGATGCTGAGATATATTTTTTTCTAAATTTACTTCTCCATCTGAAAATAAAACCTTTCTTGAATGTAGAGCTGATTAAAGGTAAATATTGTCTTTATCGTTCGCCACACAAAGTAAAGATTGTTAGGGGTTTCTTTGGAAGTGTTATAAAGTTTAAGTTAATGTTGTCAGCTTTTGCCACTTTAGATACTGTTTTATTTTTTGCTTTGTTTTTTTTTGTAATAAGTAGCTAACTATGAGTAACCGTTGATTAAATAGATATATAATATCATAAAGGTCCTGTTCTAAAATTTAGTATGAGTTTTTCTTTTTTTTATAATATTGGAGATACAACGGTCACGAATATAGATGTATAAGGTTTATAAATTTATAGTATTTTATCTTTTTATATTGAAGTCCAAAGAGTAAAGGGCGAAGTATATTTGGCCGTTATACTTTCTAGATATGAATGTAGACAATTTTATGTATTCGTTTGTTATTATAAGGTAGACGCCAGTCTTGGCGCGGGGGCACACACTGTAACTATAAACGCGACTGGCTGTGGGTTCGATCTCTACTCGAGATTTCTACGCTCTGGTGTCGGAGCAAAGCGCGGCGTTGAGTTCCGCCACGCAACACGCAATTCCTCCAGAATTCGGTGGAAAATGGGGAAAAGGGCGTAATTCAAATTATATGGTACAAGCACATATTAGGCAAAAATATATATAATAAATAACATCTATCTATTCAGAGACAATGATGACATTTTATTATTTGGGAAACATCAGGTATAAATATGCCATCAAACTATATATAACAACTCATAACAATGATTTTTAGTAAAATAAGACAAGATGGCGGCATTAAATACAATCAATTATACATTTTTCCTTGTTTTTTACGAAGGTAAATCATTTTTATCTGTTTATAATTTTCACATCTTAGAAATTTTCGGTAACAGCAAATAGAACGATTCAATTTAAGTTTATTTCAAATTGAAAAGAGCATGCCCGACATGATGTAGCCCGCATTGGTAACACATTTCCAGTTTTATTTTACTTTTACAAAATGAACGTATAAGATGATCCGTGCTGGAAATCCTTAGATATATTGAGGATTACATCACTCGCATCCAAGTGCGAATTTATCTCTGAATCTGAACATCTCGATAATACCATTTTCCGAAATTGAGTGGCTTACTATGTCTTAAGAGTTTGATTGTTTTGGTTGATCAATAAATGAAAATGTTTGTTCCGTTTCTTTTGTTTCTTTTTTATATCTATATTGTATTGAATCTAAATGAATTATATGTTTCAAGTTTAAAATATTTTGCTTTTATTACGCAATATGTTGGATAGTTATCCATATTATGCTTGTTAGGATCCCAACTTCCCTTAGGTCTTAATTGCACCTTGCGGCCACCCTCAGTTAAACTAATGACTGCTGCAGTCTTGATATATCGTTGTAATAAATTATGACGCCTTGCACATGCACCGGTGTTATTAAAGTTGTATAATAATATTATTTTTAGTAAAATTATGTCAAACACTTAAAATTTTAGATAAAAATTTAAACTTAATATCTTTCTAATTTTGATATGTAATAATTAATCCATAGGCTTCTATTAACAGCTCATTGTCGAAAAAGATGTAGCTAGATATAGATGATAGCTTTATGCATCTCATATATACATTAGAGTACTAGAAAAAATCAAGTGAAGTATTGCGTTCTTCACTTTTCGTTCGAGACATTATACTTTGAGTGGCGAATCTCAAGGCAATTGATAAAATCATATCTTTAATTAAAAGAAAAACTGTTATGATTGTCTTGCCTTGCCAGGGCAATCATGCAATATAATTTTTGAATTGTTACACGGGCACAAGTGTAATTCCTCAAGCAAAGGATTGCAACAGATGGTTCAAAAAATGTTACAAGATTTTTATATATATCGATTTTTTTTAAATAAAAAAAATAAAAATCTTTAATTAGCTTCACGCAGGGTAGGCAGATTAAACCTAGTGTTAAGGCACTCAGTTCCTCATTTTCAGACGAATTCTGAAAGCATTACGTGAAGAGTGGCGAAACTCAAAACCGCGTTTCGCCTCGGCACCAAAGCGAAAAAATGGAAATATAAATTTAAATAAATATTTCATTTCCTCGAGTGAGGATTGAACCCACAACCAGTGGCGTTTACAGTCACAATTTGTGCCTCGCGCCTGGAATCAATTGATTGATTTTTGATATTAAGTATTCCTCAATTGAAGCTCGAATTTGCAACCAGGCAGTCAGATACTCTCCCACATGCATGTGATGCCGTCTATTATAGATATAACATATAAAATTACAGTCCTCTTTTCTTATTCTTGTTCCGAGTAATACAGACTAAAACAAAATACTTGAGCTGAGCTACACTTGAAGAAGCCGTAGAAGTTTCGAATAATTTTCAAACTTTGCTAAGTTCACTTCATGAGTTTCCTTAATGCCTTTTGTCATACAAATTTTTATCGACTTTTGTAATATAAAATATACGTAGATTGGTTATGAATTTTTTTTGTCATTATTTTATATTTTATTATTATTTTTTTCAATTTTTTTAATCAAACGAAGAAGACTAGAAATCATTATGTGGATATAAGGATTTCAAAACGGTACAATTAAAAAGTGAAAAATAAAAAAATATTTAAAAAAACAAAAACCCCGACTGCATAAAACTGAAAAGAAAATAAACAAACCCAACAGTTTATTAGGATTAATCCTAATAAACAGTCGGGACCTAAAAGTAATTCTTCAATCAATAAAATCTTTACCAGGAACGCCGCATAATTTAAAGAGGTCCCGACGTTTCACGTAATCCCAAAGGTGCATACATCTTTGGGATTACGTGAAACGTTTACGTTTTTACATATAAAAAAAATATATAAATATAGAAAATTTCACAAAAGTACAAACAATGAACATGAATAATTCGGACTTAGGTAACTTTTCCTTATAATAATAAGGGCTGCAGTGTTTGGATTGTCGGTGGCGATAAAATTTAACAAAACTTTTCTGAGTTCAGTTCAATTTGAAAGCTTGTGCCCATATTTTACTTAAGCAGATTTGTTCAAAGTTAAAATTATTCAAAGAGGACGGAAAAGTGGAGTGATTTGAAGTATTATTACAGGTGTATTTATATAAGCATTAAACAATGAATACGAATCAAATGATTTTATATCAAAAGGTGACCTTAATACTAAATTGCGACAATTTATTACATACTTTTCTCTGTAATATTGATAATTACATCTGTACTATACAATACTCAGTTAGATCATTTTGATACCTTTATATATACTTTTCCCCTTTTCCATTAAAATTGTGACTCTATATTATCTGTATAATTAACGACTTTGCTAAGGAAATTCAATTAAATTTAAAATTATACTTAGAACTTATTAAAATTTTATTAACATGTAGGAGATCTAATTAAGTTTCATCAAATTACATAAACGTTAAGCGTAATCGTTATAATAGAAATTGAAATTTGCCAGATTCAATTTGGAAATTGCTTGTTTGCAGTCGACGCTAACATTCACGTTATATTTATGTAACGTTAAAAACCTTTCATTTAATCTCCCCAATAATTTCCGTAATCAGATTAACCCAAAATTGAATCTTATTGAATAATTTCGAAGTTTATGTCTAAATAATATATATAAAATTGGATAGAAGATAAAATGATTTGTATCAGTCCTTTTGTATTAAGGCAACGATATTAATTAACTTTCTGTGGCCTACTTTTATTAACTTGGTATCGTATTGATTAAAATACATTTGTATCAGTTTTTGGTTTCATTTATTAGTTACGTATTTTTTTAAGTAATAAAACACCAATAATGAGTTAAAGGATTTATTTTTCTTTATTTTTCTTTAATGGAACCCTTATAGGACCACTTTGTTGTCAGTGTCTCTGTCCGTCTGTCAAGATTATTTATCTCGAGATCGCGTGGAGATATCGATTTGAAATTAATATCAAATATTCAGGTCTACAGTCCTTTGGACCACAAAAAAATCAAGCTTCTAAGTCGACGCAATCAAAGATACAATCATACATCAATTTTGTTGGATTTTTTATGAAATCCGCTGCGTAATCAAAACCTACAGGGTATTTTCCGTGGTCCTACAGTAATGAAATTTGGTAAGAGGTGGAACTTACTATAAAATAAAGAATACAATAGAAAATGAAAATTTAAAAGATATGTAAAAAGGAGTCGTTATGAGGTTGTAGGTAATAAGCCGCGGTGGGCGAGTCCGATTCGTACCTAATCTGTTATTTTTAATTTACATAAATAAGGCCATTGTGGGATTAGGATATCGTTCGATTATAAACGTGATAAAACCATTTCGAGATTTAATTTTCATTTGGTGCAATATTTTTTTATTTCCCATATTATTAAAGTATATAGGGTGGAAGTGTCAGCACCACTTTAAATCTATTACACACTTGCGTCCCTGCGCCACAATTTTAACTTTATTTCTATTTTTACTATTGTTAGGCGAACTAACAAATCAGACACAAAATCCAGCTTTTACAATAAATTTATTTACACTTGTTATATACACATATACTGTCGTAGTCACAATATTGAAATATGAATTATAATGACAAGTTATCTTGACAATATCTTAGAACGTAATGAACCCGAGTGCCGTGTCGTTTGTGCTTATATTGGAAATCCGCCGGAAAAGACGCAGCACACTACCGCCGCTTAATACAATCGATAATGGTAACAATATCAAATGACGTATTCATAATTACAGTGACACCTATTACTACACTATACGTAACTTATGCTAACACTATACAAATAATAAATTTAGGAATATTTATAATAAAATAAAACATTTACAAAAAATAATTAAATTAATCAGTAGTTTGGTCTTCATAGAATTAACAAATACTAACTCCGACTCCGTGTTTATAGTTACGATCCGTGCCCTCTGAGAAATGAATGTTACAAGTAACTTTGAATCGAAACACTTCGAGTCTAAAATGAATCAACTCCACCGGGACGTGATAGCAAATCTCATTCAGGTAGCTTCTATCTTTATATATAAAGTTTCATCAGATCACCCAAGGGAGACTTCCGGACGCAGGATTACGAAATAAACGTTTTAGGAGTCACTTAGTTTTCGTATTTATGAGCATCTTTCAGTTTCAAGATGGTCCCGATCTATCCATAATGTAAGTCACAATATTGACTTCGTAAAGTTTTATAGAGGTTTTATAACACTTGTAGTACTAGGGCACTAGTTATTTCAATTAAGAGACAATACTTTTTAAACGTTAATGTAGTTTTAATTTATTCCGGTTTAAAATATTGAGGCAGGTCGTGGCCCGGGGGTACAAAGTGTGACTGTAAAACCGACTGATTGTGGGTTCGATCCCCACTCGAGGAGATGAAATATTTACTTAAATCTATATTTCCATTTCTTCGCTCTGGTGTCGAGGCAAAGCGCGGCGTTGAGTTCTGCCACTCAACACGCAATGCCTCCAGAATACGGCAGAAAGTGGGGAACGGAGTGTCTTAACACTACGTTCCCTCTGCCTATCCTTCTGTGTGCGGGATACCTTATTAATTATTTAATTATTTAGATTGATTACGTAGTAAATAACTGTGTAAGTGTATTGATAAGCAGAATTTGGCGTGGCGTGATTGTCAAAGAGATCCAAGGATTAAGACATTAAGAGCGAAAATCAAAATATAAATTTAAACAAATATTTCATTTTCCCGAGTTGGGTCGAACCCACAACCAGTGCCAGCGTTTACAGTCATACTTTGTGCCCATGCGCCACGACTCCTAATGGTTTTTTCCTAATTCCTTGATAACTGATTATGATTTAATAGAATATTATTACAGTGGCGGTTTTCATACGGACAGTTACAAGTGTTTATTATTCAAATACAACTCAAGCCTAGGCTTGCAGCCATAAACAGAGCGTTGAATTATTTTAATTTTACATTTTCTCAAGAAGTATACGTATAAATTACATGCTATACAACTCGAAGCTTATCTAATTTTCTTGTAAGTGACAGTTATTCCATCACCAAGAAAATTTTCATTATCCATGTCATAAGGAGTTTCAATTTTCAATTATTCTTTTTCGCAAAATACTTTATTGTGACTTATTTATTAAAGATAAATATACGGTGTTGTGGATTTTTTTTAACTAATAAAATATAATATTTTTGTCATACAATGCATTGACACACATATATTTAACTATGTCTGCAGCGCACGCGCTTCCATTAATTCGATTGTTTTCATTATTATTGTTATATCGTTATAAATAACGATATAACAAGCCTATATATAGGATATACAAGGCTTAAAAGCCTAACTAAGACTTACACTGCAATGTCATGTAGCCCAAAGCACTCCTGAGGTATGTAACTTTCATACAAAAAACAAGTAAATCCGACCAGTAGATCCAGAGATCTTAGTGTTTAGACGAACAAAGAAACAAAACAAACTTTCACTGTATTATTTTGGTATAGATTTGAAATTTATGCGTATAAAAATTCGCGTAGCTGCTTGTATTATATACAAGTACAAATCCATAGGCCAGTTGTGGCGCAGGTGCGCAAGTGTGTGACTGTAAGCACGACTGGTAATGAGTTCGATTTGACTCGAGAAAATTAAATATTTATTAAAATTGATATTTTCATTTATTCGTTCTGGTGTCGAGGCAAAGCGCGGCGTTGAGTTTCGACATTCAACACACAATTAATACAGAATTCGACGGAAACTGGGGAGCGGAGTGTCTTAAAATTAGGTTTCCTCTGCCTACCTAGCTGTATGTGTGAAAATAAATAATAAGACACTTAGATTAAACTTGGGATAATCTAAGGTTACAAAACAATTCCCAAAGCTTATAAAATATGGGTAATTTGCTACGGTTCATTGATCAAAAATACACATTCGTCTGGTGCTAGCAACACCTGTTGACTGCATCTAAGTTTTGATTGCTTCTGAACTTTTACACAATTTATTAAGCGTATTTGCATAATTTGACAGCGGATGGTGAATATTGGATGTAATTAGGGAAGGAATTTCTAAAACATTTTGAGGCTTTCCTTCATTTTTATACTTCCATAATGATGATGAAGGTCACGTCCTTAATTAACTTTGTGGTGTCTCAGTCTTTTGTTATGATAGAAAGGTACCTAAGCGTTACATAAAATCACAAAGCGTATTTTTTCACAAACAATATTTTACTATTGGAACAGTGTTATTCAGAGCTAAGTTGGGTGAAAAAATTTTGCTTGTTAGTCGAGATAGAACAGTAAACACAGAGCGGCTGCTAATGATTTCCAAAGTGTTCTTTTATAGAAATAGTGATGATAACGTGAACTAAGAATAAAATAAACAAGACGATATCTTTAAAAGATCCATACTTCATCATCCATACTTATATTATAAATTTAAAAGTAGCTCTGCCTATCTGTCTGTGACGCAATTACGGCCAAACCGCTGATCCGGTTGTGATAAAATTTCATATAAAGATATTTGAAAATCTTGGGATGAACATAGGCTACTTCTTTTTCTCGTATTTCTCATATTCTCGATATACACAAACATATTAAAATAATCTTCTCGTTCTCGGGGTGCTATTATTTTTAAAATTAAGAATTTCCTTTTGTTTCTTTTACTTATTTTGTTTGTCAATTACTCAGCTATTAATTAAATCAGCTTCACGCTGTAGCTTGCACATAGCAGGGTAGGCAGAGGGAACCAACACTTTCTACCGAATTCTGGAGGCATTGCGTGTTGAGTGGCATAACTCAACGCCACGCTTTGCCTCGACACCAGAGCGAAAAAATGGAAATATTCATTTAAGTAAATATCATTTCCCCGAGTGGTGATTGAACCCACAACCAGTCGGTCACTGTAAACAGTGACTGCCCTCACAAAAGAAAATTTTACGGAGATAAGCTTCGACTTTATTTCGGTTATTTCGATAAGCTTGTAATTTAGACGTATACGTTTTTTTTAGTTATGTTTGTTTATATATATATTTTTTCCTACAATAGCATATTTTAAGGAAAAAGGAACCCTTATAATATCACTTTGTTGTCCGTCCGTCTGTCTGTCTGTTAAGAGCCTTTATCTCAGGAATATTTGGATCTCGATATCTATTGAATTGTAATTCAATTCATAAACATGTGTGGTAAAAATGGGTCAAAATTTAGTATTAAAGCCGTTAGTTTAAGTGTGGTATCAGATGAAAGGGCTCGGTATTGGAAGCCGAATTTCAGAAAAAACTCAAGAACTCTGATTTTTGTACGGAATCCTCGAAGCTTCTCTGGTTTTTTAAACAATCTTAATTATTATTTTTTTATTATTTTGAAATGTATCTTCTCTGAACCTTCTTAAATTTTATGTGATTGTAACTGAAAGATTGTTATTTATCTAGGAATTGCCACGGCATTGCAACTACTGCCTACATAGATAGGTATGAAATAACTAATCACAATGACTAGACACTTTTCTATTAAATAAGTTGACTTTTGCGAGTAAAATCAAGTAAACTCAGAAAAGATTGTGATTTATTAAGTGTATTAACAGTATTGATGATCATACTAAAATAACAAATTTTCCTTAAATACACTTAAATAATATTAATAAATATTCGTATAGCTCAAGCGGGGCGGGCGGGAAGGTCCGGGACGGTTAGTACCCAATATATCTGTAATAAATTATTTTAAGAGTATCAAAAATATTAAGTAATAAATAAATCGATGGTCCCTAGGTAAAGTACCTAAAGTGAAAAATCGCAAATGTTTTTATCGCACTTTTGTACTACTAAATATCCAAAAAATAGTTAATTGTCCGTTTTTAAACGTGTATGTAATCTAAAACTACCGTCAGTAGTTCAAAACAGCAATAAAAGAAATTTAGAAACTTTTTTACCTAGGAACCGTCGTTATATATCGTTGATATATATAATATATATACATATGTGGTACTTAGTTTGTCTATATTAGTAGCTAGAGATAAGTCTAGCGGATATCCAAACTGTGTAGCATGGAGCTAAAAAATCAGAAACGGAAAATAAAATCATAAAATGAAATGAATATAAATAAATAAGTACTGTAGACAAAAAATGCATACAAAATAACGAAGTACCACATATATGTATATATATTTCCATTTTAAATAAAAGACTATTTTTAAAAATGCTCCAAGGATACTCGTTATAATTAAGGTTAGGGCGTTTTGTTATGTCGCTTTGTTTCTTCAAAGCGATTCGACGATACGGGTTTTAAAGGCGGTGAACCGTTTTTCAATAAATTCGATTGAGAATCGAATTGAGATTTACTTTACTGGTGACCTTAGAGAACGATTTTTAAATGAACCAATTTTATTAAAAGCCTTCTTTTGTTTAGAAATATTAGCTAAGGACTTTTATAATGTATACATATACATATTATTTTGATGTATTATTTTTTTCAACTTTATGCTGCATCTCACACGTTGTAGGGTAGGAAAAGTGTATCTGGAAACTTAGTGCGCAAACACTCCGTTCCCATTAAAACACTTTCCCCCTTTGTCGTCGAAAAACCAAATGAAAGAAGTCACAACGTCTTTATGTAGCAGATGCAATTCTTCTTAATCTCAATGCAAATGTACTGAACAAAGCTTGCTTGTGATGCTTGATGCGGATATTTACAATTCAGATCGGATATCGACTTTGAGATAAAAATAATATAACCAAATTTATTTCTAGCATTGCTACATAGATTTTTTTTAGCTTCACAGGGTAGGTAGAAGGTACATAATGTTAAGACAGCTTGATCTCAACTTTTCGCCAAATATACGAGGCAATATGCGTTAGTGACGGAACTCAACGTCACGCTTTTCTTTGTTTCTAGAACGGGGACATGAAAATGTTAGATAATCCATACTCTCGAGAGGGAATCGAACCCACAATCATCGCGCTTCAGCTTCAGTGAGCTTGTATATTAAATGATTAATTAAATTGTTCAATTATAAAAAAAATGAGAGTAAAAATATTTAAATAACACTGTGCTTTGCCAATTTCATTTGTTTTATGCGAAAATGTAGATGATAATAGTATTTTTGGGTTTGTATATTGAAATATTTTAGATACTTTTATGACATAATTATATCTAAGTTTATTTTATAAAGTAATTAATTGTATCAGCTACTTCTTGTTTAAAATTGTCTATTGACGAAATAAACAAGTGAAAGTAATATCCTCAAGTTACGATCGAGTTTGAAACTTCGAGATTTATGGGAGAATTAAATTATTTAAACTCATTTCTTGTTACTGTATAAATCATATTAATCTTAACTTATTTAGTATTTATTTATGTTTATCATCTTTTGAATGCTTTGCCTCACAGATGTTGCGTAATTATCTAGTTGTATTATAGTTATACTATAACTCACTGAAACTAGTAGTATATGAGATCGGAATAAATTACATATGATAAAAAAAAATCAGCTTCACGCTGTATTCCGCACAGAGGAGGGTAGGCAGAGAGAACCTAGAGTATATTAGAGAGTATATTAAATACTCCGTTCCCCACTTTCCGCCGAGTTCTAGAGTTTCGTGTTGAGTCGTGTTGAGTCGTGTTGAATTACATATGATGAGTTACTGTAAAGCAAAATGTTCCTTTGATACTTCTACATCTATATTAACCGTGGATATTATTGGACGACATAAAATCTGTGTATATAAGAATAAAAATCCATAGATTAGACAAAGAATGGTCGTAAAAAAGTCACCCAAAAGCTTTACTCAACTTAAAATTCAGTTTTTAATATTGGCTAAGTAAAGCGCTTGAATGGTTTGTAACAGACTCGGGGTTCAAATCCTGCTACGCTCATACATTACCTGAAAACATTGATATTTCGTCATTTAGACCAGATATTAATAGAATTTATCAATAATCATAAATTTTAAAGTAAACAAGGACTTTTGAACTTTTTTTCATTAGCTTATCAACGAATTGACCCGGTATACGTTTAAACTTATGAGTTAATTTGTATGCGGCAGAAATAGAAGCAAGAGGTATAACAGCGAAATCAGTCTATAGTTCTAGTTCTCTAAGATCTCATCTTGTCTAGAACTATCAACACTTAATTTCTAGAAAGTACTTCTAAGGCGACAATAGCGAATTTGTTAAGGAAGAGAGTGCATCTCAATAGTAGACGAGTTATGGCGCATTTGTAAGGACTTGAACTTGGGTCGCAAGTAGCAGGTACTACGCTGAGCTCTTTATTCGGAAATACAACGGGCCCGGCACCCGCTCGGTGAATGCATTGAATCCTAAGTAGTTCAAGTTCAGTGAAAATTTTTAACGTTGAATAATTTTCTGATAAATATATGCACAGTCGTTTTATTTGTACAGATATTTTATCTGTACAAATAAAACAAACGTTCTAAGATTCTTAAATACATTGAAACTATATCTATCAATAAAATGCAAAAGTTTAATTTTTCCTAGAAAATTTGTTTTCAAAGGTGCATGAAAATAAGAGCATGTGCGGTAACTGAATCTATTAGTATATTTCAATTTCTAAATATCTTTTGATATGCAGGAAACTAGAGCAGCTGTCGGTTTCCCACTTTTTTATTCAATAGCAATTCCAAAGCCATTTACGTAAATGTTCTTGCACAAAGCTTATTTATTATCGCGTCGTATTTGCAATTCAAATTCTTTCTAGCACAGAACGAGATAAACCTGACAGCGGTCTTTTCTATATAAATTCAGATATTTAAATGTACCTTACATTGTTGCAATAGTGATGAGTTTTCTAGTAAATAGGTACTATGGGATTATACGGACTAAGAGTTAAGTCGCATGCTGTCGCTGCTGGGATATCAAATAATTGGATTCGAATGCATGGATCCGTTAGAATAATTAGATCCCAATGGATGCACGTTGAACAAACTCTGAACTTTTAAGTGAGTCTCGTTTTCTTTGAAGCCGTGCAGTACTTTTTATGTGACTATAACATAAGTGTGTAGCATTAGTGAGCATAATCTACGTCGACTGGAACAAACGTAAAGATTATGGGTTCGATCCCTTTTACATGTCGATGTACATGTCAATTATCCTCACTCTTTTCCCAAACATATAAATTTGCGGGAAAATTTGAGGCTACTGTACAAAATGTTTAATTATCTTACATAAATAAGAAATCAGCTTCATGCTGTACCCGCACACAGAAGGGTAGGCATAGGAAACCTGTGTTAAGACACTGAGTTTCCCATTTTCTGCCGAATTCTGGAGGCATTATGTGTTGAATGGCAGAACTAAACGCCGCGCTTTGCCTTGCTCCTCGAGTAGGGATGGAACCCACAACCAGTCGGTTTTACAGACTTTGTGCCCCTGCGCCACGACTTGCCTCAATCATCTTACATTATCATTATATATATCTAGCGATCGGCTTGATTGTATTTTTATTATTACTTTCGTTTGAAGACAAACGCTTAATATTGTTCTTTATGATACTGACAGCGGACAATGTGTGGATGACATATCATTTGAAGTCAGAGATAAAACACCAATATCTCTCGTGTAGAGCGGCATCAGATAATACATACAACATAATCTATATAAAAAAAATGCGTTTATAGAAGTTACCTTTGTGTGTATTATAGAAATAGATTTGAAATAGGGGCAATATAGTTACCTGACACTCAGCTCTCTACTTTCCAGTCGTTTAGAAATTTTAGACATTAAGAAATACATTAGAAAAATACATTAGAAATAAAATACATTAGAAATTTTAGAACCAGGATCCGTGATTGAAAAATTCGTTTCTTTTCCATCTTTTTTAAATTGAACGCATTTTATGCATAATTTAAATAAATATCACTTATATATTCATGATGTTCACTCGAATATGCTGAAATACATGACGCATGTATAATTTTTAATGGATTTGGTAAATATGGCTGATGAAATTCGCACATTCAGGTAGGCAATATTAAACAATGTCAACGAATTTTAATATAGAATAGCTTAAATTACTAAATATATTATTATAGACTAGTGGGCACGCGCAGCTTCGCCCGCGTATTTGCACCCTTAGGGGTGACTTCTAAAAAAACCAAGAAACACCTGTTCAATAAAATATTTTTAACAGTATGAATTTAAATTTTTATAAAAATCGGTGGCGACTTAAAGATTTTCCGTATAAATTTTTAACCCCTTATTTGAACCCTTAGGGGAAGAATTCTAAAAAACCATGAAACACGTGTTCAATGAAATGTTTTTAAGAGTCTGAATTTCAAATTTTATAAAAATCGGTGCCGATTTAATATTTTTTCCATACAAACTTTCAACCCCAATTTCATCCCTTTAGGGTTAAAATTTGTGAAAATCTCTTCTTAGTGGATGTCCAGAATATGAAAATAAACATCTGCCCAAATTTCACGTTTCTACGATCAGCGGTTACGGCTCTGCGTGCGTCTTACCTCAGTCAGTCAGCACGTCCGTCCTCAGTCAAGTCCTTTTATATATATAGATTGCACTTTACTTTATATTTTTATAGAGGTCCGTTCAGAAGACATAAGGGGAACCTTACATAATCACTTTTTGTCCTTCTTTTGTCAAGACTATTTACCTCGAGATCGTGTGGAGATATCCAACTGAAATTAATATCGAATATTCAGGTCCTTTGGAGCATTATTGGTTTCCTATGAATATTAATGTATTACTATGATATACATATATTAGGAAAAAATTATGTATTTCTCTGTCAAGACTCTCTCTTTTTTAGACATGTGCTTCGATTTTCTTATACTTGTTGCCTTTTGAGTTTTGTTAGACAAATATGCAATATGCTTAAAGTAAAGTAATAGTGGACAACTTGAATGTAATTATTTAACATTTGATTTTTTTCAGATACACTTTATTTCCTCGAATGGAAATTGAACCCACTCTCGTAACAGTTATACTTTTGTACGCCTGCGCCACGACGGCCTCAGCGTTCTAATCCTGCTTATATTATCTGTAAATGTGAAGATTTGTGGTGCATGTTTGTTCTACTTTCACGCAAAAACTACTGAAAGGATTCAGATGAAACTTTACGCTAATATTCCTTATATATAAGAATTATTTGTATATAATATAACAATAAGTTATCAATAATATAAAAATAAGAGCTGGAGTGTAGTTAGCTAGTTACCTTAAGCAAAGTATTAAATTGAACTGAACTTAATACAAATAAGACGATGCTTATTTTAACTTTGTCGGGGTTTGGTAATAAAATCAGGCCACTAGGTTTCGGACGCTCTGTAAACTCCGCTAATTGCTCTTGTTAAGTGTGACGCCTAAAGTTTGTTCCATCTTAAATCCTGAAATGTGTCCGTAAATAGTTCTACGTCTTTACGTGTCGTTAACTATTTTGTAAAGATGTTCTGACGAGATAATTTCTTGTTGAAATTTAAATTCTGAAGAGATGATCTTTTTGTAACAGAAACTGAGTTATTATTTATTTACTTTTTAGATTTCATTTTGAGGTTTTTTTTCTTAAGAGTAGACTGGCTACCTTTAAAACGCTGTTGGGATCTAGCACCAGATATGCAAATAGCTGAAAAAAAGACACATTTGCCCCTCAATTAATCCAACAAAATATTTGTAGAAAAATAAGAATATAAAAAAGACAGTTCAGGATAAAATTCAAGCTCTAAATTTCATTCCACTTTTTTTACGTACAGGCTTTTCTTTTTCCACCTTGTACCTACTGAACTATCAAGTTAATATTTATTTTGGAGCAAAAATAGCCAAGTCAACTTTAGTGCTTGAATTTTATTCCGACCTGTCTTTTTCATATTTTTTTTCCAGCGCGTACGCGTTTCTAGCGTTTCCAGCTTTTTAACTTGCCTGGTCACGCTGGCGCGTGTTTCGATATGTGACGTTTTAAGATTTAAAATAACAATTAATTCAAATTAACTTAAAAAAAATAATTGTAAATATGAGTAACTGTTCTAGTACTACTGAAATATAAAACGAATACAGCTGAATATTATGTATAATATATATCTATCTAACTTATCTACCCTACCTCAAAGCATCTAAAGTTGTAAAGAATCATATTATGTGATATAAAGACAGGCGGAGAAGCATTACTCCGCCGCCGCAAAATAAATGACTGCCAATAATTACGACCATTTTTCCATCAGATTTGAGCGAGATATTCTTTTTCTCTTTTGTGTGTTGGTACATGTTATTTATTAACTCTTCTTAGCGCTGTTATTATTTATAATAACTTGTGTAACATTTGTTTCAGTTTATTAATAGCTTCGACTATTATAATATGGTAATCGTAGCGCAGTGGGACAGGGTCTGTATATAAGCATGATTGATGTGGAGTCAATTTTTATTTTCACTTCTCTTTTCATTGGTAATAAACGCAATGTCATGAAAATTTGCAATGTTAGGTCATTTAACCCTACAAGGCACCCAGTGCCACATGAGGGACATCCACTTTAATCGTTCCTATGATTATAAAACTAGAAGTAGCAATACCTCTTGACATCTTGATAGAAGCTACAGATATTTAGCAATGTTATAGTATGGCTCTTTACCTAATAATATCATTCATGTATTAGTTATAGCAAATGAAATGCAAAATTTGAATGAAATTGAAACGTTATTCATTTGTTGAAATTAAAAAATATTTAAAAAAATGTTATTCAACAGTTTTGACTTAAAAAAAAATATTGTGCGTTATAAGTAAGTGTATATTTTGCAAAGGTAAGTTATTTTTTATATTACATAAGTAAACATATTAGAAAATCATACTTTTATGTGTGTTCCACATACGGTACGTTGAGCTTTAGTGTGCGTTTTACCTTATACGTACTTACGATAACTTTCCTTATAAATATTATGATTTTTTTAGTTAATGGCTCGAAGAAGATTACATGATTAAAATATTAAGGGTTTCTTGGCCATTCCTTCCGGGTTTGAGGTCGGACAAGATTTTTGTGATGCTGAATGTGATGATGACATCGAAAGGTTACCCAAAACCTCCGCAGTGATCTCCCGTCAACGATCTCGATGATTTTATTTTTTTTAGATATATCAGACCCTCAGCCTAGTACATCAGAGACAACTACAGGTACTATTACCCAATCTCGGGCACCTAGACGATCATCGACTATGAGTAACACAATTGGTCTAGAATGAATCTAGAATCCCTGGCTCTGTAGCTAACCTAAAGAAAAAAAAGAAGATTTAAGTGGATTTAAGAAGAAGATTCATCTGATGAGGTTGGAAATAAAAGACAGAAACCAAATATATCAATCCTACCTCCTCGTGATATCAGACTTGATGGGTTTGAGTATTTTCCTGTATGGAATCAAAAAAGACAACGGTCCAAATAATGGATGCAAAACTAACTTTGCCTCGATAAATCTAATGATTGCTTTTGATCTTTCGATCAATGAGCAGATTTATGAAATAAGTTATAAGTATGATTTCTTAATATATAAAATAATAAAATATATAGTGATAGTCATTTCTTTTAAATGGGAATTGTTCAGTAGAGACGGAAGATACGAAATACGAAGATACGAGAGACGAGATTGATGTGGAAAGGCGTATTGCTGCCGGTGACAAGATTAACGGAGCCTTAGCTTCATTGATGAGACGGCGAAACGTCAGCACAGCTGCGCGTTTGGCCGTAGATAATGCAGTGTTGGTACCGACTCTGTTATACGGCAGCGAAACGTGGGTATTACAGAAGAAGATTGAAGGAAAGATAAATGCCGTGGAGATGCGATCTCTTCGCAGAATATGCGAAGTCAGCTTATCTATTCGAATCCGCGATGAAGAGATACACTGAAATAGCAGGTTCTAGCGAGGATGTCACGTCAATAATGAAGAAGAACTTGCTCAGCTGGTTTGGGCACGTCGAATGAACGAGTGATGAAAGAATGGTAAAAAAGATTTATGATGGAAAAGTGAGTAGTAAGAGAGGTAGGGGGAGACCTCTGTTGACCTTCGAAAACACAATATCGAAGAATCTTCGATAAAAGATTCGTAGGAAAGTCACGTAAAAAGCATGAGGACCCCCGGAATGCATGTATGAAGAGGTTGATGACAGTGGACGAGGCGAAAGAGGTATGTAGAGACCGTAGAGTTTGGCGTTCTGTTCTCTCTGACTACCCCGCTAGGAATACCGTGTGAAGCTAAGTTAAGTTAAGTACATAAGAAACAATTTCCAAGGCGATTCAATATGTACTAGTTCAATACCAGAAAAGTAAAGTTAGAGCTCAGTGTACCATATGTGGAACTGAAATAAAAAGTTATTTTTTCAGTAAAATATGGTTTTATTTTTATAAGTTTTCCCTATCTTCTGATCACTTATTGTAACCTATATATTTTTTTCACGCACGAAAAAAAAATTGAGCCTTGTAGGTTTAAAACTTGTCTTAATAAAATATTACTATTTATGTATTTCATCTTATTATAACAAAAACTATTATTATTATAACAACTGTACTGTATGAATAAGAAATATTGTTTTAAATACAATTATTTCATTTGTTTAATATTAAAGTTCTTCACTTCATTTTGTTATTCAGTCTTTATTAATTGATGTATTTAAAAAAACACAATAACAGAAATTACGCACCAACAATAAATGAAAAGAGATTATACTTCGTGTACATAAGGTACTAGTTTCTGCCGACTTGGTATTAATCAGAGGTTGGCTAAAAGCTTGTTTTACTTATTAAGAATGAAAGACTAAGTAATGACATAAGTCATAAATAAGAAAAAAACATTCTGTACCAACTACCCTTCTTTTAGAACAGCAAATATTACGCCGTCGTTGCGCAGTGGCACAAGCCTGTGACTGTAAACAGTTGTGGGTTCGATTCCCACTCGTGGGAATGAATTGTTATTTACTAATATTATCATTTCTTCGCTCTGGTCTGCTCAAGCCAAAGCGCGGCATTGATTTCGTCAAACCACATGCAATGCCCCAAAAATTAGGCGGAAATTGGGTAACGGAGTGTTTTAATACACCCGCATATAACAAGGTAGGAACCTTGCTATATGCGAGAATGAGCTGGGAACAGACCACTATCTAGTTGTTGCTAGAATCTAGAAAAGAGTCTGTTCGCAGGTTGGCGCAGCTACACGAGGTGTCCAAACTTGGAGTCGAATTACCGCATAAGAAGCTGGAAGCTTGAAGATCCATCGATTAGAGAGAAATATCAAGATAGGGTTCCCAAAAAGCTTGACAGCAAAAAATCTGGAAATAGAAATATTGAAGTATGTTGACAACCTGACCTTAAAAATTGTATGAAGGAAGCAGCGACAGGGATATGTGGTAAAACCTTTTGCTTTAGCAAAAATCGCGACGAATGGTGGGATGATGAAGTGCAAGATGCTGTAAAAAAAAAAGAAAGCATGGCAGGCAGCATTATAAAGCCTCAGGTAAGAATAAAAGTATGAGAGAGATAAAAAAGAAAGAGCAATACCACCAAACGAAAGCACTGATAAAGATGAAGCGTGAAAAGTTAGTGATTCTCGAGGTTTCTCGCTAACCTATATAATAAAAGGGGTGCTTTCGAAAGACGGTGAAATTTTAACAGAACAACCACACGTTTGGCAGCGATGGGAGTTTTATAAGAAGATGTATAAATGTAATGACGCCGAGTTACTGCCGAAATTATCAAATAATTTGAGCCACGATTGTCTTGGACCTGTTCTAGTTTTGTCTAATTTATGCTGGAAATCGGAGGAGGTACCAGACGATTGGCGAGGTGCAGTCATCGTGCCTTAATATAGATGAAGGCAAAGGTTTACAGATAGACTGCGCAAGCCATAGGTCTAACAGTTTGATTAGCTTGGGATGTAAAGTTTATGCTAAAATATTAGTAAGTGCTCATTGCATCATCAGAATGCGAGTTGCTGGCATTGATCCCACTCTGAAAGTATGGTTTGAAAATAATGGGGATATAAGGTGATGAATTTTGATTACAATTATTGTTTATATTATCTAATCTCGAAATAGAATGCCAGGTCGACAACATTTGTAAAGTAAGTTTCTAAAGTAGAGGTCTGATAGAGGCTAGTCGTGGCGCAGGGGGACAAGCCTATGTCTGTAAACACGGCAGACTGTGGGTTCGATTCCCACTGGAGGAAATTAAATATTTAATAATTTCATTTCTTCTCTCTGATACTCTCTCTCTGACTGGCCTTGGAGTCCTTTCAACATGCAATGCCTACAGCCTAATGCCTACAAAAACTTATACAATTTTCAAAGAGAAAACTAACGAGACAACGTTTGACAGTAAACGCGACATGATTTTGCCGCTCTAGTGCACGATGCATAATATTGAAAATTAGGCGGAAAGTGGCCAAAGGGGTGTTTTGACACTAGGTTCCCTAAAACAAACTAAAACATAAAAATTGTTTTCAATGATAAGGAAAATTAGTAAAAATAAAGTCATAGAAAAAATATACTTTTTTATTACAAGACGATATCCTTAATGTTTTATAAAAAATATACATACATACCTACATACATTATAAAACTCTAGGGTAAGATTTTAAATACTACATACATATATGTATATATATTTTTATTAAAATTTTAAAGTTTATTTTAAGAACTCGAAATTATCATAAATATTTTTTTTTAATTACTCATTTAGTATCTTTAAAGATAAAATGAAATGGTCTAATCGTATAGTTAAGATTACCATGTTTGACCTTTATAGGCGGTCCATTCCATTCTACATGAAAACTTTCAATAACTTTTTCTATAAATGTTTCTATTTCCAATTCTGCTATTCTTCGCCCTACAAAAAAAGGTTAAAATTTGAGATATAAAATTTAATTGTAATATATATTTCTATAGTTTTTATTAATATGTAAATCACGAAAAGAAAATTTGTACATCACGGTTGTGTTTTGGCATAATTATCGTACAATACATACTAAATACATAGTAGATATAGGCTTTTATCTTTATTCTTATATTTTTAAAGTTTACTAAGGAAACTCAATGAATATGTATCTTTATTCTTTACTTTTCGACCACTCACAGACTGGGTTAATACCTTAATTTGTCTAAACAGATTGTATAAATGTTTATATAAGAGTTCTAATTTTGAATATAATAAATTACTCTAAGGTTCGCTAAGGCCCTGTTTTCTTCTGTGTTAAAAATTATAGATTAAAATATACCTACCAATGCACATTCTAACTCCGAATCCGAATGGATTGTACGCGAATGGGTGCGTGTTGCCATGATATAAGGCGTCAGATTTGTCTGTGATCCACCTTTCCGGAATAAACTCATTAGCCCTTGGAAAATATTCTGCTCCTTTAGACATCCATTCATGAGCAAATACCACTTGTGACTTAAATTTAAATGATCAAATATTAATTAACGCTATATCGATTTTTACACTATAATAAACAAATATTTTATTAATAATAATAACGATATTTACGCCTTTCGGTAGTTTATAACCTAAAATGTTATAATCCTTAGTGATAGTTCTTGTATTTGCCGGTGCAACAGGCATCATTCTAATTGACTCTTTAATACAAGCCCTTAGGTATGATCGCTTTTCTTCTTGGGAATTAAGTTCTTGTCTTAGTTTTTTTTGTTTTTCAATGTTACTTGCTAATAAATATAAAGTCGCTGTTACGGTGTTGGAAGTCTGAAAATAATAAATTGTTAGTAATTAATAATCATTAAACATGAACTAATATTATTTATTTTAAATCTTCGTGGCTTAGAAAACATACCGTATCTACTCCTGCTAATAACATATCGCTAGCCATAATTATCGCTACTTCTTCGTCTATCTCAAGTAGTTTCTCTAATATACCTTTCTCTTCACTTTCACTTTTATCTCTTTTTTGAAACTGTTGTATTGATTTTTCAATAAAATATTTACTTAAACTAAAAAAATAATTTGTTAACAAAATATTGCCCAAAGACTTCTTATATGATATTCCTATATTGTAAGAAGTATACATACTCTACTTGTTTTTTATATATTTTCATTGCTTTTTTGAACTCAGGAGTTGCAATGTATTTCCAAAGACTTGGTTTTGAATCTAATCTTTCAGCAATTGCTAAGACATCGTGAACAGTCTGTATAAGTTCTTTCGCAGGAGAGTCTTCGGGTAGATTTAGATCAAGGCAGTTGAGGCGACCACCAAGTGCAATAACTCCTATAGACTCTAGTGCCCATAAGTTCATTTCAAAGTCAAAATTGTTTTCTATCATCTCTTTTTTATTACGAATTGCTTTTATCCTGAAATATAGTTATTTCGCAATTGAAAAAAAGAGAGACCAGTCGTGGCGCAGGGGCACAATATTAAATATGTAATGCAATATTTGATACTAGCTGCCCGCCCACGGCTTCGTCCGCTTAAAATACATGATTATTGATTTAATAAGCAGAATTGATTGACAACTATAATGATTTCTAATATGATTTTTTTATTACTTTAGTCTGTAATATTCTAATATGATTTTTTTACGACATTATCGTAATTTCTATAAGATTTTTTGATTGTTTCGAACTAAAAAATGCGACCAATGTTGATATTTGATTTTCATAAAATATACATAGAGCTAATTATTTATTATATGTTTCTATTTTTGTAACATTACAAACTTAAGAGTTAAAACAAAGCTATTGGTGAAACTCTTAAATCGGTTCAGTACTTTCAGAGAAAAATATGACCATACATATCGACAGACCGACAGACAGACAAGAAATTCAAAAACAATATTTTTGCCTTCTATTATTCTTTTTAAGTGTCCCTCTATCCATTTCAGTCAAAATTACTAAATGTACATACAAAATATTTTTACTGTCTTATTATATATAGAGATTTTAATGTCCTCGCTTCGGTAACGAGTGTTAACAAAGTGTTGACTTCTGTCACTCAACACGCAATGTGTTGCAGAGTTCATTGGAAAGTGGGTGACGTAAGTGTCTTAATGGGAACAGAGTGTCTTAACACTAGTTGCTTAGGTTCTCTTCGCCTGCTATGTGCAGGATGCAGCGTAAAGCTAAAAAAATATAAAGTTTTAGTAAAATCTATAAATGCTTTTTAATTTTCTATTTACCTCTTAATCATATCGTCAGCTACTTCCCTCAAACTTTTTTTATATAATTTTATTGTCTTTGGTTGAAGCATTATTGGATTTACTGTAGATCGAAATTTTTTCCATCGTGTACCTTGGCTAGGAAATACAAGAACAATAAAAGATATATAATGTAAATTTAGTATTGTAATTATATTGAAAAGGTTATTTACTCTGTTAGTAGACCAAGCGGAGCATCAGGACTACGGTTATTATAATCCCTCCGAAAATAGTCCAGTGACCGAAGTCCAATGCGAATAGGCAACAAATTTTCACTTCGAAGAATCTGAAATCGTTTTGCCATATTTTTTCTTGCTAAGAATCTTCTAAGTTAAATAAAACCTTATTAAGGTTATAAATAATATTTTTATTATTAAAAACATTAAAAACAACGTAACATGCATACGTGTTAACTTTTAAATAAAGAATAAGAAACGCCACGTCTAGCAAAAGAAAGTATGTGATAGATGAGTATATACAACGAAAATAACACTATAAGACAGAAGCAGAGAAAGCCCAAATGGAAAGCTGGACTTCTGCACCAATCCAGAAAAGGAGAGCATGTGGGATAAGATATACAGGGTATTAAGGAGAAGCAATGGTCACCACGAAGACACGTTATTAAGATACCCGGCCATAAGTCACACCCTCACCCTACAGGCCTCCGCAGACCTTCTGGCCTATACATTTTATCTGACTAATCATACTTGCCACAGACAAACTCGAATATAGGCTCTTAGCTTCACACTTCTTCGGACTGACCGCAGATATAAGCAGTGTAGCTATTCGCAACTCTTGGGAAATGTTGTTTGTAAATTCGGTAGTAATCATCCAAGCTAAGACCATTAAGAAGACCGTACACGACAGCATATCACATTCTATCGTCGCCTTAACAAGACATACAAAAGGATGTACCTATTACACTAACGTCGAGGAAGACGCCATCGGCAAGTTCATTCACTGGGCAAATGAAGGTTCCATGACTGATATAGTGGAACACAACATCAAAATGTCTATTTCCTACAGACATGAGGAGGCAATAACAATATTACATAATCAATTAACTGCATTACAATTTACATGATCGACGACCACAATCCTTGAATATGGAGGAAGTAGGGCAAAACATTCAAAATATTGATGTTAATTTCACATTTAAAAAAAAGACACCAATACTTTAACAAGCAACAAGAATAAAAACGGCTCGGACGACCAAAGTATATGGTGCATAACAATTCAATAATAAAAAAAACATTGAACGCTGATCTATTTCGTACGAAAAGGAGACAAACTATTCCATACATTTTTGGGCCCAGAATGTAAAGATATGAAAATGGTATGATTTAATAGATTTAGGTACATCATTCTCTCCCTGAAAACTATATAAATTTTGGCAATCTGAGAGCTGAGTTATTAGAGATTTGATAAAAGTGAGGTTAAGTTCGCAGTACATCTTAATTATCAACTTCTATAAAACATGTGATTACTGAATTATTTAAGCATTAATGTTTATTATTTATAAATAAAACACATTTTAATGAATATTTTATATAGCTCAGCGTATATAGCTTCCCTTCCTCTACGAAAGCTGTCAACTAAAATGTAACAGAAATATATTTTCCTGCTTATATGTCCGGATTATATCACACCTCTAAGTAACCAGGTTGTGGATGTTTTCATCGTCTAACTAAGGTAGGTCGTCGGACTAGGATATTGCAGTGTCCATTGGCTATCCCACAATTCACACAGCGATTCATATCCATAGCGTGGCGGTCGTAAGATTCAAAAGATTTCAGAGTCCAGTGGGGAAGCGAGGGTCGTACAAAGTAGGCAGAGTCAAAATCCGAGAAAAACAAAACAGTAGTCGTTGAAAATATCAAACAAACGGGAAAACATTCAAAACGTCGATGCGTTATGACACGAACGTAATGACGGAACCAAATGTTTTTTTTATGTTTTGTATTTAATGGCCTGGTTTTGCAATGACAAACAGAAGCAAAAATGCAAAAAATCATTAGGCAAGGTGTGATTGTCAATCAGCTGTCACATCTCTGATTTAAAATATGATTGATTTTAATCGATTAAGGATCTAAATCTTATTTTTTTTTCATTTTTCTCCACTTCTAGAATGTCAATTAATTTATTATTTGCTATTCTAAAAAAAAAAAAAATTGAAATTTTTTAGATCACATCTCAATTCTTTATGTGTAGGCCCAAAAGTTTCATTCTTTCAGATTGATCATAAATCGATTTAGTTTATTAAAATAATAGAGTATCATTTATTGTAGGAAAGCTTACAATTTCTGCAGATTCGGCGTCAGACAGTATGATTATTGGTTTGTTTCCCAAAAATCCATTAAGCTTAGTGATAGGTCCATATTCAACGGATAATTTTTCAAAAATGGTTTCCTTCATATTATAAAGCGATCCTTAAAATAATAACACATATATAGTAAATATACAAACAATAATATAGACATTTAATACATATTAATTGTCCCCACCTAGTTTAATGGACAAATCAAGGCGTAATAAGGCGTCAGTAAAATCCTGTTTGCCTTAAGCTTTAATTTAAAAAAAAAATGTTAAATGGTCACACAGGTTTTAGCATTAACTCAGGTAGCTTGGTAACTCAAATTTAATTTTTCTCCGGTCCAAATAATTTTTTTCACCTTCAAACTGCCTCACTAACGAACTGGAGTTTCTCTTGACACACGCTAAGGTCTAATGGTGTAATAAATTTTAATTTATCATACTGAATTAAATATGAGCAGTAATGTACAAAACAGATATGAAGATATATCACCGGTATAAATAAAAGTGACGGGGTACCCTTATTTCTTTATTGAGTATTTTAATGATTTGATAAAATTCTTATTTAATTCCGACCGCATAAAAATTCTTTATAATTTCCAATGTTATGGATAGATAAAGTGACTTCCATCTTTATGTTGCTAATTTATTTTTTATGCAAGTATATTACGACTACATCTATTTATGTAAAATCATTAGAAATGTAAAAGATGTAAGTTAAGTAAAATTTGGTAATTAACACTTTCTGAGACGCTTTTCTTTGTATAGCATCACTACATGATATTTAGATTAAAAAGAAATCTCATAAATAATTATTACAGATACTAATCTCAACTAAAAATATTGTAATTCATATTATGTTTACTCCTGTTTTAAATATAAACAGGAAAAAATATTAGATTGTGATGATTATAACAGATTGTATCGACCTTGACAGTTTCCGAGAAAAAATATATTAAGAAAAAAATATGAAATAATTCGAGACTTAATTAAAATTACAAGAACCAAAAATTTGTTTCTGAATTCTTTATAATTGACTTAGTAAAATTTTATGTTGTCAAAAGTGTACCTCCCGGGAGAAAATGGTGTAACTGCCCAATGATCGGTAGAGATGAAGGGCCGGGGATGTCATGCCACGGCTTCTCTTCTAAGTTTGCATGCTTGATATCAGTATCTACTGATACTAACCTGTTAATAAGCAATAGAAGATATTTTTTTCACCTTCACGCTCTTTCGACTTATGTATATACATGGCAGGGGACCGAGGGAACCTGGGATCTAGTATTAAAACACTTCCATTCCCCACTTTCCGCCGAATTCTGGAGACATTGCATGTTGAATGTTAATAATAGATAACATATTTGAATATCAACATTACTGGTGACGCATAATTTGTTACTAAAAATATACCAACTACAATAATGCTATTTTTTTACGTTATTATGCATTAAATATGGGTAAAAAAGTTTTATGCATACCTCACAGATTGTTTATTAAGTAATGACAAATTAACAAAGGATCTCCTTATAACCTGCATATTCACATTTGCAATATTAGCTAGTAAACAACAGAACTATATCTCAAACAAAAACGTGCGCTTTCGAAGCCGGTAAAAAATACACTAATGTAAAGTGATTGTGAATCTGTGATGTCTTTTTATACACACAAATGCATAGAATATGTATATCTCTACATATCTAAATAAGACATTCGAATATGTTTTATTTACATAAATTACTACGTAATAAAAATCTTGTTATTGAATCTAAATTTTTTATGGTTCAATGTTTGTTATTATTATGTTAATATCAGTATTTATATATTATTATGGGTATTTTTATTAATTTTTATATATTTTTTATCAGTATTTCGTGAAATTACGTTTGAGGCAGTCGTGGCACAGGGGAACAAAAGCATGTGACTGTAAACGCGACGGTTGTGGGTTCGATTCCCACTTGGAAGAATGAATTATTATTTATTAATATTTTCTCCCCGCTGGTTCTAACGCACAAAGCGCACTTTTCTCGAAAATATGGCGGATAGTGGTGAACGGAGTGTGTTAGCACTAGGTACCCTCTGCCTACCATTCTATATGCGGGATAAAGCGTGAAGTTTAAAAAAAGTGAAACCTAATAATATATAAATATAAAAACCGTTAACATACAGTTATTTTTAATATAAAGTTATTGATTTATTTATGTGCGTTGAATTCTAGAGCACATTTTGTATTTGTGAACTACAATTACAGTGCACAAGTAGTTTCAAGGCTACTTAATATACCTACAAAAGTACTTATGTAAATTGTTCGCAACTTGTGTATTATGTATAAATAGTTAATTTACTAAAATAAAAAAATATATTCAATAATAATTTGTTTTATCGTTTTAGCTGAACGAATCCGCAATAAAGAGATACACTGAATGTCAGGTATTAACCTGGACGCCACGGTGGAATGAACGAGAATGAGTGGGAGACATGGTGGGAATCAAGAAAAGTTCAAGAGAATGCCATATGAAAGAATGGCAAAAAATATTTATGAAGGTAGAGTAAGTGGTAAGAGAGGTAGGGGAAACCTAGGTCAATCTTCGAAAATAAAGTGTAGATGATACTGGTCACGCATGGCTTAGTGTTCAGAGCGCCTGGTCGGTTTCCAGGAGGCGTGGGTTCGAGTCCTGCTGCGTTCAAATTTTTATACGTTTTCTAAATAAGTATTTTTCTTTCCTAAGTGTGGAATAACACTTTAAAAATGTTTAAAAATAATACAGATTATCTCTGGCTATCTAGGGAAAAAGCGTGAAGCAAAAAAAAAATCTCATATAATTTTTCTTAGTAATCTGAAAGTCCCCTTAACATGTAATATCTACGAATTAGGGAGTTAAGGACGATATCCCGAAAACGTGTTCAGCGCACAAATATGTTATATTTAGCCCTTATTACGTCAACATCACAGCCTCTTAGCGGTGGGAAATTCGAGCGGGCAGTTCTTGTTGTGAATAGGAATACCTACTAGTACATATGTGGTTGTAATATCATTTACCAACGCATAAAACAATATATATTCATTCAAGTTAATTTATTATTAATTTTGGGGTTCTTTACTTCAAAAGAAAAGAACGGAACTCTTATAGGATTACTTTGTTGTCCGTCTATCTGCATGTCTGTCTTTCTAACTATTCGTCATGACTATCAGTTATAAAAATAAATACTTACATTACAAATAAAGGTAAAAATATATAAAGGAAATTCTTAGGTACTAATTTCATAAAAAAAATGTAGTAGACCGTGCGTAGAAATTAAAGTTTGCCAACTTTTATAAATGCATTTTTTCGGCCTGTTTTACAAGTGGTATCTACATGAAAAAGGTACGGAATCCTTGGTGGGCGAGTCCAGCTCGCACTTGTTCGTTTCAATACTTGAAAATAAAAAAAATACTAAAAGTAGATATATCAATTTCATTGTCGTTAAATCCATCGTCAAAATGCATAAGTGCATGCAACTTACTTTGCATGTCGAAAGATTATTTCTTCCAATTATTAAATCATTATTAAGTGTCGTGATAGATAAAGTGCTTACACTGGTCATTATGATTCAGCATTTCTCAATTGTTGTTGTTATTGACTATATTGAAGAAATATATATGCCGTAGACATATTATGGTAATAATGTATGCTGGCGGAGAGTTGATTTTTAAAATACTTTAGTCTTTATAAACTGGATCCTAGCGCCTCAGATCTACGTCATTTTAGCAAAGCTGAAATTTTAGGATTAATAGTTTAGTATGTAGTTAAGATAAACTTGAAAGTGGGGCCCTTTAAGAGGCAAACTAATTATTTACAGACTATTTCAAGACCCCTTATAAGCACCCAGACCAATCCGATGGCTCAATCATCCTCCCAGACAGAGAGGCCCCACTTTCAAGTTAGGGAGTAGGCATACTGTCTTAATTACATATTAGACTAATAGTCCTCAAAATTCCAGGTTTGCTAAAATGACGTGGGCATGGCGGCCCTGAGATCTTGGACTATTCCTTAATATATATTAAAAGTATAATTCTTTTACTACAGTAAATTCTTACTTAATCTTTATCCTGCGAGGGATTTTGAGATGAGGTTTTCATTCATAAATTATAATCTAAAAATGAAAACGGCACCGACCATGAGGTGCTCTTAAGATCGATCTCAGAGTTGAGAGAGTTTAATTCAATATAAATGCGCGTAAAAAAATAAGTGTATTATTACGTTAGGACATTTGCTCATAAATATAGGCGCATTTAGGCGACATTACGAACATTTTTTTTAGCTTCACATAGTATCCTGCATGTAGCATGGTACGTAGGGGAAGTTTAGTGTTGAGGCACTCCGTTCTCTACTTTTCGCCGAATTCTGGAGACATTGCGTTTTGAGTGGCGAAACTCAATGCCGCGCGTTACTCTGTTACCAGGGCGAGGAAATAAAGATATTTTAAATATTTCACTTCCTTGAGTGGGAATCGAACCCACAGTCTGTCTTCTGCCTTTACAATCGCTGGCTATTTTTACATATTTATTTGTAAAGCTACTAACTAATTTATTTGGAAACACACAAAAAAAACATTATGAAAAAAAAAACATATAACATTTAATTAAAATATAATACAAATAAATTTTCTAATTAAACATCTTTGAATATAAAGTTAAAAGGTCCAACGATGTAGTTTAGGGAGGTTTGTTTAACCTGTAGCGGCGGTCCGAACCATTCTATTTGAAAGTTCTCGATGACCTTTGCGAGGAATGTTTCTGTTTCCAATTCCGCTATACGCCGACCTGGAATGTTATTAAGTTTTTAGTTATACACGTATGTATGAAAACTTTCTACGAATTTCTGATTTCTTTTTTTTATACTATTTAGAAAAAAATACTGCCGTTGTGACGCCGTCGAGCAATATCTGACTATGTAAACACGATCTGTGCGAGTTACAGCGTGAAGCTAATAAAGAATATAACTTTCAAAAGATATAACACATAAAAACATTGTTCTATGTATGTGCCACTATAAATATAGTGATTACAATGGAATAACGTAAAATCTCTCATATAGAGCCAAATGAAGTATTTTGTTGTCATGGTGTTACAATTTTGTCAACATTATGTGTAGAAAGAACCCAAAGATTTTTTTATAGCATCCCGTACATAACAGACTAGAAAAAGGGAATCTGGGAACCTTGTGTTAAGACACTTCCGTTCTACATTTTCCGCTGATGTCCATTTGGTTTAACCCAACGCTGTGTTTTGCTTTGTTACCAGAGCGAGGAAAATAACATTGTGAAGTGGAGTAAGAATCGAACCCACAACCATCGCGTTTACAGGTACATCGTTGTGTCACAACACGACAGTCTCTTGAACATTAATATAACAACAGCAAAAACTATATAATTAATAATATCTTACAACACTAATATTATAAAAAGGAATTGCTTATCTAGGTATTATCTATAGTATGTACATAACGTCTTTGTTTATATCATATTTTATCTAAAAAAATATTGATTATAACTATATAAATAAGATTGAGGATTAATAATGGCAAAACAACAGTTGCTTGTTGAACCTAACCTTTATAGCAATGGTGTCGAGAATTATTTCTATCAATAATATTATTATTAATATTAAATACATATTCAATATATTGTTGATTATCTACAATTTGCAATACCATAGTTAATTAAATGACGAGAAACTGTGTATTTGAATTATAATACCTATTTTTACATATATTTACCTATACAGCTTCTTACTCCAAATCCAAAAGGACTGTTGGCGAATGGATGTGCATGCCCATGATACAGTGGATCTTCCTTATTAGTTAGCCATCTCTCAGGTATAAATTCTTTTGGTCTTGGGTACTGGTCGTCCATCAGAGATAATGATTGGTGGGCAAATGTCACGTACATCTAATAAGTATAACATAAATATAAAAAGATTCCGGCGAATTGAGAATCTCCTTTTTTGAAAGTCGGCTAAAAATAAAGAAAAGGTCTAGCCCGATAAGCACAGGAAAGCTACACTGGCTTTTAATGAATTATTTTTAATACAGTTGTATTGTTTTTTACCTGAAATAGTGACACATATTTTTTTTGTCTCTAACTCTTACAGCAAAGGAGTTATACTAAAAACAACCCTTAGTGTTAAAGTTTATTTTCTCTTTATCTATTGAAGATATCTTAAGCTTTTTAATTTTTTTTCTGAATTTTTGGGAAATTGTAGATTGACAGCTACCAATATTGTACATATATAATGTATATATTAGTTAGCTATTTATGCTACAAGATACAAATAAAAATCGAAGTAAAGTGGAACATATCTAAAAATAATAAAATATATTACACGCACGTGCAGGCGTATAACAAACTTCTATTAAAATCATCATCATATATACTTATTTATCTTATTTATTTTATCTGGCCGTATCCCTGATCGTTACAAAAAATCCCGCAACCTCTTAGTCTACTATGCACATATATCTTTCTTTCATCAAATTTTCAAAAATTTCTGCCACCCAAAGATAATTGTAAAGAATTATCATTAACAAATATTTTTTACATTTTTAAATGTAATTTCTGTCATACAGAAATATTCATTTAAGAAATGTATAAAATTATGACATTTTACATCCCCACTCGGGGAAATGAAATATTTGTTTATATTTATATTTTCAGTTCCGCCACTCAATACGCAATGCCTTCAGAAATCGGCGGAAAGTGGGGAACGGAGTGTCTTAAGGTTCCCTCTGCCTACCCTAGTGTGTGTGGGATACAGGTGAGGCTGATATATATATATTTTTTAATTCAATTATAATTTTAAAACATACGTCTGTAGGAATCCTGTAACCCATGAGATTGTACTCTTTACTGGTCTGTCTCATATTCCCAGGTACGACAGGCATTATTCGCATAGACTCTTTAAGGCAGGCCCTTAGATATGGTCTTTTTTCTTGATTTGACAAGATTTCTTCTCGGAGCTTATTTTGCTTCTCTGGATTCTTGGCTAATAAAAACAAGGTTGCTATCATGGTGTTAGCAGCCTGCAATAATATTATTTCTAATTAAACATGGTAGGGTTTTAAAAAAAATATTTTGCGTTATTGTGGTGAAAAACAAAATATAGTCAACCAATTACGATCTGCCATTTAGAATTGTGACATATTATATATTTTATTATACTGTTCAATAAAAAATATTAACAATATTTCAATGACAGAATTAGTCCACAAATAAGTTTCAAAAAAGATAAAACAAATATGTATATTACTAACCGTATCTACACCTGCAAACAACATGTCAGTTGCCATGATCACAGCCACTTTTTCATCTATTTCAAGTAATTTCTCTAGAACACTTTTCTCCTCATTTGGAAGTTTTTTCTTACTTTTCAGATCTTCTATAGCCCTCTGTATAAAGAATTTACTTATTCTAGAAAAAATAGATAAATACATATAGATATGGCCAGTCGTGGCTCAGAGACACAAGCATGCGATCCGATTGTGGGTTCGATTCCCACTAGATGAAAATAAATATTTAATATTTACAATTCCTCAATGTAGTAACAAGTCAAAACACAGCGTTGAGCTCTGCCACTTAATATGCAATGCCTGTACAATTAAGATCGGAGTGTCTTAACACTAGCTAACAAAAATGTCTGAAATGGATATCCAGAAATCTCGGCGTGAATGCATATAATTAAAATTTCAAATTAGTACATAGAATGTTTGTATTATGATATTAGTATATTTAAAAGAAATATTTTTTTTTGTCCTCTGGATCGTGCAAAGTCGCAAGCGACTTTTCCTCAAAATATACTTAACTTTTACTCAAAATATATAATTTACTCACTCTATTTGTTCCGAATAATATTTCATTGCACGTTTAAAAGCTGGAGTTGATATATATCTCCAAATGCTTGGCTTAAAGTCTAGGGTATCCGCGGACTTGAAAATATCATGAACAAGCTGTATAAGTTTTCTGGCTGGTGAATCTTCAGGTAAATTAGGATCCAGGCAGTTAATACGACCACCAAGAGCTACTACACCAATCGATTCTAATGCCCACAAATTCATTTCTGTGTCAATTCTGCTATTTAACATATTTTTCTCGTTGCGTTGCGATTTCAATCTACAAAAAACAATGACATGAAATATTTTTCTTTATAATTTCACTATGTTTGCAAAAAAAGAAGTTATATCAGACCTTTTAACCATGTCTTCTGCAACTTCATTCAGAGTTCCGCTGTATAATTTAATTGTTTTAGACTGCAATAAAATAGGATTCACAATTGATCTAAATTTTTTCCATGTTTCTCCGTGGCTAAAACATATTATTAATTATCCTCTGATATACATCTTCTTCTTCTATTATATAAAAATATGTTACGTTGTCGCAGTAACGATATAACGAGGTTATTTTATATTTGTTCTTATATTTACCCTAAAATACTTTAACGCCCGAACATCGTTATATCATATACTTTAGATGTCAAATGAATGCACTTTATAATATTAATATAAATAAGAGTCCGCCGCCTGCAGACATTCACGAGATTTACCACGAACGGCGCTACGACTTTTACACCTGCTATCAATAGTATCAATAATATATCCATTTTATTGATACGTTGTAAAAGCCAAATTTGGTGTATATAAAACGTGCAACTCATCTAACGCATTTAATTGAATAAACAATACTGTATTGTTTAAAATAATTTCGAATATATCCCTTAGTTTTTTGTTATAGCTCTTTAGTTTTTACAACATTTTGCCATCTACGATAAATGGGCTATCCAACGTAAAAATAATTTCTAGAATCGAATCAATAGTTCCTGATATTCCTGAATGGGGCGTTCAATAAAACAAAATTCTCCTCTTCATACTATAAGTATAGATAATGAAATTTTATACTCTAAACAATGATAGCTTCATGAAATTATGTTATTTTTTGAACAAATTTATTGAGGTATTGAATATTACTCTGTAATTAAACCAGTTGGAGTATCAGGAGGGTCACTTTCTTTTTTCAATATTTTCTTGCGAAAATAATCAAGGGACTGAAAACCAGGTCGGATTGGCATCCAATTTTCCCCACGAAGTACCTGAAATAATTTTGTCCAGTATAATCACTTTTACATTTTTTATATATTTTAAATGACATCAAATGAAGAATGGGAAATATTTTAGAAGTTTTTAAGACAATAGGAGAATCTCTACTTGTTTGAATGAACTTGAAGTATGTTGTGATATTTTAAAAGAATTTAAAATTTACTTGTGAACAAGCTTCTGCATCATAAAGTAATATTAATGTTGGCGACCCGAATTGACCATTAAGTTTCACAATCGGTCCATATTGTTCGTACAATATATCAGCGATTGGCCTTTTCGTAGCGTTGGCCAAGGAACCTAGGAAAAACATAGTCTTAATAATATTTTTACAATTCAGTAGAAATAAAAAAATGTTGTCTCTAGATCAATGATTATCATATTATCATTATCAATCATCATCGTTGTTTTATAAAGGCTCTATATTGAAAATATTGACTGTGCAAAATATATTAATCTAAGTAAGAAATCATTTATTTCTTCGAGTGACAAGTTAAAAAAATTTAAATTAAGTATAATCTGTGCTATATTTTTTAAATAATATTTTAGTAAAAAAATAAAGGGAAATGTAAATAAAGAATAGAATAGCAATAAACAATTTTAAAATATTTTGTCTGTCTGCTTGTTTATGTGTCAGTTTGTAAACGTACATACATCTTCGGAACTACTGGACGTATTTTAATTAAACTTTATTCATGTATAGCAATTAAGCCACAAAGACTGGCACTATACTACAATTGAAGTAGAATCATAGTAGATTAGCTAAATTATAAGATTAAATGGAATTGACAGAAGTTGTATACGGCCATTACATTACTTTTTAACAACTTCTTATTATACTTCTTATTATATTATACCTTTATTATTGGTAGTGTTTTATTAGAGTAAACAAATATTGTACTGTTGTTATCTGTTTTATAGTGATAGTAATAATTATCTCATAACATTACCAACCAGCACAGTATATTTTTATAGCAAGTATTATATGTCACTTTCTTATAAAAGTTTCAATTATAAAAAGCATATTAGCGTTAAAAGACTGACTTGAAAAATAAGCTTTGTAAAATTTATATTATGTAGTATTAATAAAAGGCAACGTCACGCTATAAACTAAAAGTTTAAATAAACATTTTTAAGAAGAGCAAATGATTTTTATATTAAGTTTACCTCCAGGCAGAAAATGATGTAGTTGTCCGATAATAGGTAAACTCGATGGACCGGGTATCTCTTGCCATGGCTTCAATGTATCTTCATTTGTATTTTCTATAGTAGTAGAGTTTACTGTTATTGACCTAAAACACATTTTATAAGATATATAAATAAATAAAGTAAAAAAAATATGATTATTCCACTGAACACGCGATGCCTCTTAACACTATGTTCTTTCTGCCTACCCCTGCTATGTGCGGGATATAGCGTGAAGCGACGATGTTAATTGATTCTTACAACAAAATTAATTAGATAATAGTTGAAGTGTTTTGTTTATAATATAATTTATGCTGTTAGAAAACTTGCCACGACGCGCATCGATAATGCTGTAAAACCTATGAGGCCGTTATGACATATGGAGTGGTTAGAAAAAGTTAAATGCTGATAAATGTTTTAGAAGCATTATTTTTATCTTTACTCTTTTTGTGTCAGAAAATCTGTATTTCTGACTACAACGCCTAAGTTAAGACTTGAGTTGGTTATGTGAGACACATAAACTGGCAGTTGTTAGCCATTTATAATACGCACTGGCCGGGGTTACTGATCTGTCTCTAGATGGATGAAAAATATAAATTAAGAGGTTATTGATACGTAATACGTAAAAAAAAACAAATGCTATATCAGAATTATATTATCGTGCCCCAGGGGCACAGACGTACCATTCTAAACGCAACAGGTTGCGATTTCCATTCGAGGAAATTAAATATTTAGTATCTATTTTAATTACCGTATATAATAAATGTGTATAATAAATAGGTGATAACATCAAAGGTAAAGTTGTTTTGTTGGTTCATAATTTTTTAATAACTAATGTATTGATTAGATAATAGTGCATTACGTATCAAGCTGTTGATCATTAGCATATAGTAATTGTCTGATATTGCGTGTTTACGTAAGTATGATATCATTAATATTAAACGAATAAAACTTTGTTTTATTTATTGAAGTACAAAAAATTATGACATATATATATATATATATATATATATATATATATATATATATATATATATATATATATATATATATATATATATATATATATATATATATATATATATAGCTACACTACGAACACAAAATATCAAATCAGCTTTACGCTGTATCCCGCACACAGCAGGGTAGGCAGATGGAACCTAGTGTTAAGACGCTACGTTCCCCACTTTCTGCCGAATTCTGGTGGCATTGCGTGTTGAGTGGCAGAACTCAACGCCTCAACACCAGAACAAAGAAATGGAAATATAAATTTAAGTAAATATTTCATCTCTTCGAGTGGGGATCGAACCCACAACCAGTAGGTCAACAAAACGTTACAATTCTACTCCAAAAATTGTTGGTTGTAATTCTATTGCAAATATAGCACGACAAAATTAATATAAATATATATTTTTTTCAGCTTCACACTGTATATTTTGAGAAATTAAATTCCCGGTTCCAGTATAAATTTTACTCTAGACAAGTATTAGTTACGTCTAAAAACTGTCACGCGAAAACGTAATTAACTTGTTGATATAATTTTCAAACACTCAATTATTATTGAGATAACTGTTACTTTATATATAATTAATTATACATATTTAGATAAGACGCATTGCATTTTGCCATTTAACACACAATGCGGAACTCAATACCGTATTTTATCTCGTTATCTGAGCACGTAAATAAAAATATTTAATACTTCATTCCTTCGAACAGGAACCCTTAACCATTGTCTTTGCAGTGTGCCCCTACGCGACGATGGCCCCAAAGAATATATTATAAAAAAATAACACGTGCCACATATATGTCTTATTCAAACTGTTCTGATAATCAGGTAAATTTAAGATTGCAATCAGGTAAATTTAAGATTGATTGATATATATATATATATATATATATATATATATATATATATATATATATATATATATATATATATATATAAATATAAATATTATTATTCACTAATTCCAGATATTTTTTAATAATTAAATAAAATTGTAACCAGAACGGAGTCCATAGCTGTAGAGTGAGTCGTCTTCCAGTTTCCATCTTCACTGTGACGTTATCAATTAATAATATATTGAACTACTTTAAGTCAATATATGTTATATCTATTAAAAGTCAATTTAACAACCAATCAATATAAAATAAATCAAACTGCAGATATTTCTTTTAAATAACAATGTAAGGATCTAACTTTTTTAGGTTTCAAGTTTTTTTTTTTAAATAGTTATAAATTGTAAGTTCCCACTTTGTGCTCCATTTAGTGACTGTAGGTCTACAGGAAGTACCCTATAGGTTTTGATTACGCGGTGAATTTCATATATAATACAGCAAAAACGATGCATAAATATTAGTTTTTTTTTAATTGCGTCGTTTTAGAAGTGTAATTTTTTTCTGTGCTCTAAGGAGCCCTCGATCCGAATATTTGATATAACTTGATACCACACGATGTCGAGAGAAAATAAATGGTGTTGACAGGCCGACACTTGGACAACAAAGTGAGTTGCAACTCTTATAGGAATAAGAGTTCCGTTTTTTCCTTGTATGGTACAGTACAACTAACCCTAAAAATCAATCTAAATTGCTAAATAGTAAATTCAAAAATAAACAAAATAAAATTAAAATGTCACACAAAAATTAAATAAACATAAAACAAAAAAAATCATAGCTACAACTTCTAGAACTGGCTGAATGAACTCTATTCAGCCAGTTCTTAATATAAAATATGAAATTAACATTTAAATACAGAAGTACGAAGTACGCAAAGTGGATAATTTATACGATTTATAATTTCTTAAGTTCGTTTTTTCTTACTATTCACGCGATGCAATCTTAAATTTACCTGATTATCAGAACAGTTTGAATAAGACATATATGTGGCACGTGTTATTTTTTTATAATATATTCTTTGGGGCCATCGTCGCGTAGGGGCACACTGCAAAGACAATGGTTAAGGGTTCCTGTTCGAAGGAATGAAGTATTAAATATTTTTATTTACGTGCTCAGATAACGAGATAAAATACGGTATTGAGTTCCGCATTGTGTGTTAAATGGCAAAATGCAATGCGTCTTATCTAAATATGTATAATTAATTATATATAAAGTAACAGTTATCTCAATAATAATTGAGTGTTTGAAAATTATATCAACAAGTTAATTACGTTTTCGCGTGACAGTTTTTAGACGTAACTAATACTTGTCTAGAGTAAAATTTATACTGGAACCGGGAATTTAATTTCTCAAAATATACAGTGTGAAGCTGAAAAAAATATATATTTATATTAATTTTGTCGTGCTATATTTGCAATAGAATTACAACCAACAATTTTTGGAGTAGAATTGTAACGTTTTGTTGACCTACTGGTTGTGGGTTCGATCCCCACTCGAAGAGATGAAATATTTACTTAAATTTATATTTCCATTTCTTTGTTCTGGTGTTGAGGCGTTGAGTTCTGCCACTCGCCACATATATGTCTTATTCAAACTGTTCTGATAATCAGGTAAATTTAAGATTGCATCGCGTGAATAGTAAGAAAAAACGAACTTAAGAAATTATAAATCGTATAAATTATCCACTTTGCGTACTTCGTACTTCTGTATTTAAATGTTAATTTCATATTTTATATTAAGAACTGGCTGAATAGAGTTCATTCAGCCAGTTCTAGAAGTTGTAGCTATGATTTTTTTTGTTTTATGTTTATTTAATTTTTGTGTGACATTTTAATTTTATTTTGTTTATTGTTGAATTTACTATTTAGCAATTTAGATTGATTTTTAGGGTTAGTTGTACTGTACCATACAAGGAAAAAACGGAACTCTTATTCCTATAAGAGTTGCAACTCACTTTGTTGTCCAAGTGTCGGCCTGTCAACACCATTTATTTTCTCTCGACATCGTGTGGTATCAAGTTATATCAAATATTCGGATCGAGGGCTCCTTAGAGCACAGAAAAAAATTACACTTCTAAAACGACGCAATTAAAAAAAAACTAATATTTATGCATCGTTTTTGCTGTATTATATATGAAATTCACCGCGTAATCAAAACCTATAGGGTACTTCCTGTAGACCTACAGTCACTAAATGGAGCACAAAGTGGGAACTTACAATTTATAACTATTTAAAAAAAAAAAACTTGAAACCTAAAAAAGTTAGATCCTTACATTGTTATTTAAAAGAAATATCTGCAGTTTGATTTATTTTATATTGATTGGTTGTTAAATTGACTTTTAATAGATATAACATATATTGACTTAAAGTAGTTCAATATATTATTAATTGATAACGTCACAGTGAAGATGGAAACTGGAAGACGACTCACTCTACAGCTATGGACTCCGTTCTGGTTACAATTTTATTTAATTATTAAAAAATATCTGGAATTAGTGAATAATAATATTTATATTTATATATATATATATATATATATATATATATATATATATATATATATATATATATATATATATATATATATATATATATATATATATATATATATATATATATATATATATAAAATCAATATAGATACTTTGATTTTCACGATTATTACACATTTTAAATTAAGCTATTTTAACCGGATTAATCGCGTATATTGGATACTACTACAAAGCGAAACGTCGGGTTTCCAAAAATCTATAATCCCAAATATACGCGATTAATCCGGTTAAAATAGTTTCATTTAAAATGTAAAATAAATATTGTGTTTTATATTTTGTAAGCACCTTAGGACCTGAGCAGGTTAAACGGATTATCGTAAAATTGTGTCAAAGGTCTTAAGTATGTTGAGTGGAATGAGTAAACTATTGTAGTAATAAAATCACAATAGCATTATAGCATGTTTACTTTCTCAGTAAATATTATACTTAGTTCTATGAAATGTTTAAGTATGTACCCTTAAATAAAATCAGTATTTACTGTATCTAATAATAGCTTTAGTGTAATAATATGTTATAGTATTTGCAAATATTATAAGCTACTATTTTACACATCGTTCTTAGACGCAATGGAAATGTAAATGAATTATAACACATTGGTTACAGGTTCATCTAAGCAGGTGATAAATACTTACGGTAAGAATATAGAGAACATTGTAATAGTAAACCTGATGATATTATCAAATTACTGTCTTGTATTGTATGGCTTCCAAAGTACGGAATTATTTTGGCAACTAATTCATTTACTTTGTTAACATTTTAAGCTTATATTAGATAGCACAGGGTATAAGCTAACAACTTTCTTAAATATTATTTATTACTAACCCTCTGCTATGTATATATTGTAAATATATCTACATTTTTTATCTTTTAGGTGAAGGCAGTATCTTAGTCAAATCTCTCTTTAACATATATTATTATCCCTATTGTGTAATATTATCTCTTTTTACCATACATTTTCCTTTGTGCGTTCTCCATTCAACGTGACATTGGTGAAGTTGGAAAGCCATATACAAAGAAGAACAACAACAATACACAGCACAGTGATTATAAAAAAATTTTAAATTTTAGAATTCCAAAACATCATTGACACTAGTCACTAATATAAAATTAATGTCCATTTAAAACTTTAACAATTGAAAATCAACAGTAACCGCTTTAAATAATAACGCACGAAATTTTCTAAATGCCTTATAAATAAAATACTAGTATTTCTGACTAACTCACCTCGTAAAGAGTTTATTTGCAGCGACCAAGCCGGAAGTAGATCTTCTCAAGAAAATCATATTATCAAATAACTTACTTTTAATTACGATTTAAACGGTTATATCCATAGCACTACCTGTAAACACTGTAGTTTTTTATGAACGAGGATCTCTTATAATATTTTGTTATCAAATTTACGACGTATAGAGTTACGGCGGCGCGGGCGGCGTGCGTCGCGTGAATGAGACGGAATGTGTGAGTTAGTATGTTTTATTCTACGACCTTGATGCGACATTAAAAATTCGGATAGAGACCAGATTGTAGAGTATAAAAAACATTTGTGTTGTTTGTTGTGTTGTTTTGATATTGTGTTGCTGATTCATGATTTAGTCACTGGTAATTTATTAGTGATTTTTAATGATATATGTGAAGACGGTTTTATAGTTTTTTTTTTAAATTATTTAGTTAGTATTTTTTTAATTAATTATTTAGTGGCGTCTATGGTCTGTCAGTAAGCGCGTTTGTTATGGGTTAGATCCCAATTCGAGGGAATTAATTATTTTCATTTCTCTCTAATATTTATTTACATGTATATTTTCATTTCTTTGGCGTCGGGGTTGAGTTCCGCCACTCAGTACGCAATGTCTCCAGAATTCGGCGGAAAGTGGGGAATGGAGTGTCTTAACACTAGGGTGCCGAAGCTGATTTGCACGAGGCAAAGCGCGGCACCGATTTCCGCTACTGAACACTGAACGTCGCGAAAATTGAGCAGAAAATGGGGAACGTAAGTGTTTTAACATTAGGTTCCCAGGTTCGTTCGTTGCGTATTGAGTGGCGGAACCCACAACTAGTTGATTTACAGTCACACTTTGTGCCCCTGTGCCACGACTCGTCCCTGAAAACAGCACCCATAAAAAAATATTTAATTCCCCCGGTTGGGAATTGACCTCATAATCGGTTTTTTACTACTCATGGTTCCCTTTGCTAGGACGGTCACTTTTTTATAATGAATATAAGATCCTCTTTTGAAAATAAGTTTGATACTGAACAAAGAAAACATTTATTAGGTACATACTGAGACGAAATCATCATAACATACCAGCCCAATGTTCACAAAAAAAAGCAATGTACTTTAGTGATTTTTTCTAAACTAATACCTATTAATTATTACCCATTTTTTTTACAAAAGTATCTTATGATAATATATATTCATATCAGTTTAGTAGTGCGAAAATTTATTATTTACTATTAGTTTCCTCGAAAATAGATTTTCTCTGCTTACCCTGCTTTGCGGGAAAAAGAGTGAATTACTTAATATTCTTTGTTTCTTTGCTTCTTTGTTTGTGTTCAAAACAAAGTTAACGAAAACACTACAAATAAACTATATGTATATGAAAAATTGGCATGAGAAAATATATATAAGTATACTAGGTACCTACATTGTTTTTTTCCATAATTTAAGTTGCATCAAGTTTGAGAAACTGGTAATTGGATGCTAAATAAGCGAGAAGCTTAAAATGTATTTTTTGTATACTTTGTTTTCATTTTATATATAGATAGGTATATATTTTAATAGGTATATATAAAGATTTGGTTAGCACAATTTTTTACGATCATTACGGCTTTTTTTGCTTGAATGCGTTCAAGTTTAATATGTAGTTTCCATATTTTGTATAGAACATGACATATTTTACCACAACGCCTTTTTAATGATTATATTTTCAATTTAAAACAAAAAAAAAAATGGCTACACTTTATCGTGGAAAGTTGTGAATCAATATACCTAATAGTAAAATTAGATTCCCTGTAAGTATTATAAAAGCAAGTTGCTCTTATAAGGTGTTGGTAGAAAAAATATACAAAAGAAAACAATTATTGGGAGAGATTGTTAGGAAAATTATGACATATTCTTTAATCAATAGTGAAACATTGTTATATTATTTAGCGCAGTGCCACTCCATTATTGACACATTGTATTGAGTGGCCTCCGTTTTGGTATCAAGGCAAAGCGCGGCGTTGAGTTCCACCACTCGACACACGATGTCCTGAGAATTCGGTGAAAAGTTGGGAGCGGAGTGTCTTAGCACTAGCTTCCTTTTGCTTACCCCGTTACACGCAGTATAGGGCGTTCAACTGAAAAATATGAACACATTTTTTACTAAGTGCTTCTTGTTATTCATAAAACTAAGTATATCAGATAACACTTTGCATAGAAAATGTTAAAGTTAATACAAAATATTTACCAAGGTATCAACATCGTCTTAAAGAGATCTTTATTTGGTTTCAGTTTCTAATTTAATTTATTCATTTCTATAGGGATAATCCTCTCCGTATTTTATCAGGCAGGGAGATCATGGCGAGGGTCAAAATCGTTTGCTTTTCATAGTTGACTGAATAGCTTAAATGTTTAGAAAATATTTTATACTATACCCATATTATATATAATATTTAAAATTATTTTAAATTTGTTTTGAAGTTTGAGAGTAAATATTTTTATAGTATTTTTTTTTTGTTATATGAAAAAAGCAAAATTGCAACTTGCAAATTTCTTTGGGCTTTTAAATATTTTCTCAAAATGTTTAAATATTTAAGGCTGTTTAAATATTTTCTCAAAATTAAAAGTCAGCAGAACACGTAAATAATAAAATCCAAATTCCTTTTAAGATTGTTGGAAATATAATATATTTTTATATAAATTGCAACATGCAACACTATTTTAAGTTATTTTTATTATCTGTGGTTACTTCCCGCGCGTCGCTTCCTTTTTTCCTTCTCTCGGAACGCCATGCGCTTACAATGTAATGTTTTGTGTTCGCTAAAGTTAAATAAAAGGATATACCAAATAGACTTTGTTTTATATGCGCTTAATAGTTAATATCCCACAACCAACAGGTTATGGGCCCAGATAGACTCAGTTTAAAAGTAAAACAAAGTGAACTTTAGTGTCATAAAAGTGACGCCAAGACTCAGTGAACATTTTATTGTGTTTTCTCGTAACTTACAGCATAATATCACTGTTAAGACTTGAGTGCCAGAACATTAGTGTATCGCAGTATATTTTTCACGAATTAAAGAACTTTCGTCGAAAAAAAAATGAACGTCAACATACCTGTCGAGAAATTAAAGGGACGCGAGAATTTTGCCTCATGGAAGTTTGCAATGCAAGCATGGCTTCAGTTAGACGATTTATGGGACATTATAACAGCGGAAAAAGTTGATCCTATAAAGGATAGAAAAGCACTATCAAAAATAATTTTGTGCCTGGAACCTATAAACTACAGCCACGTGCAAAGTGCTAAAAATGCGAAAGACGCATGGAATGCATTAACAAATGCTTTCGAGGACTCAGGCTTGACTAGACGCGTTGGCCTATTGAGACAGCTAACAACAACGAGGTTAGAGAACTGCAAAAATGTGGAGGAGTATGTAAATTCGATTACTACAACAGCACATAAACTATCAGAAATTGGTTTTAACGTCAATGATGAATGGGTTGGTTCTTTACTCTTAACAGGCCTGCCCGAACACTATAGACCAATGATTATGGGCTTAGAAAGCTCTGGAACAAAAATCACAGGAGATGCTATTAAAGTAAAGTTATTACAAGATGTGAAAGTGGTAGAAGAAGCAAAAAACATTGAGAGTGAAACAGCAATGTATTCTAATAAAAAGAAAACATCTTTTAAATGTTTTTCTTGTAATAAAATGGGTCATTTTGCATCACAATGCAAAAACAAAGGGAATTTTCATAATTCAAAGAAAAACAAGTTGTGTAAAAATGTAAAAAATAGAGCATTTTTAATTACATCAAGAAATATAAATAAAGGATGGTATTTGGACTCAGGTGCATCTACACACATTACCAATGATCAAAATTTGATTAAAAATCCTGTAGATAGTGACACCACTATAATAGCAGCAAACAAAGAAGATTTTAAAGCAAAGTTAAGTGGTACTGTGGAACTACAAATTTCAGGGGAGGAAACATCCACTATAAATGTTCAGGAGACATTGTATGTACCAGACGCAGCGGCAAATTTATTATCTGTCAGTAAAATTGTAAAAAATGGGCATAGTATACATTTTGACTCAGGTGGAGCAAAAATCTTAGATGATGAGGAGACTCTTATCGCAACAGCTTCTGAAGTAAATGGCATTTATAAATTAGATCAGCCATCGGCACAAGTATATTTATCGAAGGAAATATTAAATGCAGAAATTTGGCATCGTCGTCTAGGACACTTAAATAGAAAATCAATGAGCTTATTAAAGAAAATGAGTACAGGCATTGATGATAATTTAGATATGAGAGAAACATGTGAAGATTGTGTTTATGGAAAACAAGAGAGGACACCATTTAAGGTCAGCAAAAAACAATCTTCAGATATATTAGAATTAATTCACACAGATCTATGCGGTCCAATGGAAAAAGAATCCTTAGGAGGAGCAAAGTACTTTATGACTTTTATAGATGATTTCAGCAGATATTTATTTATATACATTTTACATAATAAAAGTCAAGCATTGGATACATTTAAAGATTTTAAAAGATTACTTGAAAAACAGACAGGAAAGAAAATAAAAAAATTACGTAGTGATAATGGTAAAGAATATGTTAATCATAATATGAAAAATTTTTTGAAACATGAAGGTATTGAACATCAGTTAACTGTACGCTACACTCCACAACAAAATGGTACTGCAGAAAGAATGAACAGAAGTATTGTTGAAAAAGCACGAACACTATTGTCAGATTCAGGATTAAGAAAGGAATATTGGGCAGAAGCGGTAGGCACTGCCGCATATTTGCTAAATAGATCACCTACAAAACGCCTTTGGAATAAAACACCATATGAAGCGTTCTATGGTCATAAACCTGAAATGTCGCATTTACGTATTTTTGGATGTGAAGCAATGGCTCAAATACCCAAAGAACTTAGAAAAAAGTGGGATCCAAAATCACAAAAATTGTTAATGATGGGTTATTCTGAAACAAAAAAGGCTTATAGACTAATAGATCCAAAAACTAAAAATATAATATTCAGTAGAGATGTTAAGTTCCTAGAAACAACAAAAATGAAAAGAAATGAAAAAAATTATAATGAAAATCAAATGTATGTGTTAGAAGATACACTTACTAACATATCTGACGATGAACACATTCAAGAAGATTATGAATCTTGCTCAGATAATGAAGAGTCTTCCAAAATAAAGGAAGAAGACATAAATATACCTGTAGTAAAAGAAAGAAATATGAATGAAGATGGAGTTAAAGGACACACTGAAGAGGGAGAAACTTTAGAGTTCAAGAAAAGGCCATTAAGAAAAATTGAAAAACCTGCAAAATATAAAGATTATGTTACATATCTAATAATGAAAGACCAAAAAATTATTGCAGAACCAAACTCGGTGGAAAATGCATTGTCAGGACCCAATTCTAATAACTGGAAACAAGCAATGAAGACTGAATTAAATGCTATGATAAAAAATGAAGTATATGAGCTAGTAAAATTACCCGCAGAGAAAAAACCATTGAAAACTAAATGGGTTTTTAAAGAAAAACAAGATAAAGAAGGTATAAAAAGATATAAGGCACGATTGGTTATTAAAGGATGTAATCAAAAAGAAGGTATTGACTACCAAGAAACATTTTCTCCTGTTGTGAAATATTCTTCACTCCGTTACCTTTTTTCATTAGCAGCAGTAAAAAATTTAAGAATTGATCACATGGATGTAATGACTGCTTATTTGAATGGAGAAGTGGAAGAGGATATTTATGTTGTACCACCAGAAGGGTTTGAAACTAACGAAGAAAATAAAGTTTGGAAATTAAAGAAAGCTGTTTATGGCTTGAAACAAAGTGGTAGATGTTGGAATATTAAGTTGAATGAAGTGTTAATTAATATAGGACTTACCCAATGTAAAAGTGACCCTTGCATTTATACTTTAAATAACAATTCAGCTCAAATTCTTATTGTAGCAATTTATGTTGATGACTTGTTGATTTTTTCTAATGATAAAAATTTAAGAGTGAATTTGAAACAGAATTTAATGTCTAACTTTGATATGAAAGATTTAGGAGTAGCTAAAAATTGTTTAGGAATGCACATTACAGTAGACTCAAATAGCAATAGTATTTATATAGATCAAAAAGAATATATTATAAAAATTTTAAAAAAATTTAATATGATAGATTGTAAGCCAGTAAATACACCAATGGAAAAGGGTTTAGATTTTGATAATTTTGAATGTAAGGAAGATCAGTGTGATGTTCCATATCAAGAGGCAGTAGGTAGTTTATTGTACTTATCTCAAATAAGTAGGCCAGATATATCTTATGCTACAAGTTTGTTAAGTAGATTTAACAAGAATCACAATTTGAGTCACTGGAATGCAGTAAAGAGAGTATTTAGATATTTAAAAGGAACTATAGATTTAAAATTAGAATATAAAAATAATTCATTTTGTGATATTTACTGTGACTCAGATTGGGGTAATAAGTTAAATGATAGATATTCTGTAACTGGTGTATGTGTAATGGTAAATGGAGGTATTGTACATTGGCACAGTAAACGACAGAAGACAGTGGCCTTATCTACAACGGAGGCTGAGTATATGGCATTGTCATCTGCTGTACAAGAGGCTTTATGGTTAAAGCAATTAATTTTTGAAATTTCAATGGAAAAGGTTGTAATAAAGGTTCATTGTGACAACAAAGGCGCCATTGATATAGCTAAAAATAATATAACAAGTCAGAGATCCAAACATATTGACATAAGGCATCATTTTTTAAGGGATCATGTATTAAATAAGAAAGTTGTTTTGGAATATACATGTACAGAAAAAATGCCAGCCGATGTATTCACAAAACCTTTAACTAAAGATAAACACAGAGATTATGTTAAATTTCTTGGTCTCAAATAATTTTAATTAAGTTTTTTTTTTTTTGTTTTTGCATGATGCAATTTAGAGGGAGTGTTGGAAATATAATATATTTTTATATAAATTGCAACATGCAACACTATTTTAAGTTATTTTTATTATCTGTGGTTACTTCCCGCGCGTCGCTTCCTTTTTTCCTTCTCTCGGAACGCCATGCGCTTACAATGTAATGTTTTGTGTTCGCTAAAGTTAAATAAAAGGATATACCAAATAGACTTTGTTTTATATGCGCTTAATAGTTAATATCCCACAACCAACAAAGATTGAAATTAACAAGTTAAGTTACGCATTGAAAAACTCGTATAAATAGCTCTGTTAAAAATAAATCACACATCGTATTTTATAATAAGCTACGTATTTATAATTTACTTAAATTTATATTTCCATTTCTTCGCTCTGGTGTCAAGGCAAAGCGCGGCTTCCCCACTTTCTGCCGCACACGCAATGCCTCTAGAATTCGGCAGAAAGTGGGGATCGGAGTGTCTTAATATTAGGTTCCCTCTGTCTACCCTGCTGTGTGCGAGATACAGCGTGAAGCTAATTTGATTTATTTATTTACATTAAATCCCGCATAAAAGAGAAGACACTCTTTCCTTTAGTTTTTGGCAGAACTCAATGCCGCGTTGTGTTTTGGTGCCAGAGCGAGGAAATAAAAATAATATTTAAAGTCGCTGTGCTGTTACGCCACGCCGGCCATATATGGTTGTGTTATTATAAAATAATAAAAAAAAAAAACTAAATGTTTCACATGAAAGAACAAACCGACATTGGAACTGTGCTTAATACAAAATCTCACACACTCCTCTTAATACAAAATCTCACATTTCAAAACAGATTTCCTTTTGTATAGAGGTAACTTTGCCAGTTTATTTTTCAGCCAAGATTTATTGCGAGCGAATAAAAGAAGTAAGTCATTACGTCAGCGGACTACGATCTCAGCGAAACGCCGCTTTTGTAGAGTTGTGGAGTTTTGTCTAAATTCAAACGAGCATAAGTCTAGATTATAAGGCATTTATTTATTCAGTTTATTTAATACTAGCGGACCCGGACGCGGCTTCGCCCGCTTGAACTATACGGATGCTTATTAGATATATATATGAAATTGTTTTTGAAAATATCTAATTTAAATGAAAAAAAAATATAAGTAAACGTAATCATATTAAAATATTAATAAAAAAACTAAACAAAACCAGCTGCATTATTAATATTATCAAAGTAAAATAAATATTTAAAATAATTAAAATTAAATGTGTTGTGCTATGTTTTTGCAGGTGCATGTGATTATTTACATAATACTTAAATACAATAAAAAATATTATATTTTTTGTCTCTGTCTGTTTTTCTATTTCCCCGAGCTAATGTCCAGAATAACTGAACTGATTTTTATTGGATTTTCAGTGATCGATTTTACTCATTTACCCGGGAAAAATCTATTTACACGTTTTCCTTGCGCGCGTAGTTACTATATGAAATAACTAAAGTCCTTTCTACATTTAAATATTATAAGTTTTGCGAGCAATATCAAATAAAATCCCAAAAAACTAAAACTATAATTTATTAAGTGTATAACAACGGTATAGATAACCATCCAACCGAGATGAAATAACCAACAATTCTTTCCTTAAATAATAAATACTTAAATAATATTATGCCGATGCCGCCCAGAGCCGCAACTTACACCACACCAAGAAATTTATGAAAATCTAACTAATCTACTACTCGAATAAGCGAAGAACCAAAGAAAAGTATAAATTAATTATAAACATCAAATAATTACATAAAAATTAACAGTAGTTTGAAAATATATGAAAATTAACCGTTCGCGTCGGTCATACTATGCCGCCCGAAGGCTAGATCATTTTGAATCAATGATCCTTAATTATTTATTAGAATGTAATACAGTAAACTATAATTTCAATCTAGATGAAATGCTAAAAGTGACTATTATATTAATTTTCATAAGGATCAATATCAAATTATAGAAAATACGTACAACAAAAACCCGATAAATATAAAGTAAATTAATTAAAATGGTTACTTTTGCTCAACCTTTAGAGATAATCATATACCATCGCGGACTTTTTAAATTGTCATTATTTAAAGAACCATATTTATATTAAACATTGTTTTTATGTATCTTATAAGGTTGAGTCAGCGCACGACATGTATGCGTTAAGCAAGCTCATTTTGGGTGACGTTTTCTTATAACAACAAACAAATTTGCAAACCGTTGCTTAGCAACAGTCGGTTGTTATTAAGATGGCAGAATAAATTGCCTGTCAAACTAAAAAATATTTTAATATATTAGTATATATCGACAATATTACAAATATGAGAAAAAAAAGTAGCCTATGTTCATCCGAAGACCCTCAAGTATCTCTTTATGAGTATTTTATCACAATTGAATTAGCGGTTTGGCCCTGATTGCGTAACAGACAGACAGACAGACAGACAGACAGACAGACAGACAGACAGAGTTACTTTCGAATTTATAATATAGGTATGGATAATAAGGGTATACCATTTGTGCTATTATATAGCTTTGCAAAGTTTTATTCTATAGCAAAACATATTCTTTTTTAGAGTTTTAAACCAGAAATAGTCTTTTTTCTATTACGTAACTTTGATGATATTAAATATTTATTTTCCTATTGGGGAACAGAGTGTCTTAACACTAGGTTCCCTCTGCCTACTCTGCTGTATGCGGGATACAGCGTGAAGCTGATTTAATTTTGATTTAATTCGTTTTCCTTCATTTAATTGCCTTTGTAGATACCATAACGGCAAAATTTGGTTTTGGATTTTGGTTTATTTTTTTTTCTGTCCTTTAGATTTTTCAAAGAAATCATTTAAAGCGGAATCCGAGTCCGAGTCCACAGTTTCTAGAAACTCAGTTCTTAATATCAAGAATTCTTTTAAAATGTCTTCAACAAATAAATAACATTAAACATAACTAAGTTCTTAATGAAATTTAAGTTAATTAACATATGAAATTCTGTTAGGGTTGAATATTCTAACCAACTTAAGAAGTTAGCAACTTCGCCGCCTATGTCATGTTTAAACATTAAGAACATTCTGTTTCACGTTGCTCTTAAAGTCATATTCTTGGTAACGAAATGAAGTATATTACATAATTAGCGTCGCCTCTTAGTAAATTAAAAATAAATTTTGTATATTATCTAATTTCAGTTTCAACGCAACGGAAACCGGATTCTGTATTGGTTAATAATTTTTTTTCATGTTGTATCCCGTTTATAGCGGGGTAGATCTAGTGTTAAGATACTTAGTTCCTCACATATCGCCCAATTTTTTAAAACATAACGTACTAAGTGGTGGAACTCAACGAGGCGATTTGTTTTGTTACCAGAGCGAAGTAATTAAAATAATTCTTTTGTACGAGTGAAAATCGAATTTACAACCGTCCCGTTCATAGTCTGTGTCGTTGCACCAAGACCGATATGAACAATGTTATATGTTTAAAATACTTAAAAACCACAAGATGCCACCGTGGCGCAGTAAGAATGATTATGGGTTCGATCACTATACGGGATAAAGTGTGAAGCTATAAAATGCTTATTTGATTACACTATCTTAGTAGATATAATTAGATTTTATCATTTGAAAAATCAACATAGGTTAATAATAAAATTTTAGATTAATATTTTTCGTAATTTTGTCTTAAAAGACATATGTACATACATATATTGTATAATGTAAACGTATACTTTGTCTCAATTTTCAAATGAGGTCAGGGCCAGACCAGTCGTAGCGCAGGCACACAAGTGTGTGATTGTAAATGCAACAGGTTGTGAGTTCGATTTCCACTCGACGAAACGAAATAGTTAATATTTCATTTATTTGCTCTGGTGGTGGTGGTATATGCTTACTAGGCAAAGTGCGGCGTTGAGTTCCGCCACTCGACACGCAATGCCTATAGAATTATGCATGTATTAACACTCCTACTCCCTCTGCCTACCCTGCAACATACCTTCAGGATACAGCGTGAAGTTGAAAAAATAAGTAAGCAAAAATATTCTTATTAGTAGATTTTGGTTTTGATTTTCGATCTCTATAAAAACTTTTGTAATATAAGGAAGTCTTTTATGCAAAATAACAAAAAGGCTTTCTTTGAGTGGAAGAATTAAAAGGGACCAATGGTCGGTATATCACTCAAACCCACCCCGAAATAAGGGACATACGAAATGGGTTTCAATCTGTACGAAAATTTAAATAGATCTAGGGTCGAAACCTTGTTATGGGACCTTTACTATCATTGGCCGGAGCTCTTAAGAGTCAAGACATGAGTGGGTTTTTTTTTGATAAATTATATATCAACTTGCAGATTTGTTTTTATTTAATTATTTGATCAATTTTTAGAAAATCAGACAAGATTTCGAGTTCGTTAAAAATTAAATTATTGAAAAGTTGAGACAGCGTTTGATTCCAACCGCAGTGGTTGTGAGTTCGATTTTCACTCGTGGGCAGATTTTTTATTTAATTTTAATTCGCCTATTCCTGATTATTTCAAATTAAGTGGAAAACGAGGAACGGAGTTTCTTTCCATTAGGGGGAATTCACACTTTAGTATCGGTCCTATATTCATGTTTGAGAAATATTCTTAAAGGCGTGATTGGATCGGAACTTGACGGCAACGATAGTTGAATGCTGTCATAGTTTCTCATATTAGAATAGTTTTAATACATTAAGACTGGACCAAGAACGAACTTCCATAGTATGAATCCTCCCTTAAATTCCTCTTTATCTACCTGCTGTGCAAGGAAAGCATTACGTTGAAAAATAATTGCTTCACAAGTTACCTACAAGAGTACCTACCTACAGATTACAAAAGCGATATTATTTTGAGCCAAAGTTTTAATCACAATAAGTAATCGCTATATATGATTAAAAGATAGAAAAGTCAATTCTGTACATTAAAGATATAAAGAAAATGAAAATTAAGTCGGTTAATATATTTATTACAGAAACTAAAAAACCACTCAGCAGAATTCTTGTCTGTGTGTCACAACCAATCACGCAAAAACTATCGGACAGAAATTCATGTTTTTTTATATGGCGAAAACCTATAGACTGGAGGTTTATTTTTTTGGATTTCATCTCGGTTTTAATTATAGTTTCCTTAAAAAAATTTAAAACCAAAAAAATAATAATGACCTATAAATACCGACTACTGATAACTACTGAGTGGTATGAATGAATTTTAGCATTGAAATAGTTCAATGAATAAAGCAATATTAGAAAGAAAAATATCATAATTATATCATAATTATATTGTGTTTAGATGACGTGGTGATGTGAATACATTTTTATCATTGATACGTACCTTACATTTATTTATAGTAGACGGATTTCTCAAAAGAACTTTCTCAAGACCGTATATAAAAAAAAAATACATAAAATAATCATGTTAAGGAAGTACCAAAAATATGTTATGAACCAAATTTAATGTTTTACTCGAAATAAATGAATTGTATGCAAATTTATTAGTATGTTTCAATTTTCAAGTACAAAAAAAATGCAATTTAATTGCGTTTCTCCTTTTCTTTTTTAAATATAGCTTAATTTTTATGCCACATATTATTAAGATATCAGAGACGTAAATTCGGGAACAGAACCGCCACTTTAGTACATAGAAAATGAATATAAAAATATCAACTCTATTTTAAAGCAACAAAAAATATAAGCACTGCAGAAATTTGGAAAATTGATTGCAAATTAATTCGTCGCACAATAATTCAATTATAAATTTTTATTTCAAGTTCCATTAAGCGTAAAATCTCACCAAGGGCAGTTTTAAGGTTTAATAAACTCGTTAAATAATTACAATAATTTTGATTGGATACAATCTGTTGATTAATATTTATTTCAATACAAAATTTTACTCAAATTATAATATCGTTTATTTTTTGGTGCGTTAGTATTAGAAGTCTCTATGTGAACTATTAAATGTAGTAACGGGTTAGAATTTATCTAAAATAATTATTTGTATTATTTGCTGATATTTTTACTAATTATGATATAATTTCGATAATTGATAAGTTATCCTGCGTGTTCCAGGGAATGTAGATACTACTTTAGTGTCATGACTTTGTCCTCCTTTTTCCGCTCGAACTTAGGACATTTTGTGAGCATCACTCAGGATTTGAGTAGCAGAACTCAACGTGAGGTTTAAGGTTGAACAACGTGTTGAATATATGAAACACTAGCGACCAGCTCGCGGCTTCGCCCGCTTTAATTTGTGAATCATTTGCTTCTTTAAGTACAAGGAACTACCTTCCTGGTTTAATAAATAATGTATGCTTGCAGCGCACTTAAGATTTCTAAAGCGAAAATTATTAAAACCATAGGGTGCCATTTTCGATTTTCATTAGAAAAATTATTATTGCGGGCATTTTACAAAGTATATAGAACCAGAAAAAAATATATTTAAAAATTTTGTCTGTTTGTTGATTTTTTTGTTAGTCGACCCTTATCTCAGAAACGGCTTAACCGATTAAAGGAGCAAAGATGCGAGCGCGATGCATTTTTATCAGGGATCGCTATTTTTTTTGAAAACGTGATATAATCTATATTGGTCAGTGAAGATGCAGCTTTCTAATAGTGAAAGAATTTTTCTTTCTAATAGAGAAATCGGTCCGGTTGTTTTTGTGTGAAAACAATACAAACATACATACAAAAATACAAATCTTTCCTCTTTATAATATTAGTATTGATATAGATGACGCTGCGCTGCGTTATTGCGCTACAGTTAATATCAACAAAATTTATATGTTTTAACTATATATTCGTAGAAGAAGAAAATTATACGTAAATCTCCCGTACATTTCAGTTTTCTATTAAAAATCTCCATAAACCTTAGTTTGTTACTTTTGCATGGCAATATTGGACTGCCAATAAATTCTGAACTGATTTATTACTTTCTGTTATTTGAACTAGCGGACATAAATCATCGCTCTTACTAACTTGATACAAAATAACGTTTACTGTTTTTGTTAGTATTTTGATTCACACACTTCTGTGAAAAGCGTCGTTTATTAACAATTTCTTATCAAAATATACTCGTAAGAGATTATTTATAATTGATAATATCAATATTTATAATGAGAATGAAAAAAAATCAAGGGAGTACAAATAAAGGGAGGATACCCTATCCTATAGAGGAAAGGGAGTATTTCTTGTGGCCTGTCATGGTATAGAGTCACAAAGTGTGACTGTAAACGCGACAGGTTGTGGGTTCAATTCCCATTCGAGGAAACTAAATATTTAATTTTTACATTTCTTCGCTTTGGTGTCGAGGCAAAGCGCGGTGTTAGGTTCTGCCTCTCAAAAGGATGAGGTGGAAAAACATTTCGTGTAATAATTAAAGATATATGATAAAATAAAGATGATATATACTATAAAAAATATGTCAATTTAAAAAGTATATTATAGATATTTAATTTGATTATATAACCATATCAAAATCATATGACATTAAACTATTTAGTTGCCAATCCAAATCACAATCAATCAATATCACGAGGAATATCAGCAGGGAAATCTGCTATAATGTAAGCTAAGGCTGTCCAGAAAACAGCGCAATCTTCCACGGAAGTTTGGTTTTGAGCATTTATAGTATCAGCCTCTGAATGATGATACCAAAAATAACGATCGTCTTTGGTTAACAGAGATGCTCCAGGAATTCCTTCTTTAATGAAAAGAGATAATTCCGATCCCACATTGTTATCTACTATTAATTTGTTTATCGGATAAAGGATTTCTAGAATTATTTTTATTATACAATTGGCTGACGTAGAACCAGCAGCTCTTAAGCCTTCAGGTTCAAATGTACCAGCATCGGATTCTAAAACATAATCAATCTGGTCCAGTTCATTTTTATGTTTCTTTATATAGGCCTTGCCACCGATCAACCCTTGTTCTTCTCCCGTCCATAATATTGCTCGTATAGTACGTTTGGGCCTAATGTTTAATATGTGAAGTACTATAGGTACAACCCAACTAATCATCATTCCACCACCATTATCGATAGCTCCCTGTCCAACATCCCAGCTGTCCATATGACCTGATACTATAACTATTTTTTCCGGTTCTTCGCTCCCCTCTAAATCAATGATTGTATTTCTAGACTTTTTGAGGTATCGTGTAGAGAACAATTTTAAATGTATAACAACGGATTTTCCTTTTCTATAAAATCGATTTATTAAATCTGTATCTTCCAATGTAATCGAAGCAGCTGGTATCTTTTTTATGGAATCTACATATCTTAAGGCGCCAGTGTGTGGAGTATATAGAGAAAAAGGTGTCAGGCTCTTAACAAGTACTGCAACTGCACCTTTTTTAGCAGCTATTGAAGCACTGTCTACTCGATATTTTACGACTTCCATGTAATTAGTAAAATTGACATTAAACAACACAATTTTACCTTTTATCATATCTTCTGGAATGTTATAAAATTCCTTAAAATTATTGGCAACAATTACTTCTGATGTTATTCCATCAGGATAAGGAGTACTAACACTGCCTCCGATTCCTAAAACTGACATTTTCTTATGGCGTGGTAGAATCATAAAGACTTCTTCTCGAGTTCGTTGCCAATAAGGTACCTAAAATTATATTTTTACTAAAAAACTAATAAGAACTCGTCATGGCGCAGGGGCACAAATGTGTGACTGTAACGCGACGATTGTGGGTTCGATCTCCACTCAGCCGCTGCGCCACGACTGGCCTCTAATAATAATGTTTTAATAACATGGAATAATAATGTTTTAGTGACATGTATAAAATTATTACAGAAAATTCTTTATAAAAAATATACCTTTACTTCCTCAGTCACGGCATGAAGTCCAAATTCGTGAGTAAGATTTATAATATAACGAATGGCCCTTTCTAAATTTTTGGTCCCTGTTAGGCGAAAACCAAATTTATCGAGGAAATCCTTGTACCTAAAAATCAATCCTATGTGTCAAAAATATATCATAAATAAATATTTCGACCTTATTATTGAGTAGCAGTAACAAAGCATTCTGAAATTATTACTATAAAAATTGATATATCAACTATAAAATATCGACATAACAATGACCTGAGGTGCTGGAATCCGCCACTCGACAAGCCTCAAGAATTCGGACGAAAGTGGGAATAAAAGTATTTTAGTGGGAACAAAAGTGTTTTAATGGGAACGGGGTGTCTTAACACGATGTTCTCAGGTTTTCCTCTGCCCACCTTTCTATGTGCAGAATACAGTGTGAACTAAAAAATGACCTCACCTTTCATAAAAATTTAATTCTGTGATTGTCTTACTAACGACGTCCATTACATATTTATACTCCGGTTCTTTATATTCCTGCACTAGACGTGATCGCAGAAAATCAAATGAACATGCACTGTCGTTGAATTTCTCTATGTAGGCCGACTCTCTTTGGGCGTTAACATGGCTATGTAAAGAAAAATATATCGTAAGTAATATTTTAAAATCCATTTTGTTTAAATTGCATGCTATGTCTTGTTTGCAATTTCAGTAACGGAGAAAGAATTAATAAAATTTATAGTAATTAATCAATACCATATTTATCACCGCTTATCTACATTTTTGTCTTGTAAAGCTTACAGTAACCTTAATTGAATTGTTGTTGTAGTCTGAGAGCTTGCAGTCCGTGAACATAATAATTTATGTACTTCTCTTTACTGAAGTAAACAAATACCACCGTAGTTAATTCAGCAAACTTGGATATGAAATTATTAATATTGACAAGTAAAAGTGCAGACGAAATCGTATTGAGGATGACGATATTTTTCTCATTTTGTTCTTCTCGTCAAGGAGACAAATTAGTGTTAATTATGTAATAAATAACCATAGCAATAATTAATAAGTGATAGTGGTGTATCTCTTATAACGTAGGGAAGTAACTATCATAAGTGTACTATCATATTACTTTTTGCGTTTAGCCATTTTGTAAAATATACTACTGTTGAGTTAAAAGTTGTAACTTAAAATAAATAATTTTAATAAGTCTTAGGTGCTTCTTAAGCATGAAAACAAAAAAATGCGACAGGAGCAGATTTTTAACATTGTCCCCTGGACTATTAATTTGGCATGCGTGAAATGTTACAAAGCTTCTAATTATGTGTGAATTTTATAATTTCTAAATAGTACATCCATACGTTAATTATAATTTCTATTGCTTTATGCCTTCTGTTAGTTTAATTTTTATAAGCGACTGTTATGCCGATTTTTATGCAACCTCACGAGTCGTTTATTTGCAACTTAATACTAATGAAGTCGTAAACTACTGCGCTCAATCTCAGTACGTACCTACCGTTTCGATAAGATTTTTGAATTGTATGACAAATGACAAAGCTATAAGGGTAACCATACACTTTACATTATAAATTTTTTATATGCATCTTATTTTTCGCATTATCTCACGTTCAAATATTTTAGATAAAAATGAAAGGAGTGAGCCTGTCATACACGAACACTGGAAAAGAATTTAGTATTTTTATTTTAGTCTTAGGAAAGCTAGCAGAGGATAAGAAGCAATTAAAAAGATGAGAAAATACATGCCGAATAATATCGAGGAGGGTCAGGAGAATCATTTTACGGTTGATTCCGACATTAACCGTGCCATTCGACTCAGTTGAAAGTTTGTGTGTGACACATAATGTCAAGAAATGAAAAGAAACATAACTAGAAACAGGTAATGAGAGGATGTAGTTGAAAGAATTTGGTCTTGTTATTCAAATAAATCAGCTTCACGCTGTATCCCGCACACAGCAGGGTAGGCAGAGGAAACCTAGTGTTAAGACACTCGGTTCCCCACTTGCTGCCGAATTCTGGAGGCATTGCGTGTTAAGGGGCAGTACTCAACGCCGCGCTTAACTTCGACGCCAGAGTCGCGTAGTGGGGATCGAACCCACAACCAGTCGATTTTGCAGTCACACCTCGTGCCGCTGCGCCACGACTGGCCTCTAATTATCTAATTATTCAATGGTAGCACAAAAACCATTCAGACCATTGATATTATATAAGATACTAGATAGTAGTTAGTTGACGTCCTCTTCTGAATAATTGTAATAATTCCCAGGTTCAAGAAGAGTTACTGTTTTTAACTTTAAAGTGTATATACTGTCGCTGGGTACTTCTACACAATTGACTATAGCAGTTACGGAGAAATTCGTATTTAATGAGAGTAATGTTGGTAGCATTTAATTTGTATTTAAGCTTAGCTCGGTTACGTTTGGTCATTAGGGTTCTTATGTCTTGGGTTAGCCAAGGGGCAGCCAGATGTTTTAACCTAACTGGATCTAATGAGATATGTTTACTGAATCATTTATAGAGGAAATCATTATGGTGCTTTGGGAAAGTTTCTAATTGTAAACTTCATGGTTGTAAGTTCAATTAAATATAATAATTACTACATTCTAAAAATAGTGGGTCTTATTGGAAATTTTATAAAATATAACACTGTTGAGTTAAAAATTGTAACTTAAAATAAATATTTTTTTTTTTTAAGAACTCCTAAGTGCTGCTTAAGCATTTAAATGCGACAGGAGAATATTTTTGACGTTGTTCCCAATTTTTATATTTAAATAATGTCTACTGTTCGCTCTGATAAGATAATACAGATGAACATCTCAACAGATGAACACGACGAAAATTTGAGTATAGATTACTTTACGCTACGATATCACAACCAAACTATGAAAAAATTTAATTGGAAAATAAAATTTATTTATTTTTTCGCAGGATATCTATTAGTTTACATATCGGGGAATGTTGTTGAAGTTGTTTTTATCTAATTTTATATTATGAAAACATCCCATTTAATATAATAAAAGTCATTGCTGGTATTTATTGGTTTTAAAGTCTCTATTTATTTGGTATAGAAATTTTGTATTTAGAATATATACTTTTGTATTTAGAGATGTAAACATTAATGGGCGTGTAAAGATTCGTGGCCTAAATAAGGGCACTAATAAAGAAGAAACTATTTTACTAATTCGTTTTATGATTTTAATAATGTACATGATTTAATAATTAACTCTTAGTGTCAACATAAAATATAAATATTTTTGATAAAAAATATTCAGAATGCTCGAAGCGTACAAATTGCTTCATGAACATTTTCATCACGTTTAACTAATTTCAATTTCATACATAATCTGTATCTGATTCGAAGCATTTACATAAAAATATACAATAAAATTTAAAAAAAAACTAAACTGAACTGGTATTTGGCAGGTGATTTTAATAATTATGAGGAAAATATTATTTTAATTATTTTTACTTAAAAACATTTCAATATGAATAATATATGGTATACAATGTAAATTGTAACGATCCATACCAGAACTAAAATGTGTAGGTAAATAATATAATTAATTCAAAACAATAATAATTTATAAAAAAATATTATATAACATAATTTAATTATATATATAGTTTTACATATATTATATATATAGCTTACGATAAATACAATCTTATAAATAATAGTTTAGTTCAGTTCTTTAATTACGCGTTCCGTTCACAAGTAATATAAAAGTGATGTAATATACCGTAGGTAAAACATGCAGATATAAAATACATTTATTAAAAATAATTTAATAATTATAAGTAATCATTGTGCATTATAATTTAAAATAAATAATAACATAATTACTATTTTATCATTGTAAAATATCATGTTGGCTGAGTAAGCTACTGTCAACGTCAAAGTCAAGAAAATGGAAAGAAAGAGAGAAGAGATGGCGGACGCGTCTGAGAAAGGATGGATGTTTTATGTGTTTAGAGAAGTTTTAATTTATAATTAATAGATATTTAGTTACATTTTATATGTAAAACGCATGTGAGATTATGTCTTCAATTGTGATATAAGTACTCAACTAAGATAAGTAATAAGTGCTTTCACTATTTACGATTGTTTGTTTTGGAATACTTCATCGGTAAGTATTTAATAGATTATTATTAAAACAAAGAAGAGTGACATTAATTCATATAATGCCGTTGATATCCAGAGATAAATATTTAGTAAATGGAAATAAATACATGAAGATGTTTTATGAGGTATGTAAAATTACAATTATATTAATGTACGCAGAATGCCTGCCGCCATCTTTTTTAGATGCGTGTATGTGAATTGTGAAATAAGAGTTAAATAGGTTTGGTGAATTATCTTACTTATAAATGTAATTTCTAAGTATATTAGTAAATATTTAACATGTTACTATAAAAAGAAATATAAATATAATTGTATCATTTAAAATATGATATAAAACTATTATATCAAATTACGGATTTACATTTTATAAATATTATATAATATGAGTCTATTTAATGTCCTACAATAAAGGTAATCTGTCAATATATTTAATTATTTATCATAAAGATATTAGACATTAGCCAAATATTAATTATTTACGATTTATACGACTGTTAGAATTCATTGACCCTATGTTTTACTATTAACTAATATAGGCACAACCGACTGCTACTTGGCTTCGCTGGCACTAATGTGCTTGGCTAAGTGAATTACTATGTCATTTAATTTCATATATATTATATTTAGATAGTTTCGCGGTGGCTTGCGGTGCGTCAACGTTAACACTTGGTGTATGATGGATATGTGTGTGATGCTATTTTATGTCCTAGTGTATGTAGTAGTGTCCGTCCGTCTCATACGGTTGTGTGGTACTATTTTATGTCCCATTTATATGTCTTTGAATCAGTTATTTAATAATTGATCTTTCGCAAAAGTATTATAAGAATCATTAATATTAACTCTTCCGATCCGTCTCGGAAGGTTCAGAGCCGAACGGCTGAAATCCACAGTAAGTGGCGGATGCGGGGCCACTCACTATCCCTCCTTAATTATAACTATTAGTAATGACTGGGTATAACAGAGAGGAGGATAGGATGTCTACGATATTCTTAAAACATATCAGGGAAGATTAAAGCGGACAGAGTATGACATGTTATTTATCATAATATATTTTATTTGTACTTATATTAAATTTATGGTACTTTTCATATTAATAGTATTACCTCTGAATCTCTAAAAGATCTTGGATTACTTACGATCACTACGAAAGGGTTCTATCTACTCGTATATTAGACGTATCACGAGTCATACTAAAATGTTAAAATTATTATTTAGATAATTTTATTTAAATATTTTATTGAGTCGAGTTCGACTCAATAAAATATTTAAATCGGTTACAGAGTGAAACTAGAAGGTTCATATTATGGTTTGTAAAATTACACTTATACTTGTACACGGGTACGTTTCCTTCTCCTTATTTTAATTTTAAGAAAATGACCGATTAATCATTATTTTCTGTACCACGATACTACAGAATGTCTCTTTCAGCGACATTTCGTGTTAAGTGACATTTTGTCCAAAACGAGCGGTAAGATAGATAGGCAAGACCTCGGTTGACCTTCGAAAATAGTATCAAAGATACTGGAAGAAGGTCACGTAAAAAACATACTCCCTAAGACTCCCTGGTGGACATGTAAGAAGAGATTGATGACAGTAGATGAGGCGAAAGAGGTATGCAGAAATCGTCGTGTTTGGCGTTCCGTTCTGTCTGGTTACCCCGCTAGGGATACATCGTGAAGTTAATTATGTAAGTAGTATGTAAATTATTTTTTTATTATGATTTCATCATATAATTAGAGTTTTAGTATAAATATTTGGTTTATAGTGAGGCCAGTCGTGGCCAGTTATGCCATGTTAATTTAAAGGTATAAAACTTTATTTACATTTAAGCAGAAAAGGAAATCGTCTGACTTTACCGATGATTTTGGGTTCTTCTTTACTCGGGAAATAATTTTATCATCGTTCTTTCTGCAAAATTTTATTTTTTTCATGTTATATAAAAAGTAAAAAAGTATTTATTGATATTTTCCTTAAATAATAAGCGTTCAAAAACGCTGTTGAAATTTCAGGATCATTCGTTGTTATCTCAACTCTAAGAAGCTAAGATTGCGTCTGCTTTGTATTTACTTTTATCGCATCGTGTTTAGTTTGTGATTTTCACCAAGACTGTATACTCATAAAGTAAGCCTTTCCATTTGCTTCCAAGGAGTTGTGTTTTAGTTTTATGTGAAAGAATGTTTATTCTTATAGCTTAACTTTTTTTTGGCATACTGCAGGCTAATTAGAAAGACGTTTTCAGAAAGAAGCACGTTTTAGTCTTGTGAGGCAGAACTTAACACCGCGTCTTATCCTTTCGGTGAACGTTATTTTAAATGTAAGTAAACACTATTCCGAGCGTGGCTTAACCCTTCCGTTTCTTTGCTGTCCCACTGCGCCACTATTCCAGATTTTGTCGGAAAATTGAGAACCGAGTGTCTTAACACTAGGTTCCCTCTGCCTATCCCGCAGTGTGTGGCATACAGCGTGACGTTAATAAAAAAATCTTCACGCTGTTCCCCGCACATACCAGGGTAGGGAAAAACAGCCTGAGAACCTAGTGTTAAAACACTCTCTTCCTCATTAAGACATACTTACGTTCACCACTTTCCGCCGAATTTAAATTCAACACCGCGCTTTGTCTCGTTACCAGAGCGAGCAAATGAAAATATATAAAAATCTATTTTTCAAATTAAAATCGAAGCCACAATCATTGCGTTTATAGTCGCACGCTTTCGCCTCTATGTTATAACATAAAAATAATAAATAAAACTAAAATTATAATAGTAAAATAAATAATAACAGACCGTTACAATACTTACTTATTATTATTATTTATATTTATTTATCATAAGTGAATTTTCTTAATTTGTTTTTCGAAATTAATACTATGACAGTGTTATATTTAACTTCCCTAATGAAGCTGAAAGCTAATTTAGAGACGACGACACCATTTCGCTTTCAAGCACTTGATCAGACGAAATATGTTAATTCAAGTATTTTGCCTACAAATATACCTATGTCTAATAACATTTCTTGAACAAAATAATTTTTAATATTTTTTTTAAATAATACTATCACACTATTCCGCGCATACCAGTATGAGTAGAGGGAACCTATTGTTAACACTCCGTTCCTCATTTTTATGTTGAATGATTCTGTGCGTTCGTTTCATTTTATTATATTTGTCACATGACTAATAACAATAATTTAATAATTGTTTTTGGTAAATTGGTACCAATTTTGTATTTTCTACTCAATTAAAGTGAGATAAGAGTGCTTATTCAGTATAGTTTTTAAATAGCCTTATACTCTATCTTAAATTGTTAAATTTTTAGGGTTCCGTACCTCAAAAGGAAAAAAACTGAACCTTTATAGGATGATTATAATGCCCGTCTGTGCGTCTGTGAAGACCATTTATCTCGAGATTGCGTGAAATATTGAGATCTACGTCCCTTGGACCAAAGTAAAAATCAAGCTTCTACGTCAACGCAATCAAAAAATACGAGCATTTAAGCATCGTTTTTGCTGCATATTTTATGAAATTAGCCGCGTAATCAAAAATTATAGTGTACTTCACGTGGACCTACAACAGTTGTGTTGATTTGGCAAGGAGTGAGAACTTGCAGTATAAATAAAGGAAAAATCCAAAAGTGAAACTTTATAGATATTTCATAGGAAAAAATAATAATTTAATAAACAATTACTATAAGTTAATAAAAACATTATTAACTTATACTTATACTTACTGTAAAATAAGTGCTTGTGTCTCTAAACTGAAGTTTGTCAATTTTTATAAACTGTACTTCCCGTTGACATACAATTCTGAATTTGGTACGGAAACCTCGGTATAGGAATCCGACTCACATTTAGACGTATTTTTTTAATATTTACCGATCGTGATTTCTAGCAATATATGCATTTTAAATTTTAATATAACTGAATTTTAAATAAATACCTTTGACACTTGATATTATAATACACAAACCAGGAAGAAGCTGTTTAAATACAGCAAGTAAATTGCTTTAGGACGTTAGATTATTACGCTAAAGTACTATTATGAACATACATTGCTATAATTACCGGCAGAATAAAATGAACTTTCATAAGAACATTTTCATATTTTATGCTATATACATAATTTTTTTAAGGGCAGACGATACAACTTTTTGAATATTTTTTTGTATTACCTTTATTTGTTCAGATGCATTAAGAAAGATACGCAAATATAATAATATAATAAAATATAATAAAACAAATTTTAATGTCTTAGTTTTAACGTTAAGTGTTGATTGGCGAATATTATCTATACTTATAATAAATCTGTAGGAAAGTCGTTTCTGTACATTGAAAATATTTTAAAAAAAATTAGCCAGGGTGTTAAAGGATAATTAATAGAATCCATTTCCAACATTTTTGGAATTTTTGTCTCTTTGTCTGTTTGTCTGTTTATCTGTTTGTCTGTTTGTCTGTTTATGTGAACACGTATCACGTAAAAAGTATACAGTAAATTTAAGCAACTTTTATACATAAAAATTACAAATAAATCAAAGTAGCTTTTAGTGTTTATTTCATTGTAATCGCTTCACTCTATCAAAAGATATAAGTATTTAAGTTTTCAAGAAGTTAATATTTGAGATAGTAAAAAATCGATACAAGTAACGCTATCTATTGACAAAAATAGTAGGTACTAACGAATCTTGATACTCTCTTTCATACACGTAACGCTATCACTAATTGCGATGGGATCTTAAATAGATATAATAAAATAGATATACATAAAAGAAAATATAATTTGGAAAGGTTACCGCTACACTCTATCAAAAAATAATGTACTTAAAGTTTTAAAGATATTTATATTTGACAAAAAAAGAAACATACGCAATGATATCTATTGACTACACATGATACGTTACGTTTTTAAAATACAATTGTTCATAGTACTAACTACAAAGTAAACTAAATTGAATTGTTGGTGAAGTCTAGCTTAATTCTTAATTATTTAACACAGTGGTAAAGAATGACTTAATATTCAAAGAAATATTTTGAATAGGTTCTTCAGTCCGTTCGTTCGTTTATGTTATTAATATTTTTTTGAGAAACGTATAAAAAAATCACTTTTGGTAGCAACCTCTAAAAAATTGTGTCTCAAGAAAAAATGCTCTGACACTGTTTATAAAAATATCCCGCAGTGTTATTTCATAACTTACAAGCGACACGTACCGACATTGCACTATTGCACCTGTATGTTGCATGTGTGTATGTGCCAAGGGTATTTTAGGGTACATACCTCAAAATTCTTATAAAATAACTTTGTTGTTTGTCCGTCTGTCCGTCTGTCAAGACTATTTTGTACAAGATCGGTTAAAGGTTAGATACCTCAATGTTCAAGTCTATATTCCCTTAGAGCACGAAAATCTATCTTCTAATCATCGCAATCAAATGACGATGAAATATGAGAGTTTATGCTTTGTTTGTAGCATTTTCTATCATAACTACAGGGTACTTCCCGTTGATATACAATATCGAAATTTGTTAAGAAGTTAAAACTTACGGCACGTATAAAGGAAAATTCCAAAATTATTTTTCAAAAATTGACTACTTATTTGTATTTGTGTCACAGAAAAAACCATTAGGTACAAATTTTAATCTATACTTAAATTGATACAAAATGACAACTTCATTAGTTATACTTTTGGTGTATCTCCTTTCATGAAACTGGTACGAAAACTCTCGGGGCATGAGTACGACTTGAACTTGCCCGAAAATGTTGATTATTTTATAGATTATATAAAAATGCCTAAAAACGTGCTTTCTATGTATATTCTGTATACCAATTATATATTTAACTAATAATGTTACTAATTTAAAACCTGTACAGGAGCTAATATAAGTTATTTTACAAATAATATCGTGAATACTTATCCACATCAATTAATTAATAATTAAGGCTGTTTGTAATATATATATTTCTTAAATGAATAATCATGTAATTCAAGCGGGCAAAGCCGCGAGCAGGCCGCTAGTTTAGTAATATAATAGCAAAAGTTTTGTAAATATCAAATGCTAATACTATATGCTCATTAATAAAAAACACTCGATATAATACTTTGGACTTTGTTGTCTGTCTGTCCGTTTGTCAAGACGATTGTACTTGAGATCGTGTTGAGATGTCAAATTGAAATTAATATCAGATGTTCAGGTTTACAGTTCCTTAGAGCACAAAAATTTAGCTTCTAATATTATATATGAGCATTTATACAGGGTGGAAGAGGCAGCGCTCCATTTACGGAAACAGCATATAGGTTAAAATATTTCAAACCTATACCTAAAGAAATTAATCAAAAAAAAATTGAGGCATCTCCTCAACAGCTTGGACGTAGGATTTTTTTTTCATTTCACGATTTTTATCCATACCTGTATTTCGTGTGACGCGATTACGTATAGATCCCAATAACATAAACACTTACTACTACAAAAATACTACTAAAGGTTAAACAACTTTGAACTTTATCGCCAATACATACAACTCGATTTCGAAATGAGGCGTGTGCGGCGGTGTTCCTTTGATAGGTTTATGTGTGCGTGCGTCATCCTTACAAATGGTGTTTTGTTTTAAAATGACAATTTTATTATTTATTTTCTTTGAAAAAAAAACTTTTTCATTTTTGAGAATTTATTTTTTTCTGAATTATATTAGGCTTTTATAGAGTAGTTAAAGCTGTGGTTTCATTTAATGTGGTGCTGACACTTCCACCCTGTATATCTTCTTCATTCTCTTTGTTTCTTTAAGTCTTTGCTTTATTTTGTATGAAATTCGCCGCGTAATCAAAACCTATAGTGTACTTCCCATAGACCTACAATTATGATATTTAGGATCTAAAAAATCTGAAAAGTAAAAATATAATGTAATTGTAATGCATAGAAAAAGAACGTTACAAACTTATATTTATAGTTCATTTCATACAAAATATTATGTAATACATATTAGTAAATTAATAATTATGTAGTTCGAGCATAAAGTATTTTAGAACAGTTTATCAAAATCTGTCATCATGCTTATTTCATATCAATTGCCAAAGCAGGCAAAAAAAGTCATACGGTACCTAGGAGACTGTAATCTTATATAGGCTTTTTATTTTTACTGCCTGCCTTTTGCACGTTCGTTACAGAGAGGAATATTAGTGTTGTCAATGTGCCAAACTACCTAAGCCTAACTAAGCTTTACCGCAGTGATTTATAGTAACTGTTTTAGAAACATGTAAGACTTTGACTATGTAACATTAAATATGTAATATATCATATAATTGTGAGGCCGGTCGTGGCGCAGCGGCACGAGGTGTGACTGCAAAACCGACTGGTTGTGGGTTCGATCCCCACTCGAGGAGATGAAATATTTACTTAAATTTATATTTCCATTTCTTCGCTCTGGTGCCGAGGTTAAGCGCGGCGTTGAGTTCTGCCACTCAACACGCAATGCCTCCAGAATTCGGCAGAAAGTGGGGAACGGAGTGTCTTACACTAGGTTCCCTCTGCCTACCCTGCTGTGTGCGGGATACAGCGTGAAGCTAATCATATAATTATGTGTAAACTGCGCGACGATTGTGGGTTCGATTCTCACTTGGGGAATGAAATATTTAATATTTCATTTCCTCGATCTGGTTACTAGGCAAAGAGGCGTTGAGGTTCGCCATTCAACATGTAATGTTGATTAGCGAACCTCAACGCTGCACTACGAATGTAATAAATTAAAAGAAACAAATTCGTACATAAGATCGGTTTAGTAGTTTTTATAAATATATAAATAACAAGTTAAAATGAACGACCTACACGGTCGTATTTTATTGTAAAACATATAAAAATCCTTATAATAATAACGACAATTTAATACCAAAGTTTTAGAAAATTTTGAAGTTTTAAAATTTTACTATAGGTGCGATGCAAATATAAAATATTAGAACACAAAGTAATTCAATATATTGAATAAATAATCGTGTAGCGGGCGAAGCCGCGGGCATGTTGCTAGTATATATACATATATATCGCTAGCAAAACTTCAACACTACAAAAAGTAATATATTCAGTACTACAATAAAGATAAAGTAAGAGGAAGGTCTAAAATGGATAAAGGCCTTTTCGCGCGAAGCCTAACCGTGTTACTCCACTCTACAATTTTTATTCATAACATGTTTGGTAGGTTTCGTTTCAAATGTTTTTTCTGTCACGTGATTTTCAGTCAGCTAAATCATTTTTATTCCGTATTTTTTAAAAGTAACAAAGACGAATAGTGGAAAAATTATATGTCTAAGTAGTTTTGCGGTTGTTATAATTTATTATCGATGATGATTTTATACGTACTTATATACAATTTAAAATTACATCTATTTTATGTAAAATTATAATTTTGAAAATAAAAGCAAAATACAAATGTTTTGAATAATATATGATTTACTTGTATTCAATATTAACCAAACGTTCTATTACTGAAAGTAATTTCATTTTGCGTAGCAGGGCAGGCACAGAGGCCTTATTGTCAAAACACTCCCTTTTTCCCTAAATTCGTGATATTACTTATTGAGTAGCGTAACTCAATGCTCTGCTTTGACTTACTAAAAGTAAGGAGTGCCAGGGATATGAAAATAGTTAAAATATAATCTTAAGCTCTTTTTGTCTTTCTTTGGCTTTTTTTAACTATTTATACTTATTTTTTTATTTTACATTGAATTGTTATTAATTTAACTTAACCGATGTTAGCGATCTATTTGTAACTTAAGTTAATTTCTTAAGAAATGTAATAAAGCTTTAGAACGAATAGCCTTTTCTCTTGCGTCTAGCTTTTCATTTCATATTTCAACTTAAAGTGGCATCAGAGTTATGGCGTTAACTGAGAAGTTTTTGATTAGTTTTAAACAAATTATACAATACTTTAAACTTTAAATTATTTTTTTAAATATTATTCAGTAGAAGATTACTTTAAAATATATGTTGCCTGATTTAATAAGGGTACTCGGTTTAAATTACGAGAAACACTTTGTTCAGTGATATACAAAAAAAAATAAACGTAGCATTAAATAATAATATAAGGCTTTTTTCAATTTGTCTTAATAACTTAGATAATAGTATATACGATATAAATTTTCCATGGAGTTGATCTTATACATGATGATAAGCTTAGTATAAATAAAAAAAAATCTTAAAGTATTTTTAATGTCTACATTTATTTCAGTTTCCGCTGTATCCTGTGTATAGCAAAATAGGTAGAGGGAATCTAGTGATAACACACTACGTTCCGCACGCGTAACTTTATTTTGTTACCAGAGCAAAGTAATGGAAATATTAATAATTAACAATACATTTCTCCTAGTTGGAATCGAACCCACAACCGTTGCTGTTACAGTCACACGTTTGTGTCCCTATGTCACGACGCCCACTAATGTTGTGTTTAATGTTGTTCTATATATAAATACGTGTATATGTCTACCTTATATATTTATAAAAAATGCTAAACCGATCTTAAAAAGTGTAAGTAGTATTTTATTGTAAAACATACAAAAATCCTTATAATAATTACGACAACTTTATTAAATTGTTGGTATTCCAAAGTTTTAGAATATTTTGAACTTTATTTTGTTACCAGAGCAAAGTAATGTAAATATTAATAAATAATAATACATTTCCCCTAGTTGGAATCGAACTCTATATATAAATACGTGCATATATTGTAAAATCATTTGCATAGCATAATTAATTTCAAAAAATAAATTATAATATTTGAATCCCACTTCATTCTGTTAAACTGATTATCCGCCACAAAGAGGCTGGCACGTGAATAATTCAACGCGTTCCTTTCGACTTGTATTCGTGAGGTAAACATCATCTTAAGCATGTAGCATTCCTTTTGAATAAAAAATATGGTTAACTTTGCAAGAATATTCCCGGCTTAAGTAAAATTTGGCTATATTTTGGACTTATTATATTTTGAGACAAACTTATTACGTTCGTAGCGTATGTTATAATTTTTACGTGTATGGCTCCTGTATTTGGTAAGGTAAATAATGGATGAAAATAAAATGTAAATTTTTCTCTCCTTTCTTTTACACATTGACTGAAATAAATAAATACCTTTGAAATATTTACAATATTTCATAATATGTACATACACTCAGTCAGTGTTGACATGGACCGTAATACACTGAAAATCATTTGCGTAAACGTTAAATATTTTCAATTCACATTAAAATAAAGTTTATAAAGAATGATAAAATATAGAAAACAAATGTCCATATTCCTATAAGTGGACCATTAAAAAAAAAGCTGTGACAAGGATACAAAAATTCATCCTTTGATATCTAGTTTTATTTTAGTTTTAGTCATTTTAATTTGCAAGTAAATTTTACGTTTAATATTATTTAGTTTAAGGAATAATATTAAAACATTATCGGCAAATCATGTTCTGGTAAGGAGTTTTTAAAGGTAACATAAGTTTTCACCATAAAAATCAGTTTTCACCATAACTATGTGAAATCAGTTAAATTAAGTATGTGTTAATTATTATGTACATTTTTATTGGAATTACAATTATAATTAATACTCATGTTATTTTGTACATATTTGATATCATCAAACTACTTCATTATTTATTTAAGCATGTGACAGCTGCAATTAATTCTCACGTCACATTCTAATCTAAACCCATTTTCACTGAAAGCACCAAAAATATATATTAAGTTGTTCCAAGCAATCATAATAAATAAAATTTTCTTCGCCACACAATACTATTATATTGTGTGGAAGTAAATTATTTGAGTGGGGCAATAAAGCTTGCTGACTCGTTAAATGTAAGTTCTGACCTTCGGGCTTCGGCATGAATACATGCAAAGTTGCTGTAATTTAGTTTATTATACTTATATATTTTTTTACTAAAGCGTTAATATTTACGTTAGATTTTTTTTCTTTTTTTTGTTTTGTTTCAAAATATATCCTCCTTATAGTAATGCAATTTTAGATTTTACTATAAGGAGCTTACAGTTATGGATTTTTGAAATACGACTTTACAAGTTTTCAAGATTATAGTTTGGTATTTGAAGCGGTAGGTTATTAGGTTACACTTATATTCCGTACTCTTAACTTAGCAGTTAGTAAGTCTCTAAAGTTTTGCTAGGAAATTTAAGGATTTAATCTAGCTTAAACTTCTTCGATTAAATTTACATGAATGTTTATATATGTATGTATGTATGTATGTTTATGTCAGTAGTTTCACTGTGGCAAGGATATGACAAATGAATTATATATTTAATTTCGCGTCTATATTAATAATACTTGATATTTTAAAACGTTATTTCACAAATTTTGGAAATTTTGGAAATTTTTACTTTCCGCCGAGTTCTTTAAGCACTGCATGTTAATTGGCGATACTCAACGCCGCGCTTTATTTCGACACCAGAGCAAAGAAATGTAAATATAAATTTAAATAATTATTTCATTTCGAGTGGGGGACGAGTCTTCAACGAGTCGCGTTTTCAGTCAAACTTAGTGCCCCTGCGCCACGTCTGGCCTCTAATTGAAGTGTATTTAGAACTAGTGGGCGCGCGCGGCTTCGCCCGCTTATTTGGACACTTAGGGGTGAATTCTAAAAAAGCCACGAAACATGTGTTCAATAAAATATTTTAACAGTCTGAATTATTTTTTTTATAAAAATCGGTGGTGATTTAAAGATTTTTCCATACAAACTTTCAACCCCTTATTTGCACCCTTAGGGGGTGAATTTAAAAAAACCATGAAACACGTGTTCAATGAAATGTTTGTAAGAGTCTGAATTTCAAATTTTATAAGAATCGGTGCCGATTTAAAAAAAAATCCATACAAACTTTCAACCCCTATTTCATCTCTTTAGGGTTAAAATTTTTCAAAATCCTTTCTTAGTGGATGTCCAGAATATGAAAATAAATGATTGTCCAAATTTCACGTTTCTACGCACAGCGGTTACGGCTCTGCGTGCGTCTTACCTCATTCAGTCAGCACAAGTCCTTTTATATATATAGATATTCAATCTTCTTTTACCCCAAAAAAATTACGAACCTCTTAAGAAATTAATAAAATTGTTCACTTAATATTCTATTACAACATAAAGTTCGCTTAGTGTTTTACATATAAATTGTATTATTGTCTATTCCTAATATTGTTTTGAAACGCCTCTTTGGCTTAATCCGCTTTTGTAATATTGATTAGAAAGTAACTTATTTATTTTATGTGACATTATGTTAATGTTATTAATATTTGTAACCAATTTGTTTCACATCTTAAAATTTTTAACTACGACTATAAGAACGCTTGAAAGTGTATCTACGTCGTATTAAGTTAGCATTGTTTTATACAGCTTCACGCTGTATTCCGCATGGAGATAGAGAGGCAGATAGAGTCTAGTGTAAAGATACACCGCTTCCTAGTTTCCGTCACATTGAGGAGGCACTCCGTGTGTAGTGACGCAACTCAACGCCGCGCTATTGCCCCTACATCAGAGCAAAGAAATGAAAATGTTAAATATTTTAAACATTTTTTAAAATGTTATTTATTCACACACTTAGGAAAGAAAAATATTTATATATATTTTTGGAAACCGATCAGGAGACGTGGGTTCGATTCCCGCTACGTTCAAATTTTTATACGTTTTCTAAATAAGTATGTTAAATATTTCATTTCCTCGAGTTGAAATCGAAGCCACAACTTGTCGCGTTCATAGTCACACGCTTGTGCACCTGCGCCACGGCTGTCCTCATATATCGGTTTCATAGTAGGGTCAAAACAAATGAAACTAGCAGCCATCCGCAATCTTGCTTACATGATCTTCAAAACGTAAAATAAACATTCCTGCTGTTTCCCATTCCCTTGGGATTTCGAGAAGTTTTTAATTTTCTTAATCCAGTAGTAGTCTGTATGCTGTCTAACAATAGCTGAGTAACAAAAGACTTTTATATATAACATACATTATATAAAAAAACTTACTATAAAACTGTAATAAAATGTTTTAAAAACCTACATTTTTAATTATTTCCTTATAATAAAGGCAAAAAACTCAAGTAAACGACAAAAAATATACTCTACCATATTTAAATTTTCAATAGCCTCGGAATTCTGAAAGTTATTATGATTCGTAGAAACTTTTGTCAGGGACAAAGCGAACAGGGAACTCTCACAAAATAATGGAATATTTTAGAACTATGTTTGGATCACTGTCGTTTTTAATCTGTGAAAACTTTATTGGTTTTTGTATAAAGTGATTTTTATAATTTAGTTGGTTGAAAATAAATATATTGTTAGTTAGTAGGGGTTAAGCGCGGCGTTGAGTTCTGCCACTCATCACGCAATGCCTCCAGAATTCGGCAGAAAGTGGGAACCGAGTGTCTTAACACTCCCTCTGCCTACCCTGCTGTGTGCGCGATAGAGCGTGAAGCTGATTAGTAGGGATTTTTTTTTTTACTATTGATATAACAATATAATGAAACTTGATTAATAAAGTGATTTCCAATTGAATTTAACGACAATATTTTAATTACAATAAATATAAAAATAATTACTTAATGCATTCTTATACAATTTATTTAAGAAAAGATATCCACAAAGAAAACATAATCCTGAACGTCGTATCCTGCTTTTAGCACGTTAGGAAGAGGGAACCTAATATAACTGCCCAATTTTTGAGATATAGGGTGTTTAGTAACGAAACTCAACGCCGTTTAAAGCCGAAAAAATGAAAATAACTCATTCTCTCGAGTGGGAGTCGAACCCAGAATCATCGCAATAATAGTCAGAAGTGTACATTATGTAAATAGATTTCATTGCAGCGTAAAATGGCATTCATAAACTCAGACGAATACGACACAATTGACAACTATCGTTTCTTCCTACTATCGAATTCAGTTAGATTTTCCTTTTTATTACTCACGAAAAGCGATATTTGTATTTTTAGATTTTTGATCCATTCCATCTTTGTTCCAATCACGCAAAAACATATGATGTCACTTTGAGAGTGGAATATTTTTTAAAATGGTTATCAAAAAAAATAATCACGATTTTTCATCATATGACATTGGCACTGATTATTTCCACGATCTCTCTCATAATTTAAATAAATCCTTTTAGTTTCTCTATAAATACTCCCGAAGTCAATGTTTAATAGAGTGTTAAGCTAACGTCGTCCGTCTGAGCCATGTTTTAGTGCAAACGAACCAGAACTAACGCGTCTCCTGCACTTTATCACGTATAGATACATATATTAAGACTCTCGAAACTTTAATCATATTGTTAAATAGTTCCACATATAATAGCGTACTATATTTAGCTTAAAATATTATTATTTGGATAATTGATCTTAATAGAAATTACAGATTTATTTTTTTAAACGAAGGAGGTGTGTTCTTAAAAAAATCTTACGTATATAGCACAGCGAGTAAGGCATAAATAAATATGTCAAACTAAGTTAATAACATTAATATAATAATAATATGAGGCTAAAGTAACTAAGTTAATACTGTACTTTATTAACAATAAATATAAATAACACATACTACATTCCGAGTGATCTGTAGACCTCAAATTTTTGGTCGACCGCGCTTTAATGATATTTAAGTAATGGCAACAAAATAATTTGTAATTTTGTGTAGGGAATAAAATTCTAAGGAAAGTTTATTGGAGCAAAAACTACTAAATCAAATATTAATAAAAAGAATTGAGCTTATATGCTTAACTTTTGTGGCGCAGAGGCGCTAAGCGTGACTGTAAAATCGACTGGTTGTGAGTTCGATCCCCACTCGAGGAAGTGAAATATTTATTTACATTTACATTTTCATTTCTTCACTCTGGTGTCGAGCCCAGGCATTGAGTTCCTCTACTCAGCACGCATGGCCTCCAGATCCGGCGGAAAGTGGGGAACGGAGTGTATTTACACGAGGTTCCCTATGCCGGGAACCTCGTGTAAATACACGCGTATGTGCGGGATACAGCGTGAAACATTTAATTTAATTTTAATTTATAAAATATTTACATTTGTTTGACACCTATATACAATGTTTTGAAATGCGATAAGAAAGATGGTATTAAATGATACATTCATAAGTATAATTTCGTAACAATTCTTAAATGAAACTGAGTAAGCGATGTAAATAAAATTATGTTAGTTGCTCTTGATATTTCTGACTATAACTAAGCGAGTAATATTACATTTCCTTCCACGTCAAGAAATAATAGCTTCTCAACCCTGAAGTTACTGATAATTTTGATTTATTGGCGTTATAAAATTATTTGAGCTAATTTATTTGAAATCTTTTCTCGTTTGTTGAACATTCATTCTTTTTATAGCGATTTTTTAAAAACTTTTCATTCCATTAAAAGTTTCAGTTTTATCTTTGAAATTCCGTGTTTTGTAGAGATGAAAAAGAATGGGAAAAGTTTAAGCTGTTAATTTTGGTGTTTAATTAAAGCAATGATTGCCAAAAGGGTAAAAACGGTAGCTCCAACGGTCATTTTTAACAATCACGTGAAATGCTTAAAGTTCTTGGCTCTCGCCACGTTTAGTTTTTTTAAAGTTAAATGTAACATGAAGATAAACGTTTCTTTGACGATCGACTTCCTTAGTGCTGGAATGAGTTTCTTTTTACGCTATGAGCTTTACTGATGAACGGATTAAATTTATTTAGACGAAATATATGGATGTATATTTTTAGTAAGCTCGTGTAAAATGAGGTAGATATAGGTGAAAAAGACTATAAAAGCAATGGAACTGTGTCATTCGGGCGGAGTTGCTTGTAAACGAAAGCAAAGCAACGGCCATTATTGAAAGGAAACTCGTGTGAAGTACTATTATTGGGTGATACATATCACTTATTGCAATTACGTAAAATCTCTTTTCAAATAATTTAGAAACATATAGACGATATGTGTTTTTATCTTGTTTTTTTAAAAACGTTAACCGCTTCCGATTTCTAACATCAGGAGTGGCATAAACACGAAGTGCATGCAGCATCTTTGTGAGTAAATCAACCATATTTTACAATTTTTATAATAAAGATTTTATTCGTGATTGAATATTAATTTTCAATCTATAAAATTAAGTTAGTTATGAGGTGACCTAAAAAAGACCCGTGTTATTCTCACTAAGTAACGAGCGTTGGGTTGACTCGGATACACCACCGGCTTTTTAACTCTACGTCATGTAGCTCACAGTAGGGGGTGATAAGAAAAGATCTGTATCAGTCTCAAAGCTTTAAGCGTCAGAGACACCTGAAAAAGACCTTTATGAATACGTGCTTAAGATAGGTACGAGGTAACTGAAAAGACTCTTGTCAGACTCAATATGAAGTTTGTTTAAAATCCTTTCATTCATTCTTAAAAGAATTCATGCAAATTGTACACATTTAATAAATAAAAAATGTTTTTATAATTAGAGAAGCGGCAGAACTCAATGCTGCGCTTAGCCCCGACACCAGAGCGAAGAAATGGAAATATAAATTTAAGTAAATATTTCATCTCCTCGAGTGGGAATCGAACCCACAACCAGTCGGTTTTACAGTCACACTTCGTGCCGCTGCGCCACGACTGGCCTCAATATCTCAGCATCTCCGATATTTCTAGGTAAAGCAATTACGATTACGAAAATGTAACTAGACAGACTCTTCTCAAAAAAATTTAAGCATATTTATTCATATTTTATACGTTCAAGAATATTTCAGTTTAAATTTACTGCATTGAGATGAAAAGTTTAATCTTATGCAAAATTGATAACATCGACGAACAAGAGGCAATAGCGTGTTCCACTGCTCCATCTCGTAGTTCGTAGAACTAAGTCTACGTAGAAAGTTTACTAGAAACTATACTGTTTTTGTTTTGTAGTCAAGTTTAGTATATGTTATCTTAGTGCATAGTTTACATGATAATATGATTCATTTAACTAATATGTATACAATGTAAATGTAGACAAACAAGACAAATTGTAATAATAATAGTACTTAATTCATATAATTAAATAAAATTCACTACATTTTTGAATTTACAATCCATGCATGCATTGAGCCGTGTTGAACCTAGTTTTAAAAATATAATACCTATTTATATCAGCTTCACGCTGGATCCCGCATACATCAGGGAGCACATAATGTAGAGAGAAGACAGTGTTAAGGTACTCCGTTCTCTACTTTCCTTCGAATTTTTCGAGGCATTGCGTGTTGAGTGGCGGGACTCATCCGGCTGTTGCCCTGGTGTCAGAACGAAGAAATTAAAATATTAATAAATAATAATGAGTGGAGAATCCTCAACTGTCACGTTATAATCACACTCTTGTGTGTAATCGTGCCCTTGCCACACGACGGCCTCTAAACCAGTTTATATTTATAAACATTTTTAAAGTGTTATTCCACACTTAGGAAAGAAACATACTTATTTAGAAAACGTATAAAAATTTGAACGCAGCGGGACTCAAACCCGCGCCTCCTGGAAACCGACTAGGCGCTCTGACCACTAAGCCATGCGTTCTCGCCAAGCTACGTCGAAATTTTTATACGCTTGTTATAACTTATTTATGTTGTTATATGCAGTTTATATTTAAACATATAAATAAATATTTCTTTAAAATTTCCTCAAAAATCGCTGTATTTGAAAATAGCATTGGCTACACAGGATATCAAGCAACAGACGCCCGAGATAAATCGTCTCGTAACGTCCAATTTGTGGCGGTTGCACAGAGTATCCAAGCCTATGATCTAAACATGCTAAGCGGCTTTGATGTGGTTAGAGCAACTCGTGTAGAATTGTGCACTCCCACGGGCCTTAAGTGCAAGAAACGTAGAGATTACGTTGTATACCTACATATTTTTTTATTACTTCACGCTGTATATGTATTTGGGAACCTAGTGTTAAAACACTCCGTTCTCATTAAGACACTTCCATTACTCACTTTCCGTCGATATCTGGAATCATAGCGTGTTGTGTGTTGCAACAGTCTAAATATTTTATTAATTTTATTATTAAAAATAATTAAATCAGCTTCACGCTGTATCCCGCACACAGCAGGATAGGCAGAGGGAACCTAGTGTTAAGACACTCCGTTCCCCACTTTCTGCCGAATTCTGGAGGCATTGCGTGTTGAGTGGCAGAACTCAACGCCGCGCTTAACCTCGACACCAGAGCGAAGAAAATGAAATATAAAAAAAAAAAAAATTAGCTTCACGCTGTATCCCGCACACAGCAGGGTAGACAGAGGGAACCTAGTGTTAAGACACTCCGTTCCCCACTTTCTGCCGGATTCTGGAGGCATTGCGTGTTGAGTGGCAGAACTCAACGCCGCGCTTAACCTCGACACCAGAGCGAAGAAATGGAAATATAAATTTAAGTAAATATTTCATGTCCTCGAGTGGGGATCGAACCCACAACCAGTGGGTTTTACAGTCACACCTCGTGTCGCTGCGCCACGACCGGCCTCTCAATTTTATTATTAAATTCTTATTAATTTGAAATCATTAGTGATAATAGCGAATAACATTCGTGGAATAGAGAAGAATATGGAAAAATGTACTTAAAATTTAAAATTGAATATAATTTTATGTTATACTGCGATTCTAATTGAATTACATATTAAATAATTATTATACAAAAGATGCGATATTTCAGCATTTTCATAAATATAAAAGACATAAAAGATACTATCAATCCTTTTCTAGCAGTATTCAGGTAAATCTTATTAGCTTGCAGAAACTAATACCTTGCTTTTAACTTAACCGTCTCAAATATTTGAACAGTTAGAACATGGGTATACGAACTAGTATAATGTAAATGTTAACATAGTAGGAAGTTGCTTTCCTGAATCTGCGTAGAAACATGAAATTGTGTTACAATATTGAATTTTATGTTAAATCAAAAAAAATAATACAGTTAAATTATATTTTTTAATGCGTTTCATTGTTTGTATTAGCTATATTAAAATTTTCGCTTCGTCCAAGTATAAAAAAAATATATATACAATAATTTATTAAAATAATATATGTCATTATTTTTGAGATTATCCTACTAATATTATAAATGCAAAAGTTTGTGAGTATGTATGGATGTTTGTTACTCTTTCACGCAAATACTACTGAACCGATTACGATGAAATTTGGTATGTAGGTAGCTGAAGACCCAGAATAACATATAGGCTACTTTTTATCCCGGAGTTCCCGCGGGATTGATTCCTAATTGAATATATATACATTTATCGCTTCTGAAAACTGAATGCGTGATCTCAGAGTCAAACCTTGAAGGTAGCAGACCTACTACTACTTGGACACGCCATGTTTTTCTCAAGGGCAGCCCTATGTGGCTTGCTCACGTGTCTTTAAAGCGAAAAATCTGCATGTTAATGCTGAAGGAAAAAAATTGTTAAATATAGTTTATAGGAGCATACTGCAGTAGCTACCAATAGACCTATGATTAGAGCTTTGCAATACTTAGTTACCATATTTCTTATGTTGATAATATTGTTACGTTATCATAGCGTTTCCACGCGGACGAAGTCGCGGGCGGCCTCTAGTTAATAATAATTATTACTATTAACCTTAAAGGCTAATTATAACCTATTATTATTATTACTTCCATCATTCATTAAACTATTATTTAAAGGTAGATTTCAGGGAAAATTGTGAAATACAATGAACAAAATTGATATAAATCGATTTCGTTCTAATTTATGCTATAAGATATTAAGTGAAAAATACAGCTCATGACTGATAATTAATTTAGACGATCCTCCCCAATAGCTCTCCAGTAACGACTCTAGTCTCGGGTCTAATGAACTTTATTCACGATATTCGGGCAATTATTCGTCTGACCCAAATGTTTATTCCAAGGACTTCTAAATACGTGGCAATCCATCTGATGACAGTCCTAGAAAGATCGCAATATGTTCCCACACATACTACGTTTATAGTATCGTATCTTTTGATTGCGTTGATTTGGAAGATTAATTTCTTCTGTGTTTCAAGGGACCTCGAGATACATAAATGGTCTTGATAGACGGACAGATGGACAAAAAAGTGATTCTAAATGGGTGCCGGATTCTAAATGGTGGTTTTTACCTTTTGAGATACGGAACCTTAAAAAATATGTTATTATTATTTTATTTTAGGTTCCACTAATCAACCTAACTAAAAGTTTTAAAATTGACGGTACTAAGTACAAATCACAATTAAGAACACAATTTTTAAATGTATAGTAAATAAAAAAGTGTAGAAATGTAACACAGAATGATATTTTTTAAATTCAGACAAAAAAAAAATTGAGAAAAAAAAAGAGAAAAAATGAATGAGAATTAAGCAAACACAAATTCTTTCGTACAATAAAACTATATAATATGATTTCACTATGACTTAAGTGTGAAAATATTTAATATTAAAAGAAAAATTCAAGAAAATTACCATAAAAAGAGCATATAATATTGAAATGAGTTTTATGTGGCTTCATTTGACTTCAAATGAATCTATTAAATGTTGGAATACTAATGAGCCGACCATTTATACTTATTACTAATTCAATTCATTTTTTTTTCTTAAATAAGTAGATTAAAGAAAACTATCACTGAATATGGCATTCTTGTATGATTTTTTCGTATTTAAATTCAAATGTTTTTTTATTTAACTTAATACTTTTATTTAAATTTATAAGAAAAGATAGAATAAATAGTGCTGAAGAAAGCTAAATTTGTATTCATCGTTCTGGGAACCCTTGAAACGTGATGCAAACTCCACGTTCAGAAGTGTACTATATATATGTATATATTGTAAAAGTATAAAAAGAAATATGCACAATTTTTTTTAGTTTCATGCTGTATCCCGCACACAGCAAGGTAGGTAGATGGAACCTGGAAACCTAACGGTAAGATACTCCGTTCCCATTAAGACTTCCGTTCCCCAGTTTAAACCGAATTATGAAAGAATTGCGGTTTGAGTGGCGGAACTCATCGTCGCGATCTGCCTCGTTACCGGAGCGGGGTAATGAAAATGAAAAAAATATATATTCCTCCAAGTGGGAGTCGAACCCACAATCGTCGCTTCTTCGCTTACAGTCACTCTCGTGTGTCTCTTTGCCACGACTAGTTTATCATTGTGAATCGATAGGTTTTTTAAATTTACTGTTGATCCTATATCCGGGGACACCTATCCTATATAAACAGTAGACATTTCGTTCCTTACTAATTACAAGCTTTTATTTGACTTGGCGTGTTAGTGTGTTAATGTATTTGAAATTTTGCAATCGCAATTTGGCCCACATCCCAGTGTCCAATTGAGCTGAAATTTCAATTACGACTTCAGTTCTGATGACATTGGAATTACATTACAATACATAATCCAAAATGGTCGTTGTAACAAAATGACGGATCACAATTTTTTCCACAACTCACCTAATATGAATATCAAATGAGAGGGTTTGATTTGTAAATTAAATTTGTAAAAAGGTTTTTTAATAAATAAATATTATTTTTCACATAAAATACGAAACAACATTTGATGTCTAATCTTGTCAGACTGTCAAAGACTTACAATCTCATCTGACACGGATCTAAACCAGTGAATCGTAAATTGATCAGAGATCTGGCTTTGCCGTCTGAATTGCTTGCAATAAAAGTCCTTAAGATGCTCCAATAGTCTCTTCATTGGTTATCTCGATAGACAGTATTCACCTTATATAGACGGTGAAACTATTACAAAGAAAGAAACTATTACAGTTTCTAATTAATTAATTTGCCATTGCCTATAAAATATAATCAAATATGGCATGACCAAGTAAATAAAAATACCTATACTAATTTATTTTATTAATATATTATTAAAATATTGGTAGATTACTCTTAATATAAATTACTGAATAGATTCTTTCTACGTCTACTCTGTTGGCTAATTTAAAATGTATAAAAAACAACTTCAAGTCCCTTTCCACTTGGCAGAGTAGGCAAAGACAACCTTGTGTTTTGACACCGTTTTCTACTTTCGACACATTACGTGTTCAGTGGCGGAAGTCAACGCCGCGCGGTGTTCATCAGAGCGGAGGAATGAAAATAATTTAAATAATCATTTCCCCTAGTGGACATCGAGCCCTAGTCATCGCGTTTATAGCCAGACACAGTGTCACTGCACTATGAAGGCATCTAATTTTTTTTTATATTTATTTGAAATATTCATATTTAAATCAAGTAATATTCTATAGAATAATACAATGTAACGGTTAATATAAAATAAAAACAAAATTATAACATTCAATAATATTTTATTTACTCTTTAAATATGACTGTGATATGGCGTATACAATTAAAACAGTAAAATTTCAAAAAACAATCTGGAATAGGCATAAACTGCAATAAGAATGATTTTAAAATATATTTTGTTATATAATAAAGAAGAAACACGTTATTCAAATTGTCATGCCACAATAACATAGCTTATTTAAGAGTACAATATACGTTTATTTATTATATTATATTTACAGAACTTTTGCGTATTTTTTTCTACATTTATATTTACATTCGAATAAGAAAGCTTTATTACAACAACAAATATGTCTCACTTTGCGTCCTCTTGATGTTTTAATTCACTCCGAAATATTTCTAAAAGAATTCCTTTGAACAATTTCGCTTTGATATCTTCGAGTCTTCTATTTACAATTTGATAACTAATTTACAATTTATATTTAACATCATATACAATTTATATTTGATTTTATAAAAAAATAATTTTCTATTTTAATAATGTAATAATAAAAATATTTTTTTAAATATAATACAATTTTTTATTAGATAGATAAAGGTGAAAACGTCTACTCCATTATGAAGAAATGCTTGATAGTGTAAAATATAAACAAGTTTAAATATGAAAGTATATAAGTAACATTATTTATAAAATATAATAAAAATAAGTGAATTACATTAATAGTGAAGAAAATACAAAATATATTTTTTAAATGTTTTAAAAGAAATTTATATGTGTTTACGTCGTTAATGTACCAAATGTTGCACATCTGGTACATTATTGCACATATTTTTAAAAAGTTAAGTATGTCAATTTATGTGAAAAGATACTTACGAAGTTTGATTGCGTTTCTTTTAAATATTCAAAAAAGAATGGGTGAATTATCGTAGTCATATGTATTTTGTTAGTAATTAAATTTGAATTAATTTCGACCTGACTTTTATTTTTTAACATATTTCACTACGTTTTTAGTTGTACCTATGTCAGAGCAGTATATCATATTCATAAATATTATTTTATATTAGTAACAACTGTACAATGCAATAAATTAATACAATAGTTTTTTTATACTTATTGAATTATTTTTATTTCACTTTTAAAAACAAAGCGAAAAAAAGCAAATAAATATCTAAATTTAAATACATAAAATAGAATACTTTTAATCGGAAAACATACACTTCAGATATCATACACTTTATTCTGGCAACTAATAAATATAATTAGTAATTGATAATATTTATTATATTCAACATTCGTCCTTTACAGTAAAACTTCTATAATACATCGTCACACCGAGTGTAGACTTGCATCTGTGTCGCTCTCGGCCCCTCCTAGCAGAAGGCTTGTCTCGCAAGGAGGACGGCTAGGGGAGCCCGTCCGGACCTCTTGCGGCATTAGTCACAGTTCGATAGCAGCAGAGCCCTTCCAAGTCACTCCAGCTCTTAGAAGGTGGTAGAGCCGCAATACACACCATATGCATAGACACTGTAAGTAGTATTAGTATTAGGATTTCAATAAAAAAACAACTATTAGTGTTAAAATTTCAATAGAAAATCATTTTTCTTAAGTAATATGCTAGCTATGACTAAAATTTTAGTTCATTTTAGAATATTTATTTTTCATGTTATTAACTATACATGTATAATCTACGTCAAATTATTGTGTAGCCAATTGTAAATAATCCGTTATAATAATTAGATAACAAAGAATAGCTATCTATTAATAGCTATGCATTAGCAGCACCAAAAGGTAGGTAATTTAGATGATATTCGATTATTTATACCAAAAAACTTAGTTTATCTTGATCTAATCTATTTTTTTATTCAGTCTTGGTTTTTAGGCTCGATCATTAATATTAGTAATATTGTAGTATATGAAATCTTCGAAAAAAAACGATTAATAGAAAAATAAGTGGTGTAATTACATCGATGCCAGTCTTAGAAAATAAATATATTTTCATAATGTAATGCCAGTCGTGGCCTAATACTTGATGAGTAAAAAAATAATAAAATCAAAACAATAAGCAGTTTTCCAAATAATAAATATTTCCCTAATCAGAATTGAATTTAAAACCATTGCGGGGGCTATTTTTGAGGTAAATATAAATATATAAATTTAAGAATTGTGTCCAAAACATATTTTTAAGTAGTTATATTTTCAAATTATCCTTAATACATTTTCCAGAAGATGTATTAAGATATATTCGAGATTTCTTTTAATTCGCTTAATTCTTTTATAATTATTCCATGAAAATCCGATTATAAATGATATTTTAAAATGTTCTTACAAAAAACTTTCTTATATTAATGTTAAAATTAATTTTATAAATTTAACTTTTACCAAAAGTTAATAACCTTGTAGCTAAGATAATATTATACAAATAAAATGGCGAAAGTTCGAGAATATTACTGGAAAGGAAGGAAAATTATCTTTCTCTGAAATGAAGATCCGAGCACAAATTAATGGTATACTTACATTCAAGAGTATTCTCGGTATTAAAAATGATATTTCCGCTTTGCACATCGCGTCGAATTGCTGAAACAAAACGATATTATTCTTCATAATAATTTCATGCTACGTTTTATATTTCAAGGATGATGATATGTCAAAAGTCAAAAAGTTCAAGTTAAATTCGACATGGTTTTTCTGCTATTTTATTAAATTTAAGTTTGACGTTGGAAAAAGAAAGAACAATTGGTTATTTTTTTAAGGAAATTCTAGTGGATACTAGTTTGAACACTATTTGATTTATGTAACATATTTATACATACATATAGAGATAGTAACATACTGACTATATTATATTATATTTATGTTGTAAAGTTAAAAGACGTAGGTTTTGTTTAAATGTAGGATAGTATTTCACTAATGAAGTCGTTATTTTATTCTAATTCTAGAAAAATATCGAGAAGCAAATTGATAAAAATTACTTCGTCCTTTAATTTCAATCATTTTTAAGGTTCTGTACCTTTTAAGGAAAAAAGGAACCCTTACAACATCACTTTGTTGTCCGTCTGCCTGTCTGTCTGTCAAGACCCTTTATCTCAGGAACGCTTGGAGATATCGAATTGAAATTCAAACCATATACTCAAATCTACGGATCCCATGATCAGTAGATTTGAGTATATGGTTTGAAGTTTTGAATCCCCATGATTTCTTGATAAACAACATATTTATAAATTTACTTAGAAAAAAGATATGGCCGTTTATATCGCAAAAAAAGCGTATTCTGACACTATCAAGAGAATCAAAATTCATAGGGTACTTCCGGTTGACCTAGAATTATAAAATTTAGCAGTTAGTATCTACAGATAGAATTCATTCGGGTAAAAATCTAAAAACTATACGTTTGTGGTTAAATTCTAAAAATTACAGCCTTAAAAAGGGGACAAGATTTGATATTAAAGCCGCTAGTTCAAGTGAGAATAAAATGAAAGGGCTCTGGCTAAGTCTGAATTTCAGAAAAAGCTCAAGACCTCCAATTTTAACGGAACCCTCAGAGGGCGAGCCCGACTCGCTCATGTCCGGTTTTTTTTTCTATAGAGCCATCATCGATATTTTTTAAATTTATAGCTTCCCCATTTGAATCCAAAGTAGCATTTTATTTGACTAAATCGAGGAACCTATTATATTTTAATATTTTATACCTAAATGGAATTCGAACACAATTTTATTTGTATTCTTTTATTATTCTATAAAGAGTTGCTATTAAAAATAAACATGAACTATCATATAAACAATAATTATATTGTTTGATAACTGTTGCGCAACAAATCTCACGCGAGACATAAAATAACAAAAATATACCCAATTTCGTAACACAAAAGGTACAATTTTTTTTTTAAAGTTTCAAATAAAAAATTGGACAGTATTTTCATAAAATATATCATGCTTAATTCCTTTGATATTCAAAGTAGACGCGGTGGCCTTTAAATTCGTACTACAACTGAATCTGAACAGTCTCATTAAATGTAACGAGCTCATTATTTTGAATGTAAAGACTAACGTGAATCTCTTGTATTTGATTCCGAATTGTACGCTGTACTGTAAGTAAAAGTGACATCAATTTTACTTTATAAATAATATTGGCTAAGTACCCACCAATAACTATTTTTAGATGATAAATAGAAAATTTTGGATGGAATTATAAAATATAAAAATGTAATTTTGATGACTAGGTATTATTTTCTTTTCTTAATTACTTTGATTGACTTCTTTTGAGGCCTTCGTGGCGCAGGGGCACAAGGGAGTGGCCTTAATGTGACGTTTGTGGGTTTGGTCCCCACTCGAGGTAATGAATTGTTATTTATTAATATTTTCATTTCTTCGCTCTAGTACAGTCCGGTGTTGAGTTCCGCCACTCAATAAGTAATTCCCCGAAAATATCTGCGGAAGGTGGAGGACGGAGTGTTTTAACACTAAGCTCCCCTTGCCTACCTTGTTGTATGCAGGATCCAGCGTGGAGCTGATTAATTTTGATTTTTCTTTTATCAGGTTCACGCTCTAGCCTGCATGTAGCGGAGTAGGCAGAGGGAGTCCACTCCGCTCCCCATTTTCCGCTATATTCTAGAAAGTACTGTGAGTTAAGTGACGGAAGTCAATATCGCGTTCGCCTTTTTTATTTAATTTATTATTTAAATTTAATTAAATATTTTTTCTAATGAAATAACAAACAAAAGTATCAAATGTATCTAAGACATTCCGTGGATTACCACAACAAAACATTAAATAAGTTCCAATAGATTAAACTGTACCTTCTAATAAATTTATTATCTATATTAAAACTATAATGGACTTTCTACACAGCTGTATAGCAGTTTTATAGCTTAAGTAATTATGGTACACCTCACTAGCTATTACCTCCGTAAAAGTTTATATTACTCATCAGCTAATGGAAAACCGATATAGTTACATAACCGTACATCGAATTAAAAGATTATTTTGATTATGGCTTGGCATATGTCCATATGCCAATTTTATATCCATATTTTGACTTAATCTAATTTACCTATTATTACTACAAAAAGCGAAAAAAGACAAATTTGAAGATAAGATTTCGTATGATATTACGAATTTAAAAAGGAATATACAGTGTAACGCGGATTTAATTTTTAATTTAATTTAATTTTTTTGGGACATTTCAGCAAATCGTAACTTTATCGATATTTGAAGTTGTATATTTACTACGAATGTCGATAGAAGTTTCAAGGTCAAATTAGTTTTTGATCAATATCACTAAGGCCAAGGTGATAATGACTTCCGAAGACTTGACATTGATGTTTCGTAATAGCTTACATTATTCGGTAAGTACACACAGTGATAAATTTTATAAAAAGCTTCCACTTTTTTTGTCAATATTTTTAATACACTGAATAATTGAAAAATAAGGTAAACTCTTTTTTCATACATTGCACTTAGCAGAGGCAGATTTAATCTGTAAACCTAGTGTTAAGATATTACGTTCACCTCTTTCTGTTGAATTCTTGAGGCATTCCTTGTTGAGTGGCGGAACTTAACGCCGCTCTTTGCCTTGCTACCAGAGCGAAGAAATTAAATAATTAAATTTATAATTTAGTGGCGCAGGGGCACGAGGGCGTGGCTGTAAAGCGACGGTTGTGGGTTCTATACCCACTCAAGGCAATGAATTATTATTTATTAATGTTTTCATTTCTTCGCTGTCAATAAAATTTTTAATAAGTATTTCAGGCCGCATTACCATAAAGGGTACTTGCCTGGAAATTTAGGATGCCTGGAGCATAACACTTTGTTATTAGAAAGTTAAAGAGAGGCGAGAATGTGCAATAGATAAATTAATACATTAAATTGTTATATTAATTTATGGGTATACGATCCCAAGTAAAGTTAGTAACATAATCGCGTTACAGTATTAAATTTTTTTGCTATATCCGCTAATGGAGGCCCTTGGCAATCCTTAACTTTTGTCGGCCTATTTCAGGGTCATTGTTCATCACTTATAATAATATAACCGTTATTCATATTTTAATAAAATAATAATATCGAGGCCGTCGTGGCTAGGGCTTCAGGTATGCGACTGTAAACGCGGCAGTTATGGGTTCGATTTGCATTTGGGCATTTGGGGAAATTAAACATTCAATTTCGGAGAATTTGCTGGAAAGTGAACAAACACTAGGTTCCCAGGTTAATAGCAATTTAACAACCAAGAAACGTTCTATAGAGTTTGCGAAAGAAGGCTAGTTTAAAAAACGTAACAAAATAATAGAATAATTTTTAGAATCAGCTCCTGATAGGACCCTTATTATAAATGCGCATGACAAGCAGTACATAATCCCTGACTGTCTTGGTATTAAAAATAGATAATTTTTAAGTAAAACAGTACTTAACTTACCAACAAACTGACCAAGTATAGGTTTAGAGCCATCAAGTTATTTCTATAATGTATTTCGTAGTAGGTTCATTTTTTAAATTAGAGATAGAGAGTGGAACTCCGATAGTGAAGTGTTAATGCACATTTGATGAGATCCCTATTTAAACTTAAACTTAGGTTGCCAGTCCTAGTAACCCCTCAACTTGCAACCCGATGGGGCCGATATCCCCACGGCCAATCCATGGAAAGCTAAGTAGTTCCTTATAATCTTTACAATATTTTTAATTGATATTCAACGTTAAAAATTATCATGCCAGATTGAATTTTGAATTATTTTTTTTTTTAATTAAAGCCATAAATCAATTCAGTTTAAGAGAATGAATATGAAATGTTAAGAAATTACGATGTGTAAAGAGTGTTTTGAAGAAAGAGCGAATTTTTTGTATGAGGAATATTTTACAATAGAATTGATTGATGATTTTTTCAAGCGAATTATACAGAATTTGTCAATATATTTATTATATGATTGTCAATCAATTTGCCACAATAATAAGCTATAAATATTGATAATATGCAGAGGGTTTGTTTGGTCGATATAAAGCCAATTTATGAGTATTTGGTTTAAGCAGATTAAATCTAAATTGAAATGTCAAAATATGAATTGGCAAACAGAATCTGGACTCAATTGTGATATAAGTACATATATATATTTAAACAATATGTGGATGAATTTATTTTTTCTAGAAATTTTGCCTCGTTACCTCTTTGCTGTGGTATCAAAGCGCGGCTTTGAGTTCCATCACTCAATACGCAATGCCATTAGAATTTGGCGGAAAGTGGGAAACAGAAATCTTAATATTAACAGAATGTCTTCTAGGAACACTAGTGATACTCATAAATTGCTTATTATCAACTGAAATAAAAATTAATAAACTGAAGTAAAGTTGAGAACACAATTATAATTTTCTCTTCTCCGTATAATGAGAGATGTAAGAAAAAAATATGTACATATATATTTACTTTGTTGACGTGATCCCGTAGTATATTAGAATATACCATTGCCATAGCTTCCAATGCCATAAATGTCATGCAGCCCAGCACCCATGGAACGAGGAACGCTACATTTTCCTGAAAGAAATTACTTTTTTTAATTTATATTTCCGACACAGCTTAAACCTTAAATACCTTAAACTTTATAAATATTATATTTAACACATAAGAGATATAGATAAATATATATATTTTTTAAAATCCTTAATATGTTTTTATATGTTCTAATCTTTCCTTAGAGTTCGAATATATTGTAAAGTACATACTTTCATATACATATATAGAACATTTAAAAAATACCAAAATTAAAACTCTTTATCCTTTTTCTTCATTTTTCCTTATTTATATAAAATCATTCAAAGCTCTCAGCGTAATAGAGAAAAGTAATACTTAAGTTGTCATAAAATTTTCTTATATTCTTAATATAACACTTTTTTTAAAATATCTTTAATTGAAACAAAACAATATATTTTATGTAGTAATTGACAAATTAAATAAATTTGAACATTACAATTTAAAATGATCTATTTTTCAAAACACAAAATATCTCAGATCAACTCTATAAATTCTTATTATCGAAGATTTTTAAAAATTTAACCCTTTGCAACTGACGTGGTAGTTCCATAGACACCGCGAAATATAAATTCAGCTTAATATTATTGATTTTCAAATTCAAGCACCGTCACTTTCAGTACATTACTGTGATGACCTTACACGTCAGATAATGTGTGACAGGTGGAGGAGTGGCATGGAGCCCACGCTTGCATAGATAGTAGACATGGGCGTTATTTAACGTAATCGGTTTTAGAAACTGCTTATGCTTATTATATAACGAAATATTGTTTCTATGATTGTTTGAAGGCAATTAATATTCAAGAATTTACAAATGCTAGGTCATCTATTAAGTTAAGCTTTTTATAAATGCTATAATGCTATAACAGCATGATAAAGTTGTAAAATTGAATGAGGGTCGCCATAAAACTTGGCTTGATATTTGGGCTTTGACGTTCCTACCCATGCGTAGAATAAAACGAAATCTAAGGATTTATCGTCTAAAATATCACGCGGTTTTTTTTTTTTCATAAAAATGCATAATCAAAAACGTGTTGATTAAAGTATCGATAAAACAATAAAGTATGAAAAATTCTGAGTCACACTTCATTTTCTGTAGTAGCATAAAGTTTATACTTTAATAAATTATCTCGACGTTTCATGTTTGCGACAGACTGTTTACTATGAATAAAAATGGATTGAGGATAGTGGGTTCAAATAAAATAATATGTTTGCCTTGAACGCATGATGAATATAATTATTACATTTGTAATAGCTATATTAAATCTATAAATTTTCTACAAAAAATAGTTAATTTCAGAGGGCAGTTTAGTATAGGTACATATTTTGTTAATGACAATTCTCCACCTCTACAATGAAACTATTACAACTACTATATTTTTGTGTTGTATAATAATATATTTTAAATGATTATAATGCCTCGAATATTCTATAGTCATGTCAGATGAGAAGTGCACACGTCATCTGCATCGTGTTTATTGCATAAATTTCAAAAACCTATGCGATAAATCAGGATAGAGTAGTTTTATACAACTTACTATATACTTACTTATCATTTATATTTAGAAAAAAAAATAATAATTTATTTATTTTTAACAATTACTGTAAATTGTTCTATATATTTTTATCAATGCTTAATGTTTCAAAATCGATACACAAATTCTTATATTGTTAAAAATCAATTTATATGCGAGCTAAAATAGAGGCTTCAATATTATCTAGCTGATATACACAAAAATTGAATAATGTAAACTCATTTTTTGGAATATGTCACAAGAGGAAGAAGATATCCGCGCAAAGAAATATATTGAAGTCATCACCGTTCAAGCAAAAATGGCACTTCAATATTTTATCCAAAACTGTTATACTCAGCTCAAATATTATATGCAAATTTCATAACGGATAGCCAGCGAGCTATAAAATTATACTTACTTTATAAATCCCGTAAAATAGGAATATGCTGAGCACGATCATAAACATTTGCGTGCCAATAATAGCGAAGTATGCTATCTGTACACCTGAAACAAATAAGGTTTAATCAGTTGTATAATTTTTTTAGAATTACTTTATAGAGAATCTAATGTCTAAGCACTCAGATCTCTCCATTCTACTCGAATTCGAGACATTACATATTGAATGTGAAACTCAATTCTTATTAAGATGAGGATATAAAAATATTTCATTCCTCCGAGAGAGGATCAAATTCATAACTATCACATTTAACGCTGTCCCACTAGGCCACAATGGCTTTTTTTGTTATTTCACTATTTATTATCTGTATTTTGTATTTTTTTACATTATTTTATTAAGCAATATCAAATATCAATAAGTCAACATTGAGACTAAATTTCTATATCAAGTAAGAGTAAATTTAGTTATCCAAATAAATCAAATAAGGTGGACATCTTTTATGTACAAGGGACGAGCATAAGGTAAATAGTCTGTTACTACATCACGTAATCGATTCTGGAGTATGCTAACAAATCGAGCAAAATCGATCACGCCGATAGCCTGGAGCTATTTTCTTCGCTGGTTTGAGAAAATATATCATGAAATTAGTTTCAATCTCGCAATTAATTGCATTAGATTTAAAAAATAATTTGTGTTATATTAAAGCTAAGAATCTGAGGCTCACGAGAAGCTTTTGTATCGTAGTTGAGAGGTTCTTGACGTAACTTTGCGAAGTATATAATTGTGGCTTAAGTTATACTCTTGAAATATATTCTATGCCAAAAAAATCGGAAATATTTAATATTTTCATCACTAATCACTAATAGTGACAGACTCGCCTTTGCATATTATCTCCATCCGTAAAATGTAGTTTTTTTCTGCTTTTTCATCTTACATTTGTCATTTTTATTTTTCTTGTATATTTCCATTTTGTGTGCAATAAAAAAATATTAATATATTATTATTTATATATTATTATTATTTTTTATTTATTATTATTTATTTATCTATTTTCATTCACTACTTTACCCGCAATCCCTCAAGATATCGCCGAAAATATCTTATTGGGGAACAGAATGTCACTTCCTGGTTTCCTCTGCCTACTCTGTTATGTCCGAGATACAGCGTGAAGCTACAAAGAAATCTTAGCATGATAATATCTAAATTTGGTTTTTTGATATCTAATATAGAGATCCATATAGAAGTAAAAATTGGAACCGTTATATGATCACTTTGCCCATCTATCCATTTGTCAAATCACATCACACATCATCACATGACATCTTACTTAAGTATCTGAGACTGACCATGGATGGTCAAGGGCCGGAGCCCTTGGCAGGCTACTGCCAAATATCGGAGGGCCAGATTCTCCATGCTGGCAACTTTATGTCGGCGTGTTGAGATCTATGACCCTGTAATGAGATCCAATTGCGGAAAGAGATCATAGCTTTGAGAGCGATTCGGAGGTACCGTGCGGTGTCTTGGACGGCGGCAACTCTCTTGGCAAGCGATTCGCCTTGGGAGCTACAAGTGGAAGTGCTCGATAGAGTATTCCGCGCAAGCGAGCGGTCGCGAAGCGTGCAAGCATCGTGGAAGATTATCGCGCGGATCAGGAGGAAAAGTGTTAATCACACTGAAGGAGCCAGGCCAGGGGGGAGAAGAAGGCGATTTGCGCTTCTTCTTCTCCCCCTACTCTAGAGGAGCTACTGCGGGAGGATTGTAGTGATCCTCCTGCAAATCATCGACGCTACGAGTGTCCTAGGAGAAACGCCCGGGCACCCTGAAGGTGAAGGTAGCCCCCAATAGGTGGACCTTTCACTGAGTTGTCGTAGTAGTATGCGCCAGCTATCTTTGGTGTTTCATATCCATAGAGAGGGTTTCTGCTGGGTAGGATCGGTTTCACCGGTAAGTCCCATGGTACCGCTCGCCAGAAGGCAGTAGTTGCCTTCCGTGTGGACGGTCTGCGTAAATGCATATCCCAGCGATACAGTATGTTATAAATATTTTTTTTGAATATTCTCGAGTTATATTTTTGATAATTTATGAGACGCCAGTGGAATAAAAATGTTAAATTTCTTTAAGTAAATTTAAAGTTTCCTCTAAAACTTTGATCGAAATTTCAAGCTTCCCCAAAATGTAACATTCAGCAGATTTATAGTCGGATTATGTAAAGTCGACAGCTGACTGTTGAGGACAGTTATTGATGTTATGGCTTAATTAGATACTATTTGGTCATCTATATAATATATAGTTGTAGGCAACATATGTGTGTGTGCACTAAGATTAAGTATGTTAATATCTGTTTTAGTTTAGTGTAGTTAATACCTATTTACCAATAGAATTACTAATAATGTCTACTTATTGTATAAAATAATTTATAATATAAACTTACCATTGTGGGGAACAGAGTGTCTTAACACTAGGTTCCCTCTATCTACCCTGCTACGTGCTGAATACAGCGTGAAGCTTATTTATTTTATTTTTAAAAGAACGTTACTAATTACAATATAAAATTTAAATATATATTTTTATATTGTTCTTCTGTATAATACCAACCCCGGTCCTTTTATAGTCATATTGGAAAATTGATTATACATAATTACACGGTGTTTAGATAACGTAAACGTTCTAATATTCAATAAAGTCTTAACTGCCTAGAGCGCTTGGACAGTTGCCAAAAAGCGCGGGTTTAGCCAAACTAATTTTTTTTTTCAATATCACTTAAAAAATCACATAATAGTTACTTTTGATCTTTGACTCCAAACATACAAAGATTCACATAATCGATAATTCAATCAAAAACTAGGGAAGTGAGTTAAAATTAACCAGCAAGGTTTGATCATGGACACACCTAAATAAAACCTTTTTGCTGTTTAACTAGTGAAAAAGCTTTTAAAAAAAATTGAAATATTTGTATTTTGATAAGTTAAGTTTTTAAGGCAGGGACTATATTAGTCCCTGCCTTAGAAACCTAACTTGTCAATATTTATAACCAACAGTGTCTATATTTCTTGTTTTTATAGACTGTTATATATTATACGAAATAAGAACAGAATAGCATTTGAGCTAAAAATCGTTGACGTCAATATTTAATACAAAACTAAATATATATTACTTTTAAATTATAAAAACTTATTTCTTTTATAAAATTATGTATCATTCGTTATCCGTCTTTCTGTAAAAATATCAATTAAATTAACCACAGTTTTGAATTGAAATGAATTGAAAATTTTACATGCAGCGTAGGCAGATGAATCCTAATGTTAAAACACTCCGTTCCCTCACTTCCGCCTAATTTTACAGGCATTGCGTATTGAGAGACGGAACTCAACGCAATGCCTGCTACCAGAGCGAGGAAAATGAATGTAATTCATCTTGCCACAAATCGAACCTAATAACCATCTCGTTTACAGTAAGACACTGCAGCATAGCATCACGGCCTTAATTTTCATTGCATTCATGCTAGATTTGTTTTTAAGAAACACATGATGTTAACACTCAAGGTGAACTTACCATAATAAACATCGTCAAGGTCTTTATACTTTTTGGCATTTACACCGATCCTCCAACTATATAACAGCACCACGAAAATCGATATATTCTGCAACAAAATAAAAATATATATATGAATTCTGAAGAATATACAAACATGTTAAAAACAAATAATTAGATTATTCTACATATATATATTTTTTAAAATATAAAAAACTTCTGAAAACAAATATGTTACAAAAAAAACCGTTTAATTTGATTGCCCGAGTCCGAATTAAACTAAAACCGTTCCAGCCGTTAAGAGACAGTCCAGATTAAAAAGAATAAAATACTTTTGTATGTGAATATAGTATTGTAATCCAAATTACTGCGGAATTTAATATATGATAAAACATTACATATGATAAAACTTTATAATACACCTTAATTTGTAATTATTCATTTTAATTATTAAATTTTTCAAATATTTTGAAATTTCATAAAAGATTATTTTTTATTTCTTTGTAAGCCTCCGGCTCGGTGAAGTCTATACAACATCTGCTTACAATTGGGTTGTTTCCTCAGTTAAATATAAAATGTTTCATTATAAATCAAACTTACAAATTTATTAAAATATTTTAAACACGTTCATTCATTGATTTTATGAAATAAGTATGGCAGTTCACATAATAAAGTTATGACGTCGTCATCGTCGTATATTTTTTTATGAAAAAGACGAGCAAAAGAGCATACAGGTGGTAAGTAATTACCGTCGCCCATAAATCCGTGCAACACCGGAGAAGTTGCGGGTGCGTTGCCGGCCTTTAAGGTGGAAACAGACGCGCTTTTTGCTACGCGAGGTACCCATGTCGTATCGATCTGGAAACACCGTCGCAGGTAGGTCATTCCACAGTTGTGCGTGGAAGGAAGTTCCTACGAAATCGCACAGTAGTGAATTGCCACGTATTCAGATGGTGTGGATGTTATTTGAATTTGTGACGTATTGTGCGGTTAGAAAATTCGGCACTGGTAACACGTCAAACAGTACCCCAGAATACTCCATAATAAATATTGTAGACACCAACAACAAAACCAGACCAGAAAAAAAATACAAGATATACCTCTGCCCAATAACACAGTAAAAGCTCGAATTGAACTTATGTCAAATGTTAATCAAACATAGAGGAGCTTGCTGAGCTGTTTCAAGAACCAAGTCGCCATTTTTCGCTTTGCAGTGTGATGAGTCGAGTCGAGTTATTGCCAACTACTTGTATTTGTTGGCTATTTAGACGAGGACAACATAATTAAAGAAAACTTATCGATTTAACGAGAACAGGAAACAAAACAACAAAACAATTTCGGAATATTTTTTGAAATATATATAATATATTTCAAAAAATATTATGTGGAAAAAGTCCTTGCTCTCTGTACTTATTCCTCTCTCTGGCCTCTGTTCTATCTGTTGCTCTGGCAATGTTGGGATCATCTTTCGGACTCTCAATGTTAGTTAAACATAAAAATCCTACGGTAATAACAACACGCAGTAACGCAACTAGGGTTCGCAATATCGGACCATTCAAGCAAAACCGGGATTTTTGATATCGACTTCAGAAAAATCCCGGGATCCCGGTTTTTTCGATATTTTAGTTTTTTATACCAAAATTAGTAATTTTTCAGGCCTCTTCTTATTTTTAGATTTAAGTCAGGAGGGTATTTTTAGGAAAGTAGTAAATTAAATTATATTTACTAAATAAAACAATTTTTAATTATAATAAACAGTTTAATAATAAATCACTTTAGTAATAATATTTATTAAATATACTATAAAAAAAATATGTATAAATAATTTGCTACAAAAAATATCTTATAGGTACATTATTTTTTTTTAATTATAATTTTTTTACTAAGCACTACAGACACGTGGTCCGTACTTTTTTTTAACTTTTTCATTATTATTAGCTAATCATCAATTTTATATTTCTCTGCTGCTTAAATAAGACTTATTACTAGAGATAATTATCTAAATATGTAATTCCTAAGAAAGTCCAGGTATTTTTAGATTGCCTTTTTTTTTGTAAATATTTCACTTATTATCTATTAACTTGATATCTATTACAATTTAACAATTTATATATTCTAAGTGCCTGTCGGAACATGGATTCAGGATGTGGAGCGTATAACCGAAGTGGTCATAACCTCTACTAAAGAAGATATGACCGTTTCGTTTCTATCTTTAATGGCCATTTTTAAATTGTATTCCACAATGCCTTTCGTCGTTGCCATTGTTGCACTGCGGATCAGCCTTTTGACTGCATCGTCTTCGCTACCGCTGTAGTAGTAGCAGCTGTAAGTGTGTCGCGTTATTGCGACGACTGCGTGCGGGACGCTGTCATGCAGCTGTAATTTTGCCGACTTCATGTTCACTACTACTACCATCACGTTCGTCAGACCCTGAGCTTGGCTTTTAGGTATATTATATAACAACAAATATTTTGCAGCGTTTTTGAAGCGATGGGCGGAATTTTACAAGGAGATGTATGAATGTGATGACGCCTCAGTCTCAAGTAGCAGCGAAACGCTGAGTCTTGATGTAGCTGATGGCGAAATAGTAAAAGAAGTTGAGAATGCAATACTAAGTCTGAAATGTGGTAAGTCAGCGGGAGCAGATGGAGTTACTACCGAGATGATCAAATATCGTCGGCCACGCGTCTTGGACTTGTTCTGGTTTTTGTGCAATTTATGCTAGAAATCAGGGGAGGTCCCAGAGGATTGGCAAGGTGCGGTCATCGTGCCTTTGTATAAAGGCAAAGGTTCACAAATAGACTGCGCAAGCCATAGGGCTAGTTTGATTAGCTTAGGTAGTAAACTTTATGCTAAAGTTTTAGCGAGAAGAATGCAAGAGAGATCTGAAACTTTAAACCTGGAAGAGGGTGTATGCATCAGATCTTTTCCCTCTGCATGATAACGGAAAAATTTTTGGCCGTTAACCTAAAAGTTTTCTGTGCTTTTGTGGACTTATAGGTAGGAGTTAGGAGGTAGGAGCTGGCATGTCGTCCTGGTTTGACATCCTATCGGGTGTTAAACAAAGTTGCGTCATGTCAGCTTGGTTGTTCAATTTGTATTTGGATAGCCGTCTCCAAGGAGTGAAACAAAGTAATATGAGAGTGAAAGTAGGTGACCTGAATGTGAATTCATCAGAATTCAAGTTGCAGCATCGCATTGCATTAGTCACCACTCTAAAAGAAGGGTGTGAATATAATGGTCTTAGCCTCAATGCGAATAAGAGAAAGGTTCTGATTTTTAAAAGAGATGAAGAAAGGACGGAATGCAAGATCAGTGTAAATGATAAGATATTAGAACAAGTGAATGAAATGGTATACTTGGGAAGTATGTTCAGTAGAGATGGAAGATGCGAGATGGATGTAGAAAGGCGTATTGCTGCCGGTAACAAGGTTAACGAAGCCTTAGTTGCATTGATGAGATGGCGAAACGTCAGCACAACTGCGCGTTTGGCTGTACACAATGCCGACCGACTCTGTTATACGGCAGTGACATGTGGGTATTACAGAAGAAGAATTAAAGAAAGATGAATGCCGTGGAGATGCTATCTCTTCGTAGGATATGCGGAGTCAGCTTAGCTGATCGAATCCGCAATGAAGAGGTACACAGAATGGCAGGTACTAGCGAGGATGTCACGGTGAGAATGAAGAAGAACATGCTCAGCTGGTTTGGGCACGTCGAACGAATGAGTGATGAAAGAATGGCAAGAGATATCGAAGGAGACCTCGGTTGACCTTCGAAAACACAGTATCAAAGATACTGGAGGAAGGTCACGTAAAAAGCATGAGGACCCCCCGGAGGGCATTTATAAAGAGATTCATGACAGTGGACAAGGCGAAAGAGGTATGTAGAGACCGTAGCGTTTGGCGCTCCGTTCTGACTACCCCGCTAGGCATAAAGCGTAAAGTTAGTTATTTAACATATATATCAAGGCAAGAATAGCGTGCAACAACGACGTGCAACACCGACGTGTAACAAAAACGCGCAACAATAACGCCCAACGAGAAAATACGGTATTCGTGCGTCCGTTGGTCGGGCCGGCCAAATTCGGTTAATGTCGTAAAATTCCGAATTTTGAAGAAAACTCATCGCTTACTTTTGCCGATGTATTTTATGTACCATTGTATATCTTAAAGAAGCCTGAATTTAATTCGTTCGTTCGTTTTAATTCGATTAATTAACTTTTAACTTTCTAAAATCCGAAAATATCGAAAATCGCGGTTTTTTGTAAAATTAAAACCGGGATTTTTAAGACCTATATTTGGTCTGATATCGATGGATCCCAGATTGCGACCCCTAAACGCAACTGACTCTTCCTCTTTTTACTCTTTTGCAATTGGTCATTAAAATTGTAAATTTTATCAAAAGCAGCGTTCTAAATACCAGCTCTTTAAAAACTCTAACCACGTAGAGCTTCTCACACAGTATTTATTCAAAAGTAATATGTAAAAATTAAATTAAATCAGCTTCACGCTGTATGTGTGCGGGACACTACAACTTAGTGTTAAGACACCGTTCCTCACTTTCCGCCAAGTTCTAAAGACATTGCGTGTTGAGTAGCGGAACTGAACGCCGCGCTTTACCTCGACACCAGAGCGAGGAAAAGAAAATATAAATGTAAATAAATATTTCACTTCCTCGAGTCGGGATCGAACCCACGACCAGTCGATTTTACGGTCACACTTTGTGCCCCTGCGCCACGACTGGCCTCTTGGAATTGGGAAGATTATATAAATTGAGAGCAGAGGTTGAGATTTTCTGCTTGACAAAAAGATTAATAATTTGTTTACTAATAATATTATTTATATTTTCAGTTTACCGAATGATAGAATGTATGGCAATTAAATACTACACAAATATTACACATATCGCAAACAGTAACTACTGGGAAATTTATTGAACCGTGTTACACGCAAATTAAGTTAATGGTTACAATAAATGAATATAGTTATACGAAATAAATTCCACTCATAAAATTAAATGTTCAGCTAAGGTTATAAAAAATACGCTACATAATATTTACTTCTCACATTTTATTAAAAGTATCACTGACTAGTTTTTTTTTCGTCTTTAAATCATCGAGAATAAGTTACATCTCATATAGTTAAGTCAATTATAATATCAATTAATAACATTTTCTTCAAAATATTCCACGATTAGGACAAAAAATACTTTATTAGATTACGTATAAAAATTAGAACGTAGCGCGATTCGAATCCGCGTCTCTTGGGAACCGTTCAAGTCTGGACTTGTGTGGTCAGAGGCCATACCTTCTCATATGTAGATAAATTTTTTAATAAAGAGTTTATACTAATTTGATTGTTTAACTAAACTACTAGAATTGAAAATACTTACAATAATGGTCTCCAAAGAATAAAAAAATCCCGAATAGTAAAAAAATGTTAAAATATATTTTACTTGCGAGCACTATTGAATAGAAAACTGAAAAAATATAACTATTTTCGATTGTACAGGAAGCTATCCGTGCGGCGCGGCGAAGTCGCACGAAAACGGCCAACAAGATATTTAACAATTTTTTTTATATATAAAGAAAGCAGGTTAAGCTTATACACGGTATACTTATTTGTTTTCAGCTTTACGCTATATCCCGAATATAGCACAAAGTAAGCAGAGAAAACCTAGTGTCAAGCCTACCCTTCGTTCATCGTTTTCCAAATTTTATACATTGCGTTTTAAGTGGCGAAATGATTCAACACCGTGTTTTATTTTTATCCGACTGAAGTCCATGTTGGCAAAACGATGAAATAAAAGTTATTCATTCCTCCAGAGGGTATTGATCCCACGACCACGCGTCTTCAGTCAAATATTTATTATTATTATTATTATTTCGAGGCCAGTCGTGGCGCAGGGGCACAAAGTGTGAGTGTGTGTAAAACCGACTGGTTGTGGGTTCGATCCCCACTCGAGGAGATGAAATATTTATCTAAATTTATATTTCCATTTCTTCGCTCTGGTATCGAGGACAAGCGCGGCGTTGAGTTCTGCCACTCAACACGTGATGCCTCCAGAATTCGGCAGAAAGTGGGGAACGAAGTGTCTTAACACTAGGTTCCCTCTGCCTACCCCTGCAGTGTGCGGGATACAGCGTGAAGCTGATTTAATCTGGCAAACTGGAATAAGATAACAATGACGAGAATTTATGTGTAAATGAGATGAGGGTAAACTAAACTCAGGGTGATGAAGGACATATGGCCCATATAGGCTTATTTGCATACTCGTCGCACATCTGATTATAGAGGTTTAGTATGTAAATATAGGGATCCTTAAGATAAAGCCGTGCAACTTTATTAATAAGAATTTTAGTGTTAGCTTTGCTTTCTTATTACTTATTTATACTTTTTACATGTTTCTTTATGTACCACATCAAGCGAGATTACAGGGAAAACATACCTCTAATATACAGAGTGAAATACTGTTAAATAGTGTTGTCCAAAATATTGTGGTTGTTAAAAACATCGACGAAAACTTTTAAAAAAATCAGCTTCATGCTGTATCCCGCACACAGCAGGATAGGCAGAGGGAACTTAGTGTTAAGACACTCCGATCCCCACTTTCTGCCGAATTCTGGAGGCATTGCGTGTTGAGTGGCAGAATTCAATGCCGCCTTAGCCTCGATACCGGAGCGAAGAAATGGAAATATAAATTTAAGTAAATTTTTCATCTTCTCGAGTGGGGATCGAACCCACAACCAGTCGTTCGGTTTTACAGTCACACTTCGTGCCGCTGCGCCACGACGAAAACTTGAAAAGAATTAAGAAATCTGTGCATGCAAATCAAATCTGCGTCCATCGTCAAACGGAACTATTCCTAATTGAAAAACGAGGAGTGACATGACAGCTTACAAAGCTTTACTATAGAGCTATATAGTTTTGAAATAAGATTTTTTAAGAATTTTTAATGTATTGTTACCATATTAACAATACATGTGAATTTTATTGATGATGATTAATATCAATCGTATAGAATAAGATTTTTAAGAAAGCTTTTATATTCTCAAGTATAGTGAGATAGTAAGTAACGTTGCACAAAACAGAATACTTAATACGCCATTACAAAGCTGCTAAATAATTTAAAATGTTTAACTTACTTTAAAGATGCTTACATTACTTAAGATGTTTAACTTAACAGGTGTGTATATATATTTTCTACTCACGCTGTATCAAATTATGTCATGTATGTATATACTTTCTTGAAACTTTATGAATAACGTCAAGATTAAAGTTTTTAGTTTTATTCTGAGAAATCTTTCTCACCTGGGGTGATTAAATAAAGAGAGGAAAGTAAACAGAGTGGTATAGTGATTAGTGTCTTTTTGGGAAACTCAAATCTTACTAAAAAATAATCATTTATCTTGCATTATTATTGTATTATTTGCTCTACACTGTTTATATTTCCATTTTGAATACTCCTAAAAGATGGTTGAAACTGAATTCAATTGAACGTGAATCAAAAGATCAAAAGCAGACGGAACCAATGAAATTTCATTTACAGTTCGCCTCATATCGAAACATTTGTAGAATTATAATGTTTGTTGTCTTTCTCTTTGACCTTATTCGTACAATATTCAAAAGGCTTAATAAATTTTTCGTCACAAATATATTATGATAAGTAAGTAAGTAAAGAGAACTAACTGGATGTGTTATTGACATCTTCACTTAAGCCCACTATAGAGACATTGCTGTTGTATGGTGAAAACAAACGAACTTTCGTCGTTTAACGAGATCAGAGAAAAGAAAATATTTAAAAAAAAATTAAACTACCGCTGTCAGTCACTATCAATATTTTAAAAAATGATTGTCGCGTTCTTAGGTAAGGTTCAATAAGTTTTCCTTATGATGCTGTATTTACAGGAAAATAGACATAGAAGTATAGATGTAAAGATAAATTTTCTTTTCCTTATTAAACAAATGATGTTATACATATTTCATACATTTCATATTTACGGTCGAAATAACGTTAAATAATAAAGTTAAATTTTCTATATTAAGCGTCATTTAATGAAGATGATCTTTTTATGAATTGTTATCCGTTCGTGACAAATCAAAAATTACTTTTATTTTTAATATTATATAGGGTTAAAATGAGATAACGATATTATCGATATTAATTTTATCGTCTTTTTATTTTTTTGATTATTTTTTTTAAATATATATACTATTACAAAATGTTAGAGAACTGAGCAAAAAATGAAAACAAAACCTCGTCGGGATGATCTATCACCGTATAGTTTTGAATGATGGATTGCATTCAAATTTAGCAGATATATTGTTTTTGCCTATGTGCAGTATTTTAATAAATTAATGAATGTTTTTATTAAGTTATCGAATGTTTTATTTTACTTTTTTATAATTTAGAAAATTTTGTCCAATCAGGCCAGTCGTGGCGCAGCGGCACGAGGTGTGATTGTAAAACCGACTGGTTGTGGGTTCGATCCCCACTCGAGGAGATGAAATATTTTCTTAAATTTATATTTCCATTTCTTCGCTCTGGTGTCGAGGTTAAGCGCGGCGTTGAGTTCTGCCACTAAAAGTAGGGAAAAGGCAGAAAGTGGGGAACAGAGTGTCTTAACAGTAGGTTACCTCTGCCTACCCTGCTGTGTCCGGGTTACAGCGTGAAGCTGATTTTATTTTTAGAAAATTTTGAATCGATAGAAACTCTATTGCTTTTTCTTAATTTTACCAATAGTTGATAAAGTAAGCTACGCTTAACTAACATTGCTAGTTGTATATTATTATGAGCAAAATTTTGGTACATACTCCACGAAAACTTTCATAAAGTGTAAAAATAACGTGCATATTTTACATAAATATGTGTATATTTGAGCTTAATTTCATTTTGATGTATGCAGGCTTCTCCAACTTTGATCATGAATTTGTCGTTGTATACCGTCATTACAAAGTTTAAACCAGTACATACGTAGTTCTGGAGTTGAAATAATCTCAACGTGAAACTGTGATGACAAATGGACGTGTATGTACTTACTGTAAAACAAATAAATAGGATTTTAAATTTTCTACGGAAGTTCTATTTACAACTTTAATAAGTACCTTTTTTAAACAAATGTATTATTTGAACATAAGCTTATTAAATATATATTGAGCTACATATATACTATTTTAACTTATAAGTATAAGAAAACTTTGAAACATATCGTTCAACATTGCTATTTTTTTAAAACGCAACTAAACCTAAAGTTCAACCTCTGATATTCCTTAAACTATAATTAGATTATGAATCCCTAACTGTTATTTATTATCATTAAATATTATAATATATTTAGAGGCCATTGTGAAGCAATAAGACACTGTCTGGCTACAAATACGATTACGAAAAGTGTGGGTTTGTTTGATCCTCATTCGGGGCTATGAATTATGGCCTTTTCTCCGCTCTGGCAAGCCGCAACATGGAGTCTTCATCAAGCAAGAAATTGCTGAAATGTGGAAAAAACTATTTCTTCAGATTATACCATCTTAGAGTGACATTTCTTTTCCATTGGTAATATCAGTCGTTATTCATTCTCTAATTCTATGTACACTTAACAAAGTTTATTAGATATGAAGTACAAGACATGCCTTTTTGTGTCACTAAAGTGCAACAACACGGAGCTGCATGTGTTGCATAATTGAAATATATTTTTTAATCTTACTATCATAATTTTTATATAAAAATATTTTTTTACTGCTTGTAATATACAAAGATACGAAGATACTTTCACTTCGCTTCTTTTTTCATGCGCACTTTTTTCATAAATGTTTCAGTGAATTAGAGCAAGACTAAGGAATTTACGAATCTGGGACGTAAATTAAGTTTAATGTAGGCACATCTCTTTACGTAACGACTTTTGGTGGCAAAGTTTGAAAAGTGGGTCTTCCTATGCCAGAGTTTCGTCTTTTCTTCAAACATAAAGTTTGTTATCTTAAAACTGTCATATTACAAGATTATGCATTTAGATATTAGAAAACGGTAATCGAAAAAGTTCTGTCCTTATTAGTATTTCCAGAATGTTGTTTGTTTTAATAACTTGTATTTACTTCGAGTTCGGTCGGTCTTGTAATGGACAAACTTTCTATGCCATATTGAAAATGTTTGTAAACAAGACCTATTTTTTAAGGCGTTCATTTGTCAAACTTATAATGAAACAAAATACAAATATTTTCTGGAAATATTTGAGGTAGGAAGATAATTATTGGAGGTAATTAAAAATTATCATATTTCATATATAAATTATAGTTTAACCGCAATTTTTTTTGTGGTAACGTATAAATATATTTCCATGGTATTAGCATAATAATCCAAATAAAATATACAAACGCAATATTACTGTGAAAATTACAAATATATACTTTTATAAATTATTTTTTTTACCTTACGTTTAATTTCTAGAGAATTCGGAGAAAAGTTATTACTTATTGCCTATCCTTATCACAAAAACGCTTTCAATTTTATTGCATTTTTTATATTTAAAATATATAATTAATTTATGAAAAACGTATAGTTATTAACAATTACGTTAATAAAAACATGATTGGCCATCTTGATAAAAAAATATCTACACATTATTAAGGACTAAAATAACCATTTTATTGAGAAAAATGTATTTTTTTTATTTAAAAGAATTAAAAATAGTGCTACTTACCAAAGTATAAAGGGCACTTGCATACGCTGCGTGTTTGACGTGTAGCGTTCTGCAGCAAGGCAATGTTGTGTCCTGCTCATGTGCTGTCCACGCTTTCATCTGTCATTAAAAAAATACATTTTAATAATTATAAAAATAACTTGAGGCCAGTCGTGGCGCAGGGGTACAAGCGAATGTAAAAGCGATGGGTTCTGGGTTCCCACTCCAAAAAAAAGAAATTAATATTTTCATTTCTTCGCTGTGGTTTCAAGGCAAAGTGCGGCGCTAAATGGGCGTATTCCACTCAACACGCAATGCCTCCAAAGTTCGGCGGAAAGTGGGAAGCGGAAATAATATTCATAAGTGAGACACTATAAATAGTATCATAATTACTTTGAAATAATTAATTTTGTAGATAATTGAAACATATATGTAAATATGCTAATTAATATAGATTTTCTGATAGTATTCTTGATTTTTTGTGTCGTTTTGCGGAAAACAGAGTAAAAGAGACTGTCCTTACGGAGTAAAATAGAGTGTTTAAAAGAGAATAATCTTAACTTAAAAATTGACAGTAATGAAGAAAAAAAAAAAAATTAAATAATTTATTTTATAATTTTATAATCTCTACCTATTATTATATTTAAAATGAAATTGAAGTTAATCGAAAACTAGTCGACAACGTAAAGAAAAAGAATGTATGAAATATTTTGGTTAGCGTTAAGATATTCTACTGTCGTGGAATAGATAATGCTTGTAGTTGCATCACCTTTCAATTTCACTGTGTATTTCAGATAAAATAATAAAATAATATGAGTGCTTTTACTTATGTTTTCATTCGGTTATAGTTCGGTTAATTATGTTATATTTTTTAAAACGATCGTTATTAACACCAAACATTAGTTATTCACGCCGCTTAGAAGCGGTAATTTATCATGTAAGTTTTAATAATATATTGTACGCCTGTTTCTATATTGTATGTTAAGGTTTATTCTTAAATGTTAGTTATCCAATTATTTATTTATCTTTGCTATTAACTTTGCAAAAGTCAAGTATGTATTATATTATATACTTCTATAGCCTATTTTTCACTTATATCCTACTAGTATAAGAAATGTGAAAGTTTATGAGGATGCATGTTTGTTCCATTTTCACACAGTAATATTGTTTACATAACATTACACAAAGGCTATAATTTATATATAAATATTTTGTATAATTTGACTATAATATGACAATAAACGAGCCGCGTGTGGGTCGATAGTATGTTATAGATTCAATAATATTTTGTAAAAGGATTTATTTTAAACATATAAATTTGTTATTTAATTTTGAGAATTAATTAAATAATCGCTTATTTGTATCTTATAGTAGTCATAGAATACGACAAAAACAATTTTTCTATAAAATATATATTTTATTTTGATTTGATTTTTCATAGCTATTCTGTTATCAAATATAAATTAAGTTTACCTTCGAGTTATTGATAGTTCTGTCTTAATAACAGAGTCACATAGCATAGTTGATAGTAGTCACTTATGGTGAGCTTCTCGTATTTATTCTATAGAAACCGCCGACGGTACGTGCGTCCGGTGTCGCGGTCGCGTGCTTACTGAAACCTGTAAAAGGTCGGAGACATAATTGTACTAGCTATAGAAAATGTTTGGAGAAGTTCGTAAAACTTTTAACAATGAAAGTCTTTTGATATTGGGGATCAATCAAAGAATTATATTATAGTATGTTTTGTTAAATATTCAAATACATTAAATTATTTTATGTTATTTTTTTTTATGGATTAATCTGTTCTATATGTATTATTTAGTTGAGTTTCATTATTCAATACGCAGTGTCTAGAATTCCGTCCAAAAACAGGGAACGCAGTATCTGAACTCTAGGTTCTCTCCGCCCGTGGACGTAGGAAGGGGATAACCTGGGTGGGCCATATGTACCTACCCCAGAATAGTTCCAGTAAAAGATAAGGCTGCAAAATTTTTGCACAGAATAACTTTAAATATATTAAATGATGAACAAATTGTTTTCATAATTCTGAGAAGGTGCAAGCACTCGTAGTGCTGCTTGCTTTATAGGATATCTTTGGCGGCGAACGAATTACTTTAAGTTTTACATTTTCTCAAAAAGTATACCTCAAAATTATATGCTATAAAAACCAAAGTTTATCTTCATTAAGTTTACGTGATTATGAAATAACTTTTGCTTGTAAGTTTCAATAGGCAAGTCAAATAAAAAATGGTAAATATAAATGGTAAAAAGCCTAATTGTGACTAATTTAAAAGAAATAGAATTATGATGCCGCGGACTTTTTTTAGAATTACAAAAAGGGAATATTTTTGTTATACAATATACTGTTACTATTTTTGCAACGCACGCACTTAAATCAATCCCATGGAGTTTATTATTATTGTTATTTCGTTATTTATGGCTAATTAGGACTTACATTGTAATGTTATATAGCTCTCCTGAGAAATGTAGCTTATATATTAAAAATAAAGTAAATCGGACCAGCAATAGATCTAGAGACCTAAGCGTTTAATTAAACAAACCAACAACGTCCACTTTATTATATTACTATAGATTTTGAATAAAAATAAACCTGGCTGGAAAGAATATTTACGTTGACTCACTTTGTTGTTGCGTTACACTGTAAAATAATTAATGTAAAGATTTTTTTTCATAATCATTAATTTTTGGATAATAATCATAGTTTTCAAGTGAATACTGAAGGCAAGTGGCCCTGGAAAATATGTCTTAATACGCTCATGTACCTGCTTGTTGTGCTATATATGGGATAACTATAAAGCTAAAAAAAATATAGTATTTTTTTAGCGTCACGCTGTATCTCACACACAGGCAAAGGGAAGCTAGTGTTGAAACATTCCGTTTCCTATTTTTCGTCAAATTCTAGAGGCATTACTTGATGAGTGACGGAACTCAACGCCGCGCATCGTACTCACAACCGGTCGCGGACACAGTCACACTTTATGCTTTATGCACCACGACAAAAGTAAAAAAATAATAATAGTACCTTAAAGGATTATCATTCTTCATAAGTATATTTCTTTTAAAAGTAATTTATGCAAAACTTACTATAGTATAAATTAACCTAACCTGAATATCTATTATGTATTTCTGTGTGAGTTTATGTACAGTAAAATTTTTTGTCATATCAACATTCAATTACGTTTCCTCAAATTTCTTTTGTAATGTCAGACATCGCTGACAGTGACAATTTGAAACCCGATAGAAATAATATTTACCCATCCACTTAGAACCGGTAAACTTCGGTTCTGAACAACCTTGTTAAGGAACATGTACATCCAACTGTATGATAAGATTTGACCGATATTTTTTTGCATTTACTTTTATCATGTTAATGTTTGTGTTATATGATACGATCTTCTTATTTACTTTATTATTTAAAAGCTCTTTGTTTTTTTCATCCATACTTACTACATTTAGTTATAAGATCAAAAACTCAAAACAGTTTTAGAAGTTAAATACATAGTTTAACTTGCCTTCACGTTGTATCCCTAGCGGGGTAGTCAGAGAGAAGGGAGCGCCAAACACTACGGTCTTTACATACTTCTTTCACCTCGTCTACTGTCTTCAACTTCTTCATACATGAAGACCTGGGGTCCTTATGCTTTTTACGTGACCCTCTTCCTGTATCTTTAATACTGTGTTTTCTACGGTTTACCGATGTATCCCCGTACCTTTCTTATCGCTTAAATAAACAAATAATTCAAATAAATCAGCTTCATGCAGTATCCCTCACACGGCAAAGTAGGCAGAGGGAAAGTAGTGTTAAGACACTCCGATCCAAACTTTCCGCTAAATTCTGGAGGAATTGCGTGTTGAGTGACGGAACTCAAAGTCGCGCTCTGATGTCAAGGTAATCGACACCAGAGCGAAGAAATTAAAATAATACAAATTAAATAAATATTTCATTTCCTCGAGTAGGAATTGAACCCAAAATCCGTTTACAGTCACACTTTGTGCCCCTGCGCAATAACTGGCCTCAGTCATAGAAGTTATAATACGTTTTCTCATTAAGCTTTAGCCGGGCGAAAATTACACTACCCACTAAAACTCAGCGTGAATACCCTACATGAGGTCGCATCGGAGGTCAGGCCGGTCGCAGGGTCGCCCATGCTACTACGACTACTCGGTGGGTCCGGCCGTAGCGGCCACAATCGCCTTATGTTTACCTACAATTTTTTTTTACTCTACCTGAATGGTCATAGATATATGGGTTTTTATTATGCTTTTAATTGGTTAAAAATGTTTTCAAATAAATTCTATAGTTTAAAATCATTGTAAATCAGTTGAAACGTACTTCTCCATTGGTCCCATTATCACTATGTAAGGATCTGATAATGGGAATAAAATTGGTGCTAGCTAAAAAATATATTAAGAGACTAGTGGCTTGTGGCTTCGCCCACTTATCATCTGTAATACTTTTATTATGCTGCATTTACCAACAGATTCGTTAATTCAATGTGTTATTGAGTACTTGGTTGTAACTGATGTAATAAAACAATAATTCCGCAGTTTTGTTTTCTATTACAAAAAAATGGAGAATCAGTCTGGAGCGTTTGATTAATTGTATACTATATATATTTGTATACTATACATTGGCATAAAAATACTTAAAAAACCCGTTTAATAAAGAACTTTTAGGCAAATAAAAAAAGAAAACAAGCCAATATAATTTAAACAAACAAAAAATTGTAAGAATTTTAGTATTAATTGTCTATTCACCACCCTAAATCCCCCCCAAAATCGTAATGATATCAATTATGTCGTTATGTCGCATTATTTTTTTTTATGTTTAAACGGCAATTTATTTAGCACGTTTGATGTTAATGGTGCTGAAGTAACATTATCTTCATCTATATTTGTGTTTGCCTTGTCTTAAGTTTCTTTTCGTTTTTAAAATTAACAATAATTAATTAAAATAAACAAATAAATAAAAACAGTCAATAGTATTGTATCAAAAATTCGAGGACCCACTGTCAGTTACCCAGATTGACTATATATATATTTAAATAGTATATATATATATATATATATATATATATATATATATATATATATATATATATATATATATATATATATATATATATATATATATATATATATATATTTCATAATTCAGACCAAATCAGAACAACAGCTAATCAATTTTCACCAAATATGCCAACAGAAAAAAAACGACGCCAAAGAGTACATAGCCTTCGTTTGCGAGTAGGGGTAAAACTTAACCTGTATTTTTTATTTTGAGGCTAACTACACGGCTTAAATTAATTTTTAAATATTATCAAAATAATACTACAATTAAAATCTTCATCGTCTTCTTTCACAGTCCAATCCTCTTTGCATGGTTGCGCTTTTTTTGGAACTTGAGGTTAATGCTGATAGCACTATTTGCCTCTATACTGGATGGGGAGGGAAGAGGATCTAATCTGTAAAATATGAGATATATTATATCCTTAGCGTAATACATCAATAGCGCGTTTTAGCTATATGCTTATTTCGGCACAGTGATATCTAGTTATTTCGGCACAGCGATATGTCGCATAAATAAAGTATTAATAGAGCATTCAAAAAAACGTCCAAATTACAATTCTTTGGTTTTATTATATTAGTATAGGTAGAATATCATTCATATTAAAAAGTTAAAGACATAGAAAGAAGTTGGTAATTTGGCCCCCCATTTTGTTTTCGATGTCCAGTATGAAAAGGAAAAAAAAGGAAGGAATACAATTTTAAATAATACGTCACCGGTTTTGATATTGATAGAATTTAAAAAACGCGACAGAATATTAAAAATATTAACATATTTTTAATATGCAGAATATTATACATATTTTTAATATTCTGGATACTAAAATATTTATTCGAAACAAGCACAAATTTAACGATTTGATATCAAGTGAGTGTTATATGGCCCCTTTAGCCATATTAAATGTTTTGAACGTAATGACAAAAATCACAGATATATTTCCCTGCACAGCACACTTATGAGTCCATAAGTTATAGATTTGACGCTAAATTCACTCTTCTCCAAGTCTCCCCTAGAGTAACTTGTGTTACAAAATATTCAGAATGTATCCGAGCCCTCAAGTGAGAACGGTCATTTTCATCACATTTAGACGAGTTCTACGGCTGTTTCATTATTGGATATCACATCTCTTTGGTACCAGCTAGAGCTGCTGGTGAAATTCTCTCTATTGTCTCAGCTGCTTCCACGTCCAGATCCGCTTACACCTTCTCGATTTTTTCCTGATAGCAAAGATTCGAACATTTGTCTAGGCAAACAAGTAAAATATTCTAATATCATACAAATATGATGGCATGTATATGGCCCCCGGGACCGTAATATAATATGAGAGAGCCAAATTACCAACATATTCATAGAATCTATTAACAAGACTTATTGCATATAAAACATTGCATATTATGAATGTTCACCTTAAATATCCTGTAGGACAACGTTAATGTACGTTAACACGATATCGACCTCTCTGCAGCTATAAGACAAAATAATTGAAATAATTGCAGCACCTTAAAAAGCTTTGAGAGTGCAGTTTTGAATTGCTTCGTAAAACACAGGAATTCGCTGCCCTCTCTCAGATTTTTTTGTATCATTTTAATATTATGATATTAATGTTCCATTTTTAAAAAAGTTTCACTGAATAGCGTTATGTTTTTATAAAAAAATCAAAGGCGGCCACAATATCACCTTCTCCTATATTATTTTTAATTTGGTACGAGTAACTTTTACTTATTTTGTTTGTTAATTTCAATTACTGAGGTTTATTTTCTATTATTAAGAATTTTATATCCCTTACTTACGTCTACTTATTATTGTCTTTCACCTTATTTTGATTATTTAGGCTTATACTTTCTTACTAATCCCATTGAAAACTAAAAATTATCTAATAAATACATATAGTAAAAAAATATTCGTATACTTCCAACGGGCGAAGCCGCGCGGGTCCGCTAGTATTCTTTATTTTTCCATAAATATTAAGTAATTAAAAACAACAATTGAATATCAATATCAATCGTATTTTTTTTGCTTTATTTAAGTACGATTTCTGATTGTAATAAATTGATAAAAACATAATATTAATAATAAATAGTAGAAAACTAAAACTTCTGTAATATCGAGTATATTCTGTAATATACTCGATATTACAGAAGTTTTAGTTTTCTACTATTTATTTACCTGAATGCCCCAAAAAGCAAACATGAATAAATTTTACCATTTTTATGAATAAAGTATTGAAATAACTGATATGTAATAAACGTTTCTGTGAGACCGAGTCGATGTAACACATTTCACCGTTAAAGTAAGTATTTATTCAAAGGAAGACAATGAACAAAAAAAAAAGATATAATTTCTTTTAACGCATTAAAAACCGAATAGTAAATTAGTAGTAAATCAAACTTTGGTTTGATGATTGATAGACTATATATATTAATAAAATAGATTTAAGTATTTAATTAATTATTTTTAATTGCATATCAATTAAAAATAATGTTTTTGGTTTTTTTAAATCAGTTATAAAATAGCATGATAATGTAACATTTGCGCAGAGGAAAATCCAAATTGATACGAATAAAATTATGTTATCAATAAGTTATAGTTTCGTTAACCTTTATTCTCGTGCGCTGTAAAAATATGTATGACGTTTATTCCTTAGTCTGTATGTGTGTGTATTTTTAAGTAGAGTTCTACATATAAACATATAAATAAAATTAAGTTGTCTGCCTGTGATTTAAAAATTGAAAGAATACTGAAACACAAAGAAATAATTAAATAAAAAAGGTAGTCTGTATTTCTGTTTGTCCAGACTAATCTCCGGAACAGCTGGACCAATTTTTTTGACTTTATCTATAAGATAAAAGGAGTTGTTGTGCAACATATCTAAGGCTATTTTTTATCCCGGAATTCTCACAGGATCGGGATTTACCTGGGAAAAATCACGTTTACCGAATGCATGTTATAAATACTGTTTGCCTAGATAGATGAAAATGACTAAACATTTGTATATTATATATGACTATTTTAGCAAAACAAAATCACTAAAGATTTAAATTACGATTTATAGTGTATTATGGCATTTATAAACATATTAAAATAATCAATAGGTTTTCTCTAAATACAATTAAATAATGTAAAATAAATAATTGCATAATTTTAATTGGCGCAGCCGAGCGGTTGCAGCTTTTACTTTTTTTTTTTATTGTTTATTTTTGTGAAATAGCAGGGCCTGGAAACGTTTCGAAAATAGGCTGTGGTTAAAAGTGGTTTACGCTAATTTCCGGATAAAGCACGATACGGCCGAGATATGTTTCTTTTTTTATTTAAAACTGATATAATTCATATTTTTTTACGAACATTTTAAAATTTTAAGTACTATGAGCTTAAGAGTAAATGATGGCTAAAAGATATTAGTAATTTGAACATAATCATTTAAAAATATCTTAAATCTAGTCTCACAGAGCGTGAGAGACTTGGTGCTAGGATAAATGTGATCGGTTTATGAGGACATGTCTGCTTTCAATGCCTTTTTTAAGTTGTACTTCTCGCCACTGCTCCCGTAGCGTTTCGAATTAGTGTTTTTACAGCGACATCTTTACTGTAGTTAGTTACCCTGTAGTAGTAGATAAAGTTGTCAGGTTGTCACGAAATATTTACAACTGTAACTTAACCTTTAAGTTGTCTTTGACTACTCCGATAATAGCACTGGTCAGGTCTTGAGACTCGTGGATGTTCCTCATGTGTAAAATTCGCAAACAGTGTCTTTCAGATCATTCGGTGCTGGTGTCACATTGATGTTTTTAATAAAAAGAGAATATATACTGCCCTTTTTGAAAAGTATATCGCGGGGTACCTATATGTCTTGTAGGGCGTAAGCGACATTCACGGAACCCCTTTGAGTACACAGCGGGTTCTGACTGACCAAATTAAATGTTAAGACGACCCCAACTTTTAAACATGTTTTAAGACATTGCATATTGATTGGCGGAACTTATCACTGCGCTTTGTCACAAAAAAAAAACTTTTACAAAATAATTATTAAATTCTGGAAAAGCATGTATAATTTTTAATGTATATATACGCATATATACAATAAAAAATATGTTTAAATATACATTTCATTATGATAAGAAATTGACCTACCGATACTGTTCCACCAATATAAAACCATATATAAATACGACTATCAGACACTCGTTAATGTTAATTCGACTCGTGTTGAACGTTTTATTCTTCTTAAATATTATTAAATTAATATTATTATAAAAAATGAAGGTATCTATCTTCTTCATTTTGTGCATTTTTGCCTTGTTTGCAATCAGCCAGGCAAACCCTGTGTAAGTGATTAAATTTTATATATAGTTTAGTGATATTTATTGTACCTTCTAATAAAAAAATAATTTTATATGTAATTAAAAAAATCTTACTCAAAGAAATTTTAAATTTAGCATGCTATCTAATAGCCAAATATTGAAATTTATTTTCCTGATATGCAATATTTAATTCACAAAACCGACATGTTATCTTCTTCAGTGTGATTATTTTTTAATTTCATTTATTAAAAGATTTCATTTAGATTATAAGAAATCAGATTTTTTTTGCTAATTTCTTTTTTATTTGGAAAAATAACATAAATAATAATTATAATACATATTTTAAGTATACTTTTATTTATCAACAAAATTTAAAATGAATATACATACTTACAGTCCTGATCCCGAGCCCTGCGACTACGACGACTGCTACTACCGTCGGAGAAATAACAACCGCAGAAATAATTATATCGGCAATGGACGCGGCAATACCAACACAGTTTATATTAACAGACCCAAACCCAGGGACTAAACATAACTTTTCAAAGATATCGGTATTAATAAGCAAAAAAAACTCTTTCTACGGTATAAAAAGTGTATAAATTCTTACGTACTTGATGTTATTTCATTTGATATATTTCATATATTCAAATATTTAATATATTCAAATAGTAGGTATAATTTATATCACAAAATAAAAATGTAACATTTTAAAAGTTATAAGATATTTTATAATTTTTAACTGTAAAGTGCAAGGTTTGTTCTAAAATCTCGTGTTGAAGGTTCCATTAACTAGTAACAGGAATGTATTCATATATTAAGTTGAGTTAGTTTTTGTAATGACATTTTTATAAATCAAGCAAAATTGTGTTACTTTAATGATTAAATAAAATAAAATTTTTTTCTTTTTTTTTCTTTTATATATTTGTATGTAAAAGATACACAATGAAATATGCGTTTGATGGTGTTGGTGATTTTGTTTTTCTGCCTTTTTTTATCTACAGATGTTTCAGCTCATTTCAATAATAGCCACCATTCTTATAATACTTGTAAACCTATTTTTTTTTAATTTGATCCATCCATCCATCCATAAAGGCCATACTGTGGCAGTGTGTCTTCTGAATTGAGTTAGTTCATAAGATGACTGAAAAGCAGACTGGTTTTAAATAATTTTATACTAAATTCGCATTTATTTCTAATTATTATAGTATTTAATTAGGAAATAGCATAAATATATTAAAATATTACCTTAGTAATATTGTTTTATTCCTCAAATAATACTAATTAATTACATATTTTGTTTATTTTTTTCATTATTTTTTATTCGCTGTTGTAATAGGATAAATCATGAGTGCTGCAACCTAACATGCAATGTCTAAAAGTTGGCTGAAGTATCCTAACGTTGTTTCGTAATTTTCTGTCAATCTTACTCTATAAGGATAAAATGAAAAGCTTCACACTATGTAAGATTAAGTTATACAGCTTAGCGTTGCCATATATTACAAGTAAATATAATTTTACTATATTGTTATATTAGGTGGGTTAAATTTAAAGTGACCAAAAATCTAAGAGCTTAAGCTTAACAACTACAATAACAATATTTCTTCTAATTTAAAAGTGTATTTTTTTTCAAATACAAAAAATAAGATAAATTAAATAAACATAACAAAAATTTAAGACTGTAAAAGCGGACAAGGTTGTGTAGTAGTATTTTCATTTATTCGCTGCCCGGCGTTGAGTTCCGCCACTAAACACGCAATGCCTTTAAAATTTGGCGGAAAATAGGGAGTGGTTTTAATACTAGATTTCCTCTACTTACCCTGCTGTTTGCGGAATACAATGTGAAGCTTGTTATATAGCGCTCGGTGTCACAGGCGGAAAATTTATTCAATATTATAATATGTCCGTCTGATAGGCGGCCGAGCGCCCGAAAACGCTGACAAAGGAGAGATCGGGTGAACAGCGCCGGTGGGAAAGGAATTTCTTCCGTTCCCACACTTATTATTCCATCGTGGAGTAATTAAGTCGTAGGTTAAGTTAGATTAAGTTAAGTTTAGATTCAATATTGTTTCTCCAAAATTGAGGACAATTATATATAAGTTAGTTTAATTTAGGTTTAAACAGATTACTGTTCTTCCAACATTGAAGGCAGTAGTCTTAGATATAGTTTAGTTTTAATTAAAATTTGTGTATTCTAATTTTAAATTTTATTAATATAAGTTTAAGTATAAAAATCGTATTTTCTTAACCCTCCAATTGCAGCCTACGTAACTAGCTGATTTATTTATTTTTATTTATATTTAGCTCCACGCTGTAACCTTCACGAAGCAGGCAAAGATGGACTCTATCAATTTATCATTATAAACTTCCGTTTAATTCATACTTTATTAAGTTATGTTAAAATTACAAATTTCAAAATTTCTTTATGTAACTAAAGTTAGAATGTCAAAAGAAATAAAAAACGTGAAAAAAAATCGTACATAAAGAATAACTTGAAATTTTCTTTTTATTTATATAAATGATTTAAAAATAAACTTTGAAAATAGTTCATTCTTAATATTTTCATCTAAAACTAGAAGGTTTTCAGTTGTAAAAATTAATAGTGAAATCCGCTGTTACTAGGACCGAGTACTGAGTTGTAACTCTTAAAATCCGTATGGAACTCAACAAAATGAACAATAACTGTTCTTTTATTAATTTTTCAAGCGCTTTTATAAATAGGTATATAGTTCAAGCAAGATAATTTGAAATATTTTAAGTAGCTGTCTGTTTGCGGAGGTTTCTTTACGAGTTTTTGGTAGTTCAGGAAGCATTCTAACCAAATTATAATAGACAATGTTATTTGATTTATTAATATGGAAGAGTAGATTTAAAGTCGTGATTCTCTTACAATTACGGGTTGCTCTCTTTTTTGAATTTGCTTACAATACAAATAAATACTATAATATATCATATTGTATCGATTATATCATGTCGTCTTCTTTACCTGCCATGACATTGAGAAAATGACGGTCAATTCATACTTAAGCAGTCTTTTTCATTGTTCGTGTTTATATTTTAATCTAATAAATATTATTATTATTATTATTATTTTCTACAAATTATTCCATAATATTACTTGCAAAAAAACCTTTTTCTCTCATCTTTATGTTATGTTTTTTTATCCCATTCGTGACCATTGTGCCAGAAATGGCACACTCAAATTAAAAATGTTGGGAGGGTTTTAAAATTTAAAAACTCTACGAAATTAAATCGTTATTGTATGTTTCATGAATTGCATTTATTGAATTTTATATACTAGTTGTACATAGAAAGAAATATTAAAATCTGGTGTTTTGATCATTTATATTAAAAAAGTAGAGAAACATGAACCAAATCAGAAACATCATCAAACGCATATCACTTCATGTAACTTACCGTATAAGTATACAAAAGATATATAATAAAATATAATACAGAATTAAAAAAAGACTAAATATTAAGTTAATATGAACATAATTTTCTTAACTTTTTTGATTTGTAAAAACTTCACTACTATCGAATTCAAATAAAAATATTAAAATTGAGAATCTCAGCAACTATTTCTCTTTTACGTATGTAAAAGTATGAATACAATTTCCCTGTGTTTCGTACTCTGGAAGTTAAATAAATGTGAGTTTTTAGAATACGTTTAAAATTCTAAATTTGAACTTTTGTTCAATGTTCTTTTGTTCAATCTATGATTTAAGTGTCACGATATTTTTATTCCTATATTGTTTTTTTTATATAATAAAATATAATTGGCATAAAATGAAATTGGCAATGAAAGGAAATAACACAATATTTATTTCATTCCACAAAAGAATTTTTACACATTTTATAACATGTCTACTACATGTTTATGTATTTTGTGGGTTCGGGTCTGTTAATTAGAATTGTTTTCGTATTTTTAAGTCCATTGCCGATATGATTGTTCCTGAGGTTATTATATCTCCAAGGGTAGAAGCAATCACCGTAGTCGCAGAGCTCACGATCACGGCTGTAAATAAACAATTTGTTCAAGTTTCTTTGGTGGAGAAGAGTATGGTTAAAATGTATCTTTATTTTATCTAATATTTATCTATTTATATTTTTTAATTGTTAAGTGATTACTCGAGTTTGAAATTATTTTAAAATGTAGGTAATTAAAATGTGAATGGGCAACACAAAACTGTGCAATCAAAAATTTATCACTTAAAGGAATGAAACTTAAAAATCTTATTGACGAATTGAATATGAATTATTTTTTATTTATATTTAAATACAATTTTTTTAGAAAGCACATAAATAAGCGTCGCATATTTTTTTGGTTTATCACAACGAAATTATGTTAAAAAATATATTTTCTATTACTTACCCAGGGTTAGCCTGACTGACTGCAAACAAGGCAAAAATGCACAAAAGTAACGAAATTGAAACCTTCATTTTTTAACAATATTAATATAATATATAATTTATTTAAAAAGAAATCAATGATGTGCGCGAGCCCTATAACAAATCACAAATGACTGATATTCGTATTTATATATGTTTTATTGGCTCCGTGCACGACTACAGCGCCACCCAGCGTACGCAAATTTGTTGGCTCTGACGTTTTCGTTTTGTTAAGATTTTACTTTGTACATTATTGCAAATTATTGTTTTTAGAAAATACTTGTGCAAATGAGTATAATAATATCAATACTAGTAATTAAAACGTCATTTTACTGAAAATGATTTCAGTAATGTGTTGTACCTTGACCATAAAAAGAAAATATGTCATAGAAATTATTTTATTATTATTAAAATACGCAATTTAAAAATGTTAATTATTAATCTATTATTTAAATACCAAAACAGAATGTAATTTAAGAAATAAAAGTAATTTTATTTTAATTATTTTTGTTTTATTTGTTAAGTGTAATTATAAAGAAATATTTACAGATCTAAAGATCTTTTTTAAACAGCTTGTAAATTTACCAATACACAGAAGATATGTATAATGTTCTAAAATTAATGCAATTAAATAAATTTTCGGGAATCTTATTAAAAATTTGGAATATACCAATTTTTATAAAATTCCCGACTTCATCATTCATCTTTGCATAATCCTTTCGACATAAATTCTTACACTGGCAATATTATATGTTTTTTGTGTCTCTTCTCTGGACAATTCACTCATATTTTGAAGAAAGGGGGCCATAACTTGGCCACCACCGCTGCGAGCGATTATATTCCCACCTAGTACTTTGCACACAGCCAATACTGGTATAACAAAGAATAGCAACAATTTTTTTAAACATATTTTTTATTGGTAATATGAGTACCTATACTTTCCCAGAATTAGAACATTGACTATTTTATATTTTATTTATAAAACAATGCTTTTTGCACCTTCCTGTATTCTTGCTTGAAGTAAATCCTTTGATATTTTATGGTTGCCTGTAAGAAATTGCTTTTAGTGATAAGGCCGCCATTGCACATTTGTGTATCTTTTAATTACTGTTATGAACTGTATGTTTTATTACCATTTGTGCAATAAAGTATTATTATTATTATTATTATTATTGAAATAATTAGTTTTGTATATTAGCAGTTGTTATTTCTTACACATACAACAAGAAAAAATACAGAAGACTTTAATTCCTTTTTTGACTACACAAGGAACATTCAAATATAAAAGACTCTCATTAATTTTATAGCTATGCAAGCTATCAATGAAAGGCAGAGAGAGAGAATGAGAGTAAACTACGGACATAATTTAAAATATACATAATTTAAAAATAGAGATTAGTAGCATCTATGTAAGTATTTAACCACAACCAGTAATTAACCATAAGCTTTAATACAAACAATGAGAAACTTTTTTAATAAAAAATCTCTGATCTATTTCTTAAATCACTTCCGTGCATTAATTCCTTCCGTAAATTAAGTATGAATGATGATGACTTTAAATATAAAAAGATGTTATTGTTTACAATACAATTACGATTTATAGCGTAAACTAGTATAGCACGAAGTTACCGATGTAGAAGCCAGAAAGGCTCCGTGAAAGTTCTTCTTCTATAAAAGAAAAAGTTTTTTAACTTTTCCTCATACAAAAAAGTCAAAAAATACTTCAAGAGGAGAATAAACTCAAAACCATCGCGCTTACAGTCACTAGTTATCCAGTCCTATTGCGTCACAGCGCTCTTATTAATAATTTAATTATTTGGCAAAATATAATAAATAAAACTATTATTGAAGTTTTATGTACCTAAGAAAAGACATTAAGATAAAAGTATAAAAACATTAAATATAACAATAATTATATTTTATTTTTCTATTACGCCTAATAATTTTGATTTTGCATTTTTTATTTGATAAACGAGATACATAAACTGGAATAGTTTGTGTTGGTGATCTTGGTATATATATATATATATATATATATCTATATATATCTATATATATATATATATATATATATATATATATATATATATATATATATATATATATATATATATATATATATATATATATATATATATAGATATATATATATATATATATATATATATATATATATATATATATATATATATATATGCCTCGACACCAGAGCGAAGAAATGAAAATATAAATTTAAGAAAATATTTCGTCTCCTCGAGTGGGGGTCGAACCTACAACCAGTCGGTTTTACAGTCACACTTTATATATAAATATAGGAGGAAAAATTGTCCAAACTAATTTAACACACAAGATCCACAAAAGAGAGTGAAATAAAATATTCACTAAATATTCATCAATATCACTACAAATTAAACCGCTGGCCCACAATTAAGACCATATCTGTGCAATGTGTAAATGCGTAATTTTAGTAAAAGCTATTGATATTAATTCAATAATCCAGATGGATTAATTTAAATTAACTAAGAAATTTCGGTGGAAAATGGGAAACGGAGTTTCTTCACACTAGGTTCCCTCTACCTACGCTGCTGTGTGCGGGATTCAAATTAATCCTTTTATCAATCGACTTGGAATTCATTAATAATCTGAAATTCGGGACAAATTATTTATACCTATTGATGGTGAAAGGATTTCTTTTAAATATTTTATTTCTTAGATTAATTCATAAGAGAACTGATTTACCCAAATTATATTAAATTTGCATTTATTTGTAACTAGCGGCCCGCCCACGGCTTCGACCGCTTAAGCTACATGATTATTGATCTAATAAACAGAAATGACTTCTAATATGATTTTTATTACTTTAATCTATAATATTGTAATATGATTTTTTACTATTTTGATTGTTTTGAATTAAAAAATACGCCAATGATACCAATGCTCTATAATGTATCTCACAAACCGCTATAGCCACATTATATTTTGATCTTTGTAAAATGTAAAGAAAATATTGATCGGCCTATACTTTGAATGTTCTACGCTTCTTCGTGTCTTCGGGTGGGTTGGTCAATTATTTTCATTTTAAACCTTCATTTCAATTATCTTGTGTGTTAAATTAATTTGGACAATTTTTCCTCCTATATATATATATATAAAGTGTGACTGTAAAACCGACTGGTTGTAGGTTAAAAAAGTGTCGTGCCAGTAAGTGCCAGTATTATATGTACATAAAAAAATATTTTTAAGCTACATTGTGATAAGAAATTGACCTATCGATATGACCACTATTATACCAATATAAAACCATATATATAAATGCGAATGTTAAACACTCGTGAATTATCATACGATTCGCGTACAACGTTGTTCGTCTTAAAATTATTTAAATAATATTTTTATAAAAAATGAAAGTGTCAATATTCTTCCTTTTGTGCATTTTTGCCTTGTTTGCAGTCAGCCAGTCTAACCCTGTGTAAGTGATTAAAAACATATATTATTTACTTATTAAAAAAATATAATTAAAAATAATGTATATTGTAATTCTTTAAATTTATCCAAATATTATTGATTAATCTATTTAGTCAAAGACAAAAATTTGTTTACTTAAAGTTCCACATTTAATTCATCTATTATATATAATCAAGAACAGATCTTCTTTAGTATGATTACTTAAATTATTTTTATCCACATTTTAGTTATTCACATTGTTATAACCAATTTCGGATTATATATGAGAAAATAAAAGATACATTAATTATAAAATATATATAAACACATTCTTCTTCCTTAATGAAACTTTTACATTAATTGTATATTAACAGTCCCGATCCCGAGCCCTGCGACTACGACGACTGCTACTACTCTCGGAGATCTAACAACCGCAGAAACAATTACATCGGCAATGGACACGACAATACCAACACTGTTTATATTAACAGACCCAGACCCAGGGACTAGCCATAATTTTTATATAAAATGATATTACAATTTAAAAAGCTGCTGCCCTTTTGTATGCATGTTTTATATAATATATCCTCCATTATATAACGGTACTTGTTCTTTTTTTATTGCTAAATTCATTTTCATTTATTTTTAAGTATTACCTGTAGAAAAAAACAGCTACAAAATAAAAATGTTGTGACATTAGAAAAGTTAACATTTTGCTCAGATTTTCAATTTCAATCCACAAGTTTGTTCACGTTATAATAACTTTCATTGAGTACTAAATAATACAAGAATATTGTATTCATATTATGTACGTTTAGACTGAGGATAGTTGCTCAGATGCCCAATTCTAATATATTTAAATATATGTGATTGTAGTGAAATCCGTATAAATCTAGAAAATTGTGCTAATTTTAGTTTAATAATATCTATGTATAAATAAAATATATGTATAAATGACTTTTTTAATTCAATTATCCTTTGCATACTTGTACAATAAGGTACATAAATTAATATACGTTTCATGGATTTTCTGATTTGGAACATGTTTCTCTACTTTTTAGAGTTTCATACCTTAAAAGGTAAAACGGTACCCTTTATTGGATTATTTTGTTGCCCGTCTGTCTGTATGTCAAGACTATTTAGATGCTAAAGACAATCCAGCTGAAATTAATATTAAATATTAAGATCTATGGCCTTAAGAGGAAAAAAAATAAGCTTCTGATTCTTCTGCAATCAAAGGATACGAGCATTTATGCATCGATTTTTTTTGCATTTTGTATAAAATTCGCCGCGTAATCAAAATCTATGTAAATGAAACCTTAAAATGAAAGTTTAAAATGAAAATAATTGACCAACCCCATCCCATCAATAGGTATAAATAATTTGTCCCGAATTTCAGATTATTAATGAATTCCAAGTCGATTGATAAAAGGATTAATTTGAATCCCGCACACAGCAGCGTAGGTAGAGGGAACCTAGTGTGAAGAAACTCCGTTTCCCATTTTCCACCGAAATTTCTTAGTTAATTTAAATTAATCCATCTGGATTATTGAATTAATATCAATAGCTTTTACTAAAATTACGCATTTACACATTGCACTAATATGGTCTTAATTGTGGGCCAGCGGTTTAATTTGTAGTGATATTGATGAATATTTAGTGAATATTTTATTTCACTCTCTTTTGTGTATCTTGTGTGTTAAATTAATTTGGACAATTTTTCCTCCTATATATCCTCCTATATATATATGGGTATAAGTATGTGTATTTATATATTTATTATTTTTATATATATATATATATATATATATATATATATATATATATATATATATATATATATATATATATATATATATATATATATATATAAGAAATATACTAAGAAATTTCGGTGGAAAATGGGAAACGGAGTTTCTTCACACTAGGTTCCCTCTACCTACGCTGCTGTGTGCGGGATTCAAATTAATCCTTTTATCAATCGACTTGGAATTCATTAATAATCTGAAATTCGGGACAAATTATTTATACCTATTGATGATATTGATGAATATTTAGTGAATATTTTATTTCACTCTCTTTTGTGTATCTTGTGTGTTAAATTAATTTGGACAATTTTTCCTCCTATATATCCTCCTATATATATATGGGTATAAGTATGTGTATTTATATATTTATTATTTTTATATATATATATATATATATATATATATATATATATATATATATATATATGGGTATAAGTATGTGTATATATATATTTATTATTTTTATTATCTTTTGAGTAATTAATGTATATATTTTTAATTATTGAATTTTGTTTTTATATTTCATGATTGGTTCTTGTTAAATATTATGTTATTATTTTATTTGTTTGTAAAATTAGTTATATTTTATATTAAAGGACGATTGCGAGGTGGGAGTTAATAGCTGCAACACAGTTTTATACTAATGCAGTTATTACCGATTTAAGTTTTTGTTATGTACGAATTTTTCTTAATTTAATAAATATATTATTATTATATATATATATATATATATATATATATATATATATATATATATATATATATATATATATATATATATATATATATATATATATATATATATATATATATATATTTCCTTTTTCCTTTTTCTAAAATTTCTTTTAAATATTTTATTTCTTAGATTAATTCATAAGAGAACTGATTTACCCAAATTATATTACATTTGCATTTATTTGTAACTTGCCCACGGCTTCGACCGCTTAAGCTACATGATTATTGATCTAATAAACAGAAATGACTTCTAATATGATTTTTATTACTTTAATCTGTAATATTGTAATATGATTTTTTATTATTTTGATTGTTTTGAATTAAAAAATACGCCAATGATACCAATGCTCTATAATGTATCTCACAAACCGCTATAGCCACATTATATTTTGATCTTTGTAAAATGTAAAGAAAATATTGATCGGTCTATACTTTGAATGTTCTACGCTTCTTCGTGTCTTCGGGTGGGTTGTTCAATTATTTTCATTTTAAACTTTCATTTCAATTATCTTGTGTGTTAAATTAATTTGGACAATTTTTCCTCCTATATATATATATATATATATATATATATATATATATATATATATATATATATATATATAAAGTGTGACTGTAAAACCGACTGGTTGTAGGTTAAAAAAGTGTCGTGCCAGTAAGTGCCAGTATTATATATACATAAAAAAATATTTTTAAGCTACATTGTGATAAGAAATTGACCTATCGATATGACCACTATTATACCAATGTAAAACCATATATATAAATGCGAATGTTAAACACTCGTGAATTATCATACGATTCGCGTACAACGTTGTTCGTCTTAAAATTATTTAAATAATATTTTTATAAAAAATGAAAGTGTCAATATTCTTCCTTTTGTGCATTTTTGCCTTGTTTGCAGTCAGCCAGTCTAACCCTGTGTAAGTGATTAAAAACATATATTATTTACTTATTAAAAAAATATAATTAAAAATAATGTATATTGTAATTCTTTAAATTTATCCAAATATTATTGATTAATCTATTTAGTCAAAGACAAAAATTTGTTTACTTAAAGTTCCACATTTAATTCATCTATTATATATAATCAAGAACAGATCTTCTTTAGTATGATTACTTAAATTATTTTTATCCACATTTTAGTTATTCACATTGTTATAACCAATTTCGGATTATATATGAGAAAATAAAAGATACATTAATTATAAAATATATATAAACACATTCTTCTTCCTTAATGAAACTTTTACATTAATTGTATATTAACAGTCCCGATCCCGAGCCCTGCGACTACGACGACTGCTACTACTCTCGGAGATCTAACAACCGCAGAAACAATTACATCGGCAATGGACACGACAATACCAACACTGTTTATATTAACAGACCCAGACCCAGGGACTAGCCATAATTTTTATATAAAATGATATTACAATTTAAAAAGCTGCTGCCCTTTTGTATGCATGTTTTATATAATATATCCTCCATTATATAATGGTACTTGTTCTTTTTTTTATTGCTAAATTCATTTTTATTTATTTTTAAGTATTACCTGTAGAAAAAAACAGCTACAAAATAAAAATGTCGTGATATTAGAAAAGTTAACATTTTGCTCAGATTTTCAATTTCAATCCACAAGTTTGTTCACGTTATAATAACTTTCATTGAGTACTAAATAATACAAGAATATTGTATTCATATTATGTACGTTTAGACTGAGGATAGTTGCTCAGATGCCCAATTCTAATATTTTTAAATATATGTGATTGTAGTGAAATCCGTATAAATCTAGAAAATTGTGCTAATTTTAGTTTAATAATATCTATGTATAAATAAAATATATGTATAAATGACTTTTTTAATTCAATCATCCTTTGCATACTTGTACAATAAGGTACATAAATTAATATACGTTTCATGGATTTTCTGATTTGGAACATGTTTCTCTACTTTTTAGAGTTTCATACCTTAAAAGGTAAAACGGTACCCTTTATTGGATTATTTTGTTGCCCGTCTGTCTGTATGTCAAGACTATTTAGATGCTAAAGACAATCCAGCTGAAATTAATATTAAATATTAAGATCTATGGCCTTAAGAGGAAAAAAAATAAGCTTCTGATTCTTCTGCAATCAAAAGATACGAGCATTTATGCATCGATTTTTTTTGCATTTTGTATAAAATTCGCCGCGTAATCAAAATCTATGTAAATGAAACCTTAAAATGAAAGTTTAAAATGAAAATAATTGACCAACCCCATCCCATCAATAGGTATAAATAATTTGTCCCGAATTTCAGATTATTAATGAATTCCAAGTCGATTGATAAAAGGATTAATTTGAATCCCGCACACAGCAGCGTAGGTAGAGGGAACCTAGTGTGAAGAAACTCCGTTTCCCATTTTCCACCGAAATTTCTTAGTTAATTTAAATTAATCCATCTGGATTATTGAATTAATATCAATAGCTTTTACTAAAATTACGCATTTACACATTGCACTAATATGGTCTTAATTGTGGGCCAGCGGTTTAATTTGTAGTGATATTGATGAATATTTAGTGAATATTTTATTTCACTCTCTTTTGTGTATCTTGTGTGTTAAATTAATTTGGACAATTTTTCCTCCTATATATCCTCCTATATATATATGGGTATAAGTATGTGTATTTATATATTTATTATTTTTATATATATATATATATATATATATATATTTATATATATATATATATATGGGTATAAGTATGTGTATATATATATTTATTATTTTTATTATCTTTTGAGTAATTAATGTATATATTTTTAATTATTGAATTTTGTTTTTATATTTCATGATTGGTTCTTGTTAAATATTATGTTATTATTTTATTTGTTTGTAAAATTAGTTATATTTTATATTAAAGGACGATTGCGAGGTGGGAGTTAATAGCTGCAACACAGTTTTATACTAATGCAGTTATTACCGATTTAAGTTTTTGTTATGTACGATTTTTTCTTAATTTAATAAATATTATTATTATATATATATATATATATATATATATGTATCAGTTCTCTTATGAATTAATCTAAGAAATAAAATATTTAAAAGAAATTTTAGAAAAAGGAAAAAGGAAATATATATATATATATATATATATATATATATATATATATATATATATTTCCTTTTTCCTTTTTCTAAAATTTCTTTTAAATATTTTATTTCTTAGATTAATTCATAAGAGAACTGATTTACCCAAATTATATTACATTTGCATTTATTTGTAACTAGCCCACGGCTTCGACCGCTTAAGCTACATGATTATTGATCTAATAAACAGAAATGACTTCTAATATGATTTTTATTACGTTAATCTGTAATATTGTAATATGATTTTTTACTATTTTGATTGTTTTGAATTAAAATGTAAAGAAAATATTGATCGGTCTGTACTTTGAATGTTCTACGCTTCTTCGTGTCTTCGGGTGGGTTGGTCAATTATTTTCATTTTAAACTTTCATTTTAAGGTTTCATTTACATAGATTTTGATTACGCGGCGAATTTTATACAAAATGCATAAAAATCGATGCACAAATGCTCATATCTTTTCTTTTTCGATTGCGATAACTCAGAAGCTTAATTTTTTCCGCTTAAGGGCATAGATCTCAATATTGAATATCAATTTCAGCTGGATATCTCTTTCCCATCTAAATGGTCTTGACAGACGAACAGACGAGCAACAAAAAGATCCCATAAGGATTCCGCTTTTACCTTTTAAGGTATGAAACTCTAAAAAGTACAGAAACATATTCCAAATCAGAAAATTCATGAAACGTATATTAATTTATGTACCTTATTGTACAAGTATGCAAAGGATAATTGAATTAAAAATACATTTGTACATATATTTTATTTATACATAGATATTATTAAACTAAAATAAGCACAATTTTCTTGATTTGTATAGATTTCACTACAATTACATATATTTAAAAATATTTGAATTGGGAATCTGAGCAACTATCCTCAGTCTAAACGTACATAATATGAATACAATATTCTTGTATTATTTAGTACTCAATGAAAGTTATTATAACGTGAACAAACTTATCGATTGAAATTGAAAATCTGAGCAAAATGTTAACTTTTCTAATATCACGACATTTTTATTTTGTAGCTGTTTTTTTCTACAGGTAATACTTAAAAATAAATGAAAATGAATTTAGCAATAAAAAAAAGAACAAGTACCATTATGTAATGGAGGATATATTATATAAAACATGCATACAAAAGGGCAGCAGCTTTTTAAATTGTAATATCATTTTCTATAAAAATTATGGCTAATCCCTGGGTCTGGGTTTGTTAATATAAACAGTGTTGGTATTGCCGCGTCCATTGCCGATGTAATTGTTTCTGCGGTTGTTAGATCTCCGAGAGTAGTAGCAGTCGTCGTAGTCGCAGGGCTCGGGATCGGGACTGTTAATATACAATTAATGTAAAAGTTTCATTAAGGAAGAAGAATGTGTTTATATATATTTTATAATTAATGTATCTTTTATTTTCTCATATATAATCCGAAATTGGCTATAACAATGTGAATAACTAAAATGTGGATAAAAATAATTTAAGTAATCATACTAAAGAAGATCTGTCCTTGATTATATATAATAGATGAATTAAATGTGAAACTTTAAGTAAACAAATTTTTGTCTTTGACTAAATAGATTAATCAATAATATTTGGATAAATTTAAAGAATTACAATATACATTATTTTTAATTATATTTTTTTAATAAGTAAATAATATATGTTTTTAATCACTTACAAGGGTTAGACTGACTGGCAAACAAGGCAAAAATGCACAAAAGGAAGAATATTGACACTTTCATTTTTTATAAAAATATTATTTAAATAATTTTAAGATGAACAACGTTGTACGCGAATCGTATGATAATTCACGAGTGTTTCACATTCGCATTTATTTATATGGTTTTACATTGGTATAATAGTGGTCATATCGATAGGTCAATTTCTTATCACAATGTAGCTTAAAAATATTTTTTTATGTATATATAATACTGGCACTTACTGGCACGACACTTTTTTAATCTTAGAATACTTATATTCTAAGTTTAAAAAAGTGTGGATAAATTAAACTAACAAATAAATTTATATCCTTAGATATAAATTATATAATATAAATTTATTAAATTGCCAATACTAAACTTAACGATTATAATATTTACTGCTGACAATTAGCAGAATATATTTGTTTCTTGTCATTTTGTTTAAAGTTGGTGAATTAAAACGTACTGGAACTCTAATGCTTTATTGAAAATATCTACATTTCTTAAGCAAATTTTGAAAAATTAAAGCGCAAAAAGAGTTTTTAAAAGGATTTTTGTTAATTAGTTTTATATTTTAAAGAAGAAACTATCTCTATAATATCAGAAGCTAAGGAATTAAGAAATTACAGCTTTTGAGTCTAGTAATAATACAAAGAAATTGAATTCGCTCTACTGGGATTGTTCTATTATTACTGACAGGTATATTGTTGCTAATAGATCTGATATAGTACTAGTAGACCGGGTGTCGCGCCGCGCAGTAATTATTGGTGTTACTATCCCACATGATGACAATCTCGTGAAGGCCGAAAAAGAAAAATTATTTAAATGTTTGACCATAGTCCATGAGATTGCCGCCATCTGGGATGTCAATGCGATTATCATTGTGCCGATAGTGGTTTCAGTTTAACGGTTTAATAACGAAAAGTCTCGACCAACATCTTAAGAGGTTGTCGCTTAGCTGTTGGTTCAAGAACCGGATGCAGAAGGCAATTTTTGTTGAGACTTCGTATTATGAGGAGGTTTCTCTTACTGGAGCCCTAGCCACCGATGGCTTGGACACTTGCCCCATCGTCGATAAAGTTTTTTTATTTGTATATTTTTAATGTATTATAACAATTTATATTTAAAGATGTAAAATTTATTCCTCTTGTATAATAAAAGTGCATAGAGTAGTAAAGAATTAGAATTAAACACTTAAGTTAAATAGTCATTTTTTTTTATTTAAAATCAGCAATAAATACAATAAAATTCAGAGTTTTTTCAGACAGATATGGTTAAAAAGAAGTTATGGATAAATACATACTTAAATCCCGTTTTTTTTAGATATTTAACATTATAAGATTTTCATTTATTTGAAATAAATATTTTCGATAATTATGTAGGTACCTACAAAATTTCATATTGGTTAGTCACATATATTGAAGCTTTTGGGTGTCGCTACTTATGCATTTATTTAAAGTACAGAGACTAAATTCTTAAAAACTTAAATATATCTTCATAGTATAAAATAAAATCACTTCAAAGTAGCAAAATTTTTATTAGCGTGTGTAACTTTAAAGTTACACAACGATATTTTAATACGGTTTTCCAACAAACCATATATATTATTTGTCACTTAACCGGGCAAATAGAAAAAGATATTTTTTATTTCTAAAACAATAAAAAGTCAATAAATTAGTCAATACGTTAATTTAACCTAAGGTATTAAAATTTTCATTTAGAAGTTCAAGTAGAATTAGCTAGTACGTACGGGTACGGGTCGTCATTTAGATATAAAATAAAATTCTTTTGACATTGACATTTGTTATATTCTTCTTATATTTGTAGTTTTTTCAAGTAAAAACAGATTAGTGTAAAGTTACAAAGTCCTATATTTTCCGGTTATTATTAAAAGACCTTGTATGCATAGTAGCAAACTTACCTTTATACATTAATACCATATTGTATTAAGTTAAGCGTCAATAAATTTAAGAAAAAAAACACATAGTTGAGTTAGTTAAGTATAAATTAGCAAATGTGAAAATAGTTAATAATTATTATTATTAATTGTAATGTAATAATAATGTACATATAGGTTTGTTTGTTTATCAATTCAATATTTATTCGATTAATTTTTATTTTTTTTCTTATCGTGGTATATCTTCTGAAAGATCAGCTATTATGTACGCCACTGTAGCCCAAAAGACAGTACATAAATCTAATTCCTCAGGACTTTCAACATTCATAGTATCTCCTTCAGTGTGGTGAAACCAGAAATAACGTTCATTTGCATTGTGCAGACTTGCTCCTGGAACTCCAGTTTTAATGATAACACTAATATCAGAGCCAGGACTATCGGATTCAACTAACGACGAAGCATTGATGGAATCAAATAATTTTAATATTTCAGCCACTATACATTTAGCTTTTTGTGTACCGGCAACAACTAGTCCAAGTGGAGCAAAAGTACCTTCGTCCGACTCCATAATAAAATTGATATTGTGGCTTTCATTTCTGTGTTTTTCTTCATAGTCGTAGGCACCGATCAAGCCAAATTCTTCAGCAGTCCAAAAAATTGATCTGATGGTTCTTTTAGGTGTTAAATTAAGGCGTTTTAAAATTACAGGAGTGGCCCAGCTTACGAACAGGCCACCGCCATCATCCATTGCACCTTGACCAACGTCCCAACTGTCAATATGACCAGAAACAATTACTATTTTTTCTGGATTATCTGTACCTTTCAGATCAATAAGGGTATTTCTAGAAGTTTTTGTTTCAAATGTCGACAACATTGTGATATTAAGAATAATTTTTTCATCTCTATTGTAAAATCTCCTTAACAAATCTGCATCTTCCATTGTTATTGCAGCAGTTGGTATTTTTTTAACACTATCGTCATAGTATTGCGAGCCAGTGTGTGGCGAATTGATTGAAAATGGAGCAATAGATTTGACTAAAGACATAATAGCACCTTTTTCTGCTGCTTTCGCTGCTCCCTGTGAGCGATATACTACAGTTTCGCTATAGGTTGTAAAAACTGGGTCGTATAATACAATTTTACCCTTGACATCTTGATCAGATAATTTAGAGAATTCTTCAAAATTAGACACTACAATCACTTCTGCTTGTATACCTTCAGGTGGAGTTGTAACACTGCGTCCAAGACCCAATAAAGCTATGTCCTTTACTCTAGGTTGGAGCATAGTAATTTTTTCAGTTCCTCTTATCCAATGGGGTACCTTTAGTAATGAAAACGCATTTGTTATAAATATGTAAAAAAAATATATAAAAAAAATAAATACATAAAAAATTATAAAATTCTCTAAAGAATATTTTGAATTTAATCTTAAAACATCTTATTTTTTGAGTACTGATTGAGTCTTTTCATACAACACGCTATGAGCATAAGATAATTTTTTTTGTAATAAAATGTATAAAGTATAATGAGTACGGTAGGTTAAATAATTAACATTATTCAATAGTTAAAAAATACAATAAATAACTGGCGCGTGGAATTGAGATTGGGGTTCAAAATTAACTTTCTTCTAAAAAAAATAATAGACTCGAAAGTATACGAATAATACTTTAAATATGATTAGTAGCAAAATGTATCTTTGATTTGCTTACCTCTAGCTCTTCTGTAATAATATCATTGATATCTTCATCCTGACTTAGCTGAATCATGTAATCAATAGAGTCTTCAAGTACTTGTGACCCCGATGGACGAGCTCCAAAGGTGTCGACAAACTTGGCTAATCTAAAAGTTAGTAGTTAGTAGAATGAGAATATTCATTATTAATATGTTAAAATTGATATCGTATATTTGGTTATTTTATTATGTATATCTTAGTATAATTCTAAAATATACTTATAAATACATATTAAAATAAACAAATTAATATTGTAAAAGTAAATAATAAATATTTATTTAAAAAATATTCATACTAAAGTAAATAATAATACTTACTCATTATAAGTTTTGCTTTTGAAGGCTCCTTCCAAAACATATTTGAATATTTCATCTCTTACATTTTCATAGGAAGCTATCTCCTTTATTAAATCATCACCCAGAATAGCTTCACAACTATTACTTTTTGGTATAAATTTTGCTTCACAAAGAAATATTATAAAAAGGGTTACAAGGATTCGCACCGAGAAAAACATCTTTCTACCCGAGCCTTAAAAATATTGTGATGTTGTGATAAGCTAAGACTCTTTTGTGGAGCGGCTATCTTATCTCTTTAAGTAAAATCGGCAGCTGTCGAAATGTCTATTGTTATATACTCAAAAGACATTCGATAGGCATTTGTGTTACCGATGATATTATATACGCATACGTACTAAATCGTACTAAAGCTACATATCTAATCTATAAGTACCAAAAAAAGATCAAACATTTTTTTTTCAAATTATTAAATTTATTTTTTTATTTTAATATAACGTCAAACTATATAGGAATATAATATGACCATATATATATTTTATCTTATTAGTAATATTTTGAAAATCATTATTTTGAAAATAAAACATCCGTCCATATTTTAGTAGTGGACCGGCATAAGACTCTGAACTGGTCGTGGGTTCAATCCTAATTATAGAAATGAACTACTTTCATTTCATCGCTGTGGTAACGTAAGGTTGCTTAACGCACAATGGTCAATGTCTCGAATTCGGGTGAAAAGCGGAGTCTGAAGTGGAATATCTTGATACTATATTTTCTCTCTCTTGCTATTTGTGATAAAGCGTGATGCTAAACCGATTTTCTTCTATGTTGTTTGTTTGTTTGTAGTTGTGACCTTTCCTGTTATTTTTCTAATAACATCAATGTATGTATTATTCGAAAGAAAATATATATTAAAAAATATTCTGTGAAATTGATGGAAGCTAATTTCTATATAGTTATACCACTTTTATAGATAGGCACATTATTATTTATTCTATAATTTAAAGTACCATTCTTTCAATTAAAGATAAAATAACTTACGAATGACTTCATCTGGAAAGCACAGAACGTAATTAATAATTTATTATTTATTTTATATTTTCCTAATTTAGCACATATTACTCGTACGTCACTTGTTATCGTAGTTATCATGTATTTACAGTTTTTATTTCTGAGGGTAAAATTAAATACAATAAATCGAAACAGTCTTAACTTAGTCTATAATACACCAACACTATGTTTGGCTGGGCAAAATTAATTCTGCGTAAAACTGTAATTGAATTTTATTCGCAATACTTCAACCACAATTTCCAGTTTTGTGTGTTCATTTATAAAACCATTCCGATAAAAAATAAAATCAAACAAATAAATCAGCTTCACGCTGTACCTCACACACAGCATGGTAGGCAGAGGGAATCTAATGTTAAGACATTCCGTTCCCCACTTTCCGCCGAGTTCTAGAGGCATTGCTTATTGAGTTGCGGAACTCAACACCGCGCTTTGCCTTGACTCCAGAGCGAAGACATGAAAATATAAATGTAAATAAATATTTCATTTCCTCGAGTGGGGATCGAACCCACAACCAATCGATTCTCCATTCACATTTTGTGCCCCTGCGTCATGATTGGCACTCTTTGATAAAAACGTTAGTGATAAATAAACTTTTTTTACTAAGCTGGTATCATCTCGATAACACTATTATGTAACAAGAAGTACCTAGTTGTTTGTAGTGTGTTGTTATTTATTAACTGCATTCATCCTTCATACATTCGATATTTTTTTATTTTTTAGTATCACGCATGTAGCAATCCCTTCAATCTACCTACGGAATGTCCTAACACTAAGATCCTAGAACATTTCGTTTCCAACTCTCCGCTAAATTTTCAAGACATATAAATAATAATACTTTATATGGATTTTAAGTTAATAACATAGAAACAGAACTTATACATATTTTTAAAAGATTTTACATATTATTTAGTATTGCCACTGAAAAGTTATTTAATTTCATGGCGTTCTATATATAAAATTATGTTATGCTATCTACGCATTGTTATATTGATCCATATCAAAGCTTAATATTGACTCGCTAGATGTCACTATATTATTTAAAAACTTTTACTAAGTGTATGAACTGGGTAACTAAGCTCAATTTTTATATTGTTGATTTGTTGTCCAGTGTAAACTATATCATCTGATCTGGACACAACAAAATACTTTAGTGAGTGGAAATGCCATGAACACAATAAAATCAAACACGTTTGTTTGTGTGTTTTAACATTTTCATTTTATTTTATGATCATTGCACGCTGGGGGTTGGTGAGGGACGCGTGCAGGGGCCGGAACCCTTAGTTATTTTCTAATAAGTTTTTGTGTGTCACCTTAAAATCTAGAAATGATTAATTACAATTTGATAAGTCTATATTTGAGGTGAGTCGAGACACAGGGACACAAAGTGTGATTCTAAACACGACAGGTTATAGGTTCGATTGCTACTCGAGAAAATGAAATATTTAATATTTTCATTTCTTCATTCTGGTGTCGAGGCAAAGCGTGGCGTTGAATTTCACCACTCAACATGTAATGCCTTCAGAAGTCTCCAGAATGGTGTATAGAGTATCTTAATATTAGGTTTTCTCTGCTTACACTGCTGTGTGACTGTATTTCTCAGTGTAAGCAGAGGATTTGATGCTAATAAAAATAATATTTTAATATAACCGGGCTCTATTATGGTGTTGTAAACAAGGCCACGCTGGAAATTGTGACGTGATTATTCATATCAAAATTCCTATTTTTTCTTTGATTATCTACAACAGACATAAAACATTAGAGGCTACTGTTTCCTGTATAAATTATACATTTACATAAATACAATTCACTATTCTTATAGTTGCAACATTTATTTTAAATAACGACTGTAACTTCTTATCAGCCGTCGGCAGCTTTTCGAATGTCGACAAAAGGGCTCGTTTCAAAATCCAATTATGTTACATATTCCCACGTTCTTTCCATGAATGCTTAATTAAAACTTATAAACTTAGTTCTATTAAGGTAATCTTGCTTAGTGATTTGTTTGAGTATTATATAGGTATTTCAAAAATATCTTGACAGATATTTTAAATAACATTAAATATATCTTTCTTAAGGAATATCAACACTACAACACAATATATATTTTTTAATAAACTTTGTCAAGATACTTCTATTTTCAATTTGTTTGTGTACTAAAATATTCTGATAGATATTTTAAAGATCATTAAATAGTCAATTAAAAATTTTTTGGACAATATCGACATAATATTAAATTAATTTTTTTAGCTTTTCGCATATAGTAAGTAAGTTGTCCTGCCAAGTTGGGTAACTTGGCAGGACAACTTATAGTCAATACATTCTGTTCTTCACGTTCCACCCGAATTCAAGGCATGGCGTGGTGGGTAGCAGAATTCACGCCGCGTTTCGTCCTAAAACGTCACCTCATTTCTTTGATGAAGAAATGAAAATAATCCATTTCCCTGACATGGGCTCAAACATACGACAAACGTGTTTTAAACCAAACTCTGTCCTAATGCGCCACGGCGCGGTGGCCTCAAATATTAAGTCAAATGTTGGCTTATATTTTTTAAAGAAACCTCAATTATATTTTTTGTCTTAATAGACAAAAAATATAATTGACGTTTCTTTAAAAAAAAAAGGAATTCATATAATTATGAATTCCTTTTTTTTAAGCTTCACGCTGTATTCCGCATATATCAGAGGGAACCTGGGAACCTATAGTTAAGACACTTTCAACATTAAATCATTTTTCGCCAAATTCTTGAGGTATTGAGTGTGTCCTTTTCCATAAAAAAAATTGAGTGGCGGAATTAATTGCCGCGCTTTGCCTCGTACTAGAACGAGGAAATTAAAATATTAAATAATATGGCCAAGAGAACCGAACCCACGACGGTCGTGTTTCTGTTTGCACGCCCCTGCGCTTTGACGGCCTCCTGAATTGTTATCAAAAGTAATATTATTTATTGTTTTTCTATTTTTTAAATAAATCTTGGTATAATTTAGGTTTATTGTTATAGGGCAGTAGCAAGGTAAAATAACTATAGATACAATGCTTGTTTATTCGAATCATTTCATATGTTTAATAAATTACATACTAATTCAAAATTAGTGAAAAATAGAGTGTTTTAACAATAGATTATCACTATTTGCTTTGTATCACCATGCTAAAATGAAGTCGTAATACAATATAAAGTAATAAGTATAAATAAATGTAGGTACATAATGTTGATATTATAATAAGTACGAGTATTTATTGTAAATATACTAAATATAGATAACGACCTGTATATTAAAAATGTTTATATTAATAGAAAACAATCTATTGTTTATAAATAATATTTTATTATCAACAATGTCTAATGACTAATGTAAAAATGTTAATAAATTTATATTTCATCACATACATGGGTACTCTGTAGTTTATTAAAATGTGGAAATACTATTATAATTTTTTTCATGTTTTTCGTGGTATATCTTCCGAAATATCGGCTATTATATAAGCCACAGCAGTCCAGAAAGCTGCACACAAATCCAATTCTTCAGGACTTTCAACATTCATAGTATCACCTTCAGTGTGGTGAAACCAGAAATAACGTTCATTTGCATTATGAAGACTTGCACCTGGAACTCCAGTCTTAGTTATGACAGTAATGTCAGAGCCGGGACTATCTTCTTCAACTAATGTCGAAGCATTGATGGATTTAAATAACTTTAATATTTCAGCCACTATACATCGAGCTTTTTGTGTACCGGCAACACCTAATCCTCGTGGAGCAAACGTACCTTCGTCAGACTCCATTATAAAGTTAATATTTTTGCTTTCATTTCTGTGTTTTTTTTCATAGGCGAGGGCACCGATCAAACCAAGTTCTTCAGCAGTCCAAAAAATTGACCTTATTGTTCTTTTTGGCCTTAAGTTGAGACGTTTTAAAATTATAGGAGCAGCCCAGCTTACAAACAAGCCGCCGCCATCATCCATTGCGCCTTGACCGACGTCCCAACTGTCAATATGACCAGAAACAATTACTAATTTTTCTGGATTTTGTGTACCTTTCAAATCAATGAGTGTATTTCTAGAAGTTTTTGTTTCAAATGTTGATGACATTGTGATATTGAGAACAATTTTTTTACCTCTGTTATAAAATCTTCTTAGCAAGTCTGCATCCTCAATAGTTATAGCAGCAGCAGGTATTTTTTTTATATTATCTTCATAATGTTGAGAGCCCGTATGAGGTGAATTGATAGAAAATGGTGCTATAGACTTTATTAAAGATGCAACTGCACCCTTTTCTGCTGCTCTTGATGCTCCCTGTGAGCGATATACTACGGTTTCGCCATACGTCGTGAAAATTGGATCATATAACACAATTTTACCCTCGACATCATTGTCAGATAATTTTGATAGCTCATCAAAATTCGATACTACGACGACTTCTGCTTGTATACCTTCAGGTGGAGTTGACACACTGCGACCTAGACCCAACAAAGCAATGTTTTTTACTCGAGGTTGAATCATAATTATCTTTTCCGTTCCTCTAATCCAATGAGGTACCTGTAAAATACAGTACAATAATAAGTATTTATTAGTAAATAATAATTGTCAATACTTATTTTTTTATTTAATTTTTTTTTGAATATGATATTGATATATGAAACATTTTTCATTTACTATTTTATTTTTCGTTTTTCATATTTTTTCCATGTTGAAATATGAAAAACGTGTGGTCAAGTATATATAATATTACTATTAGCTTCTTAAGATTGTTTGACTTTTCAATAGCTGCATGATATGTTTCTAACGTGTTAAGCATGTATACGGTGCACCATGTTTTGCCTGGGCTCTTTGTATTTTTGACCATTCAATATCATAAATATTGTTTTGGATAGTCGAGCAAAATCTAAGCTCTTCTTTATTCCGTTATGTTTTTAATCTTACTTATTCTTTTTATCAATATAAGAAGAAGCAATTTCATAGCAATATAAGAAGACACATAAAAGACAAATACAAGAAAAGTGTTTCCTATTATCCTTAATTACCTCTAGTTCTTCCGTAACGACGTCATTTATTTCCTCTTCTCGTGTCAGCTGAATCATGTAATCGATAGAGTCTTCGAGTACTTGTGATCCAGATATTCGAGCGCCATAGGTGTCGACAAATTTGGCCAACCTGAAATTAGTTTCAGAAATCTAAACTTTAATAGTAATTTTTAATCTTTTCATAAATCACAGATACATTTTAATTATAATAATATTTAGAATTTAATTTATTTTAGCAAAATGTAAGTATTTACTATTATTATTCCACTTTGAAGTAAAGACTACTAAACGGATTTAGTCCATCTAAATTTTACAGTAACATATGTATATATTAGAGTGACATAAAGACTATAATTTTGTAAAGATTTTTTGTAAAGTAGCTATAATATTAGGTACAATAAGATTTAAGTAGGCAAAGCCACGTTTGGGTCACTAGCATATAATATTACTTTATGTGAAAGCTTGTGAGGAAGGATGTTTGTTTCATTTTAACCCAAAAAGTATTGTACGGATTTTGATAAAATGTTTTTGATAAAACTATAATGTGGAAAGGCGTATTGCTGCCGGTAACAGGATTAACGGAGCCTTAGTTGTATTGATGAGACGGTGAAACGTCAGCACAGCTGCGCGTTTGGCCGCATGCAGTGTTGGTACTGACACTGTTAAACGGCAGCGAAATGTGGGTATTACAGAAGAAGAATGAAAGAAAGATGAATGCCGTGGAGATGCGATATGCGGAGTCAGCTTAGCTGATCGAATCCGCATTGAAGAGATACACAGAATGGCAGGTATTAGCGAGGATGTCACGGCGAGAATGAAGAAGAACTTGCTCAGCTGGTTTTGTGCACGTCGAACGAATGAGTGGTAAAAGAATGGCAAAAAAGAGTCATGATCAAAAAGTGAGTGGTAAAAGAGATAAAGGGAGACCTCGGTTGACCTTCGAAAACATAGTATCAAATATGCTGGAGAAAGGTCACGTAAAAAGCATGAGGATCCACCGGAGGGCATGTATGCATGTTTGAAGAGGTTGATGACAATGGACGAGGCGAAAGAGGTATGTAAAGACCGTAGCGTTTGGCGCTCCGTTCTCTCTGACTACCCCACTAGGGATAAAGCGTGAAGTTAAGTTTTATAAAACTGTACCGAGGTTATAGCTTTTACATCATAAAAGTACAGGTTACATTTATGTAAGATTTTTTAATAATAATAAATAATAAGTTTAATTGGATAAAGCCGCACGTGGATCTATCCATTATCATGCAACATTATACAAGAAAATTCACATTTAAATTTGGTAAGCAGTTCTTCCTGTAAACTATGTAACGGATATTTTATATTACAATGCTTAATACAGAACTTTCCTCACGCAATTATATTATTTTAAATTATTTATCTATCTACACTAAATATACAGGATGGAAGAGGCAGCGCTCCTTTTACAGGAACATCATATAGGGTAAAATATTTTAAGCATATCTAAAGATTGTTCTCTATGATCCTGAAGTAGCAATCAATGTAAGTTCATAAAAATTTTGTAAGTAAAATAATAAAATAAAAGTGTGTTCTTTTTTTAAGACTTCAAAAATTTTTTATAGCAAATAGGTATATAAGTATTAATAATTGCATTTATAATTTTTAGTTATTTTTTACTTTGAAGTAATTATTATTAAATATTTTTTTATAGAATTTAGTGTTTAAATTTCGTTTCATTTAAAAAAAAATCACTTAGTAATAATAACAGCTAAATATTGAAGCACATTTTATTTCAGGTTTTCCGAAGTGAAAACTGGACGCCTGTTCGTCCTGGATTTCAATCATTGGAATATTTTAGAAAAATTTACTACAAACGAGAGAACCCCTCAAAGGTCTCAACTGGTTTACTCACGGAGTGAGACATATTGTTTTAATGAAATTACTCTATTTATTAAATATTAAAATATATATTATTAAAACATTGACGCTAACCGTAGCGCAAGCGTGTGACTGTAAGCGCGACAGATTGTGAGTTCGATTTCCACTCGAGGAAATTAAATTGTTAATATTTTAATTTCTTTGCTCTGGCTTCGATGCAAAGCGCGGCGTTGAGTTCCACCTCTCAGCATAACGCAATGCCTTCGGAAAAGAGAAGCGGAGTCTCTTAAAATTAGGCTCTTCTGCCTACCCTTCTATATGCTGGATACAGTTTGAAGGTGGAAAAATAACATAAGAAACAGTTGTGATCCATATAATATTATTATTATATCGATCACATTAAATATTTTATTACAATCTGCTAACGTTACAAGATGATTCTTAATAAGTAAAGGACAAGAAATTTCTTACCCTTTTCTTATCGATATTTTTTTCTTATAGAATCATAATTTAACAGAATCATCCTATTGATGATTCTGTTAAATCAGATCAGAGGCCAGTCGTGGCGCAGCGGCACGAGGTGTGACTGTAAAATCGACTGCTTGTGGGTTCGATCCCCACTCGAGGAGATTAATTATTTACTTAAATTTATATTTCCATTTCCACGCACTGGTGTCGAGGTTAAGCCCGGCGTTGAGATCTGCCACTCAACATGCAATGCCTCCAGAATTAGGCAGAAAGTGGGGAACGGAGTGTCTTAACACTATGTTCCCTCTGCCTACCCTGCTGTGTGCGGGATACAGCGTGAAGCTGGTCCTATTGATAACACATATCTCTTGACAAATACTTGCATTTTGATAAAACGTCAACGTACATTTATGTATTTAGTATAAGGTATAGCGCGCATTGGTGACTTTTGTCACCGTGACTGTTGCGTCACTGTCACCGTGTACATCACCCTAAATGAAGGTGCGCGCATTCGGATACGTGACAATTGGGTGATTTTTTGTCCGCGGGGGATGGCGACACGCCCGTGACGCAACTGTCACCGCGTCCATAGGTTTGTATGCCCGTGCGCGCATTACAAACTAAATGTCACCTCCACCTTGCGGTTTCCATACTAGTCGTCTTCCGCATAAACAAGAAACAGCAGCGTGCAGCTCCAAATTTTAATTTCAAGAATGGCGTCAATTTCATGTCCAAGGCAAAACGTGTGTTTTCATGAAGATGAAATAGACAACGACATACTGATTGACTAAATTGAGTTGAGGCCGTAGCTCTATGACAAATCCCTAAACGATATTTTTTTCTACGTTTGCTTTTTTTTCTATTTCTTAATATAAGTGCAAAAGGCAACCATCTCTTCGAGATCCATTTTATCAAATGTAAAAAATTTCATCACTGTCACCGCAAGTGCGCGCAGTCGCGAAAAGCATGGTGACATGACAGTGACAAAGAATTTATTGTCACCGTGACAAAAGTTACCAATGCGCGCTCTCCCTAATAGTAATTGTATTCGACACCAGTGCAGCGCTGTTAGAATGTATATTAACAGCTATATTATATATACAGCAGCTATATTTGATCGTGCAAAACAACAAACATACTTCCAAAAGCAATAAAAAATGTTTATATATAACATGGATAAAATTAATGTGTCTATCTATAATTTCAAAATAACCGTGTTTTTCAATAATTATAGCTCTTTGATTTTCACGATTATTACACATTTTAAATGAAACTATTTTAACCGGTTTAATCGGATTATACATTTTGGAAACGTCCGATTTCCAAAATGTTTAATCTTAAATATACGCGATTAATCCGGTTAAAATAGTTTCATTTAAAATTATAGCTATTTATTTATTTACACAAGACTATAACATAAACAAACTATTAAAAAAAGATCTATTGTAAGATTTTGGCCCGTCTTTCTATCTGTCTGTTTATACGGGCTAATCTCTGGAATTTCAGATTTGAACTGATTTTTATGGGACTTCCACGATTCTACGGATAAAAAGTAGCCTATTGAAGGCTACTCTTTATTCGTAGAATCAGGACTTACGCAGATACCGCATTTATCGTGCACGTCTACCCACCGCCTACTTCGATAGATATGAAATAACTGAACATTTTTCTATTTGATACGACATTTTTTGCTAACAAAATTAAATAAAATTCCAAAAAAAAAAAGATAAGATAAGTGTAAAAAAATAGATAATAAACCTATAATAATTAACCAATTTTCCTTAAATACACTTAAATGATATTAAATTCTTCAAGCGGGTAAACCAAGCGGGACCACTGGTACATAATAAAAGTTTAATCTATAAAAACATAAATATTTTTTAATTTTTAGTCACGGCGACGATTGGAAAAAATTCCGATCGGTAGTTAACCCAGTGTTACTTCAACCGAAAACTATCAAACTCTATACAGAATCTCTCAAAGAAGTAGCAGAAGATATGATAAAAAGGTAGTTATTTTTATGATTATTCTTATATGTGTACTGCTACTTTCTCTTTAACATATAAACATATTTTTAACCAGAGGACATCTGTAAGAGATTGCTTGAAAAAAATCGGCTTGAAATACATTTTTGTTGCTTAAAAAAATTGAAAACTTTTCAGAATGAAATCAAAACGCAATGAGAAGAATATGATAGAAGGAAAATTTGATATTGAAATGAATTTATGGGCACTAGAGTCAATTGGAGTCGTTGCACTTGGAGGCCGGATTAACTGTATAGATTCTAACCTTCCTGAAGAGTCTCCCGTAAGGAAATTGATTCAGTCAGTACATGATACTTTAGATGCAGCTGCGACAATAGATTTTCAACCAAGTCTTTGGCGATATTTTTCAACACCAGCATTTAAGGAAGCAATGAAACATTACGATGAACAAGTCAAGTAAGCAATATTTTTAATTGACCTATTTATTATCCGTAAATAAACTAAGATATAAATAAATATGTATTGTAAGATAAAATAAATTGATTTATATTTTTAGACTGACTAAATATTTTGTACACAAAGCTATGGAAGACTTGAAAGTGAAAGAAAAAAGCGACGATGAAAAAGCTGTTTTGGAAAAGTTACTTGAAATAGATCCTGACATTGCAGTGACTATGGCCAGCGACATGCTTTTTGCCGGAGTTGACACGGTATAAATAAATATAAAAGTAGCAGAAATTTTATTCTTACACAAGTTAAAAAAAAAACTTTCAAAATTAACGTAAATAAGCAAAAAAACATTTACGATATAGAAATTGCATAAGAAAAAATATATATTTAAAGATTATAACAGATAGCAAGAATAAAACTCTTAAAGGGATCATCATAAATTATCAATAGACTAGAGGGCGCGCGCGGTTTCGCCCGCTTATTAGGAGTGAATTCTAAAAAAACCACGAAACACGTGTTCAATAAAATATTTTTAACAGTCTGAATTTAAATTTTTATAAAAATCGGTGGCAATTTAAAGATTTTTCCATATAAACTTTCAACCCCTTATTTGAACTCTTAGGGGGTGAATTCTTAAAAACCATGAAACACGTGTTCAATGAAATTGTTTTTAAGAGTCTGAATTTTAAATTTTATAAAAATCGGTGCAGATAATTTTTTTTTTCCATACAAACTTTCAACCCCTATTTCATCCCTTTAGGGTTAACATTTTTGAAATTCCCTTCTTAGTGGATGTCCAGAATATGAAAATAAACATCTGCCCAAGTTTCACGTTTCTACCATCAGCGGTTACGGCTCTGCGTGCGTCTTACCTCAGTCAGTCAGCACAAGTCCTTTTATATATATAGATTGCTATTAAATGTTTGGTTCCTTAAATATAAACTTGTTGTTTTTGAGTCCCTTTAGACTATATGTCTATAATTATACATAATTAAATATTATAAATATATTATACTTATATAATTTACTTTCAGACGGCAAATTCAGTGATGGGAGTATTATATCAACTAGCCAAAAATCCAGAAAAACAAAATAAATTACGTCAAGAGATTTTGTCAAAACAGGAAAAAAGACCATATCTCAGAGCTTGTATTAAAGAGGCAATCAGGCTAATGCCGGTCGTGGGTGGTAACTTGAGAAAAACTACTAAGGAATACAATTTGTTAGGATATAAAATACCTAAAGATGTAAGATATTTATGTACTAGTTATATTTAGAAATATATAAAAATAATAATGATAATGAAAGTATTATAGTATTATCATTTCAAAGTTTCGATCGTTTAGAATTCCTAAATCTCAAAAATTATGTTTGTTAGAAAAACATTTTTGTAGATTACTATAGTTATCTAAAAATATATATTAATAATGTTGGGGAAATAAAGATGTAAATTTTATGACTTTTATATGAAACATTTTTTTATAATTGATGTAATTGAGTAGATTTATAAAGTAATATAAAAGAACAAATTATGTCCTTATATAATACTTTAAAGGACGTTAATAAAATTAAAATATACAAACTAATCTAGGAAGTCCTTCTATAGAGCTATATTCTACCCTTCCAAGGTTAAAAAAAAAGGTTAAAAATCTATGCTTTCTACGCCCAGTAGTTACATCAGCTGTACGATATCCGTCAGTTAGTAACGGGAATTTTATCAGAATGTAGAAGATGTACGAAATTTTAACATGTATAACTTTTTTTACAGATGTTCTTAATAGTTGCTAATCACTATATGTGTTTGATGGAAGAACATTTTCCAAAACCTATGGAATATATTCCAGAGAGATGGATTGTTGATAAAAATGATCCATTGTACTACGGAAACGCACATCCATTTGTTTATGTGCCGTTTGGATATGGAACAAGGAGTTGCATAGGTACTGTAATTTTTTTATTGTTAATTATTTCTCGTGGTGGCATAGTATTGTAGTACTAGGACAGTATCTGACTGTAAACGCGTTGCTTATGGGTTCCACCACTACTGTTATAATTATATTTATATATTTAAAATGCTTCTATTCCCCCACATTGGTAGAAAAACCACTCAACAGGCAACAAACAGGTCTTAGGTAAAGGACAGTTATATGTGAAAAGCGGGGAACTCTTTTTTTGTATTTATTAAAAAGTATTTTTTTTGGAAAGCTAATCAAATTAATGTAATAGTTATGAAGTACAGAGTCTGTGCGTCGTAAAATATGATAGTTGTGGGTTCGATTCCTACTTGATGAAATATGTTATTCTTAATTGCCTAGGCAGTGGAAAACGCAGTCGCAACTAGATTTTCTTTTACATAAATTCACAAAAAAAATTCGTTGAGTTATATAAGTCTCGCTGATATATCTAATTTAAATTTAATGTTTTTTCTAATAGGCCGCCGTATAGCCGAACTGGAAATAGATACATTTGATGGCAAGATAATAGAAAATTTCCAAGTAGAGTGGTTTGGCGAACCGATAAGGTTCCGTGCAAGTTCTCTGTACTATTTGATTGGACCATACAATTTTATTTTTAAGGATATTTAAATTTATATTATATTCTATTTTCTTTAAAAAAATGCAAAAAAAAATAATGTGTATAAAAAATATTGTAGTTGTATATATAAATTTAATAAATATTAACATATATTTTTTTAGGGTAGGTGCATAAAAAAGTGAACATCGTTTTTATTTGCTGTGTGTAATATTTATTAAAAATATTTCTTTTAACATCATAATATGCACTAAAATATAACATACCCATTTACGATTACTCCTATAAGTTCACCTACAACTTTATAACAAATTTTGAAAGATAGGAACGCAGCGGTCACCTCTTCCACCATAGCGGTCATGCCATCACCCTTTTCCTAGTGCAAAATTCCTCACATCTCACATCAAATCAATTATCAATTATTATAAAATTTTAGCATGTACTTATTCCCGACTGCTAAGGAAGGGTTATGTTTTTCGCGCGTATCTTGTATGTATGTAATATTCTTTATTACCTCATATCTCCAGAACCGCTGAACGGATTTTCATATATGAGGTGTCATTAGATTTGTATTAGCAGCCCAAGTGTTCTTAGATAGGTGACGTTAATAAAAAATAACCATGGCGGCTGTGGTACGCCATTGGACTTAGTGAAAAAAAAAAATTTCGTTTCCAATACTATAATACGGGTATCAAATTCAAGAGCTCAATTTTAAGATTTCAAAAAGGTATATCATGATTATCATTACTATAATAAATTCTAACAAAAAAATGAAAAATAAAAAAATATTTGTAAAAACAAAAACCCCGACTGCATCAAACTAAAAAGAAAATAAACAAGCCCAATAGTTTATTAGGATTAACAGTCGGGACCTATAAGTAATTCTTCAATCAATAAAATCTTCACCAGGAACCCTACATAATTTAAAGAGGTCCCGACTGTTAATTCTAATAAACTATTGGGCTTGTTTATTTTCTTTTTAGTTTGATGCAGTCGGGGTTTTTGTTTTTACAAATATTTTTTTATTTATAGTTATGTAATTTAATATATATTGTAATGTGAATAATTCTTAAATATACATATATAGACATTCGCTTAACCTTAGATCTAAGTAAAATTTTGTAAAATAATGTAAAGTTAAAAATATAATTTTCCTATTATAGGTATTAATTGTATGTAAACGATAATGTAATTAATATATATGATAAGGAAATTAATACATTTAAAAAGGGTACGGACCAAGTGTCTGTAGTGTTAAGAAATAAAAAAAAAAACTTTATAACAAAGATTAATTCTATAATTAACTATTCACAATAATCACTATCACAAATGGAGTCCATCAAGCACTCAATTGTTCAGTTATCGGAGCATTTCAACCATCAAATGGCTGAATTCCAAAAAAATCTCCAAAGTGCTTCAATACCGGCTACAAGTCCCACATCTAACTTGGCTTCGCAATTCAACATATTCAGGGATTTTGTGTTATCATCACTAGAGGCACTGCAAATACAAGTTACTCTTCTCTCAAAGAAGTACGATGTATTGGAGATGAGAAGCAGAAGAAAAATACTCTTAATTCATGGAATTCCTGAATCCAAGAATGAGAATGTAACTCAGCTTACTTTAAATGAATTCTCTAGTCGCTTAAAGATAGATGGTATTTCTGTGGAAATTATAAGTCGCTGCCACCGTATGGGAAACATTACCCCATAGAAGCCACGACACGACATACTCATCAGGTTTAAGGATCTAGCTAATAGAGATAGTGTGTGATTTGCTAAATCCAATCTTAAAAATACTGCTATCACCATATCAGAATTCTTAACCAAGGAGCGTCATGGTGTCTTTATGAGTGCACGTCAAAGGTTTGGTGTTTCTAAGTGCTGGACGCGGGATGGCCGAATCTTTATTATTGATGCAAGCGGTAAGCGTCACCAAATATTAACTCACACTGAGCTAGATCCAGTCACAAAAGGTAGTGTGCAGGTTTCTTCACAAAGATCTTTGATGTCTACTGGTGCTGGTGTTAGTAACAACACTAAAGATTATAAACAATTAACTCAAGCCATCAGGTCCAAAAGCCTAGTAAAGAAATGATTGGCGTAAACCAGAAAGATATTTATTAAATAAAAACATTGCTGTGCTCCACTGATATAACTTAATTAAATCCTGTACTATTTTGATATTTATTTTACTAAAAAATCACTTTCAAGTTGTTCTATACTTTATAAATTAATATATATATACTTTTTTTTTTGTAAATTAGATTTTATAATTGTTTGGTATTGCTATATATAGTTGTTATCGTTAGTGCATTTTATTAATTCTATTTTATTATTATATTTATTTGTTTTAGGTATTTATATATTACTATAATGAGCCATATACTGAATATAAGTAGCAGTTCCTTTAATGCCGCTAGTATTTATGATTCAAATGATAGTTTTTACAGTACATCTATGCCTTTAGATACGCTTTTGGAATCCAAATTTTCTACTGCTCCTAAAAACTTCAATGTCATCCATATAAATTCCCAAAGTATCCCTGCACACTATCCTGATCTCCTTTCTTCCCTTAATGTAAAAAATATCCATGCTATACTTGTATCCGAAACCTTTCTAAAACCTTGCCTTCCTTCAACTTCCTACTCCATACCAGGATTCCATCTAATACGTAATGATCGTATAGACAAAGGTGGTGGGGGTGTGGCTATTTACCTTCGTAGTCATATACCTTTCACCATACTTGATAAATCTAACACTCAACACTCAGAAGCTGCTGAACATATTTTTGTAGAAATCCAGCTTGGTACTTTAAAAATTTTACTGGGAGTTTTGTATAGTCCATCTTTACACGTTAATTATTTTCAATCGTTTGAAACATTACTGGAGAAGTATGTATATACAGTAGATGGCGCCCCCGTATGGGCGGACGCCTTGAATCGGCAAAACATCGCCCTGCTGCGACGTGCGCAGAGGGTGATGGCCATCCGGGCGATAGGGGGGTATCGGACCATCTCCGGTGAGGCAGCGTGCGTGCTGGCCGGAGTCGTGCCGTGTGACCTGGACGCGACGTCTCTGGCGTCGACCTATTGCCGGCGTCGGGGCCTCGCGTCCGGGGAACCGGCAAGCCCAGCGCGCACCGAGGAGGAGCGGGAAGCCGCAATAAATATGTGGGAATCCCGGCTGGCGACACCAACTGCCGGCCGGTTGATGATCGAGGCTGTTCGTCCAGTGTTCCGCCAGTGGTTAGCGCGACGTCACGGCGTCCTAACCTTCCGCACGACACAGGTACTCACGGGGCATGGTTGCTTCGGGGGTTACCTGTGTCGGATCGCCGGGAGGGAGCCCGACGCTCGCTGCCACCACTGCGACGACTGCCTCGATGAGACGGCCCAGCACACGTTGGAGGTGTGCACAGCCTGGGCGTCTCAACGTCGCGCTCTGCGCGACGTCATAGGGGACGACCTCTCTCTGCCGACCGTAGTCAAGGCCATGGCCGGCAGCGAGACGTCGTGGGATGCGGTCTCCTCCTTCTGCGAGGCAGTGGTGCTCGAGAAGGAGTCTGCGGAACGGGCGAGGGAGGCTATTGCCGAACTCGCCATCCGCCGTAAGAGACCGGGTCGCCGGAGGGCGGCACACGATCGCCGCCTTCCGCCCTAATGAGCCAGAGGGCGGTCAGCTTGGGGAAGCTGGCCGCCTACTAACCTGGCCCGAGTAGTCGCGCGCAGGATGCTCCCGCGCGCTACTCCGAGCAGGCCGTCGAGGGTGACCACACACCCTTGACTCCGCGACGTGCCTTGCAGGCTCCCGCCGCCGCGTTTCGCGGACGACTATTGTCCCCGCGTCTCACGGCCAGTGGCGGTCGAGGAGGAGCACCGTGAGGTTTTAGTGGGTATTCGGACGGCCTAACATCTGCCAATCCGCGAGTCCCACATAACCGCGCTCGAGTCCCCACTCGGGCCGGTATCCGTAACAGGATTTCCTCACGAAAAAAAAAAAAAAAATGTATATACAGTAGATCATACTATTTTAATGGGAGATTTCAACACTTGTATAATCAAAAACGACAAGAGTGCTAAGAGTCTTAAAAACATCATCGAAAGTTCAAACCTGCATCTGCTTCCATCTAGCGCTACACACTTTTTCCCCCATTGCTCTCCTTCTCTCCTTGATCTGATTATTGTATCGTCCCTAAATCACGTAAATCTTCATGGCCAATTCCCTGCAGAAGCATTTTCTTACCTTGACCTCATTTACCTTTCCTATAAAATTAAACCACCAAAATTAAAACCTACTGTTGTCATGCGTCGTAACTTTAAAAACTTTGACAACAATATTTTTTTATACGATCTGAATTTAATTGATTGGACGAGTGTTTTTGCCGCTTCAACAGTTGACTTGAAAATGGAAATATTTAACTCGATTTTAGTAGAACTTTTTGATATCCATGCACCCTTAAGACCTGTTAAATTAAAGCATTTACCTGCACCATGGCTGACACAAGAAATTAGGGCATTAATGACAAGACGAAATAATGCAAAAAGTAAGTACAAACATAATCCATCTGATGTCAACTTATCTAAATATAAGCGATTACGCAATGCATGTAACAAGTTGCGTAGGGATGCACAACGGAATTACATACACCTGGATGGAAAAATTTTCTACCAATTAAAACGAAAATTTCATAAGCCACTTCCCTCCTTCTTCCCATTATCGACTATGTCGATTCCTGTTGCCTTGACTTATCACAAGTACACCTAGATAAACTAGAGCGCCTACAAAATCTCTGTATCAGATACATTTTTAATTTGAGAAAATTCGATCATATATCCTCATATCGCAATAAGCTACAATGGTTGACGGTTCGGCATCGTCGATATTTCCATGTACTTTGCACTCTCTATTCCATTCTTTTCAACCTCCGCTCCAAAAGCGACAACAAGTTAAAGGTACCTATGTGTAATACAGTAAGTAGGTTTCAATGATTCCTTCACTGTGAAAAGCGTCTTTTTGTGGAATGACTTGATCTTCTATCCGTCACTGTAAATCAGTTCACGTCTTCAAAAAATCCTTGAACCAGTACTATTTGGCAAAACAAAATAATATTTAGTATGTGTGTGTGTGTGTGTGAAAACACACACAGTGTTTTTTTTTTTTTATTTTTTTTCCTCTTATGAAAAAGTATATTTATATATATGTAATGTAATGTACGTAATATTAGTATATATATATATATATATATATATATATATATATATATATATATATATATATATATATATATATATATATATATATATATATCCATACCTATATTATAAATTCGAAAGTAACTCTGTCTGTCTGTCTGTCTGTCTGTCTATCTTTTACGCAATCAGGGCCAAACCGCTAATTCAATTGTAATAAAATACTCATACAGAGATACTTGAGGGTCTTCGGATGAACATAGGCTACTTTTTTTTCTCATATTTGTAATATTGTCGATATATACTAATATATTAAAATATTTTTTAATTTGACAGGCAATTTATTCCGCCATGTTAATAACAACCGACCGTTGCTAAGCAACGGTTTGCAAAGTTAATTTGTTGTTATAAGCAAACGTCACCCAAAATGAGCTTGCTTAACGCATACATGGCGTGCGCCGACTCAACCTTATGAGATACATAAAAATAATGTTTTACAAAAATATTGTCCTTAAATAATGATTAAAAAAGTCCGCGATACATATACCATGTTTATCTCTGAAGGTTGAGCAAAAGTAACCATTTTAATTAATTTACTCTATATTTATCGGGTTTTTGTTGTATGTATTTCCTATAATTTGATATTGATCCTTATGAAAATGAATATAATAGTCACTTTTAGCATTTTATCTAGATTGAAATTAGAGTTTACTGTATAACATTCTAATAAATAATTAAGGAGATGTCACTGATTCGAAATGACGTTGCCTACGAGCGGCATAGTATGACCGACGCGAACGGGCAAATGAAACTTTGACGGTTTTGTAACATTTTCATACATTTTCGAACTACTGTTAATTTTTATGTAATTATTTACTGTTTATAATTTATACTTTTCTTTGGTTCTCCGCTTAGTCGAGTAGTAGGTTAGTTAGATTTTCATTAATTTCTTGGTGTGGTGTAAGTTGCGACCCTGCGCGGCATCGGCATAATATTATTTAGGTATTAAGGAAAGTATTGTTCGTTATTTCATCTTGGTTGGATGGTTATCTATACTATATTTTTTTGTTATTTTGGACAGTAGCTCGGGGAAATAGAAAGACAGACAGAGACAAAAATATATATTTTTTATTGTATTTGAGTATTATGTAATTAACCACACGCACTTTCAAAAACATAGCACAACACATTTAATTTTAATTCTTTTAAATAGTTGTTTTAGGTACTTTGATAATATTAATAATGTAGCTGGTTTTGTTTAGTTTTTTTTTATTAATATTTTATTGGTTACGTTTACTTATATTTTTTTCATCTAAATTAGTTACATATTTTCAAAAACTATTTCATAAATATATCTAATAAGCATTCGTATAGTTTAAGCGGGCGAAGCCGCGTCCGGGTCCGCTAGTATATATATATATATACCTATGTATATTTTTCTGTATTTATTATATAAGTATTATATGTAAACTATATCACACCTATAATGTTGTATATTTATTTTGGGTCTCATAAATATTGTGATTATTAACAAACTTTTTATGCACTACACGGTTCCTATATTATTATTTTATTGTAAACTAGCGGCCCGCCCACGGCTTCGCCCGCTTAAAATACATGATTATTGATTTAAGCAGAATTGATTGACAACTATAATAAAATAAAATAAATAAATAAATCAGCTTCACGCTGTATCCCGCACACAGCAGGGTAGGCAGAGGGAACCTAGTGTTAAGACACTCCGTTCCTCACTTTCTGCCGAATTCTGGAGGCATTGCGTGTTGAGTGGCTGAACTCAACGCCGCGCTTAACCTCGACATCAGAGCGAAGAAATGGAAATATAAATTTAAGTAAATATTTCATCTCCTCGAGTGGGGATCGAACCCACAACCAGTCGGTTTTGCAGTCACACCTCGTGCCGCTGCGCCACGACTGGCCTCACACTCTATAATAGAATGACAAACAAATATAAAGACAACATACAACAACATATATAATATAAAGACAACTATAATGACTTCTAATATGATTTTTTGTTACTTTAATTTGTAATATTCTATTATGATTTTTTTACGACATTATCGTAACTTCTGTAAGAATTTTTGATTGTTTCGAACTAAAAATATGACCAATGTCGATATTTGATATTCATAAAATATACATAAAGCTAATTATTTATTATATATATACATATATATATATATATATATATATATATATATATATATATATATATATATATATATATATATATTTGTAACATTACGTTCTTTTTACCTATGTTATGTTTTTTAAAGCTCTGTTAAATGTGCTGATGTCACTTAACAATTGTACTGCTTCAGAAACAGTCTTAAATGTAAAATTATTAATTTGGTTAAGGGTTCATAATATTCTTTGTAAAATAACTGTAATGTTTGCATATTAACTCCTGTTTGCATATTATTAGATAAATGAATAATTGGTAAATATGTAGTTATTACAGAGTACACGTAGAAAGGATGTTTTTAGGCATTTTTATATAGATTTATTTCAAACGAACGAACGAACCAAAAAATCTATGTATTTACTTGATATTTTTTTGAAGATCAAATCGTTCTTTATCTCTGTGTTGAATTAATTACGATTTAAACTTTACTGTTACGATTTATGAAGGTAATCTCTACTAACAATTCAATTTTGTTTACTTAAAATAAATAAATCAGCTTCACGCTGTATCCCGCTCATAGCAGGGTAGGCAGAGGGAACCTAGTGTTAAGACACTCCGTTCCCCACTTTCTGCCGAATTCTGGAGGCATTGCTTGTTGAGTGGCAGAACTCAACGCCGCGCTTAACCTCGCCACCAGAACGAAGAAATGGAAATATAAATTTAAGTTAATATTTCATCTCCTCGAGTGGGGATCGAACCCACAACCAGCTGGTTTTACAGTCACACTTCTTGCCGCTGCGCCACGACTGGCCTTGTTTACTTTATTGTAAAAAATATTGTATAATAGTGCTTCAAAAATATATATTTTTATCAACAGTCATATAATCAAGACGTTTCGAATGTCATTCTTTAGCCAGGGTCATACCAGCGCGATTTCTATATAACATTCGCTGGCAAGCTAATGCCTTGAGTTCATTCAAATGACGATAACTTTTTTTTTATTGAACCGATTTTGATGAACCAAACTTTAGAACCTAAATTGAGTTAAAACAAAGCAATTGGTGAAATTTTCAAGTAAATCGGTTCAGTAGTTTCAGAGAAAAATGCGGACAACAATATGTCGACAGACAGACAGACAGACAGACAGACAGACAGACAGACAGACAGACAAGAAATTCAAAAAAAATCTTTTTGCTTTCTATTAGTCTTTTTAAGTATCCCTCTATCCATTTCAGTCAAAATTACTAAATGTACAGACAAAATATTTTTACTGTCTTATTATATATAGAGATGTTTACGCCCAAGGTTACCTGTAAGAGATCACTAATAGTGATAAGGTCGCCTTTGCATGCTAATTATACTTCTACAATTATTGATTCTATTTTGTTTTTATGTACTTATAGTTTGTGTGTGCAATAAAGCATTTTATCTATCTATCTATCTATATATTTTTGATTTGTACCTGTTATTTCTATAGTCGAATGTTCCCTTTACAATGAAATTAAGGTAAACCAAATTACTAATTTTATAAATTATGGTGCTTCATTCTATACGGGAAAATGTCTAAAAGCAAATTAAGCAATTGGGCATTACATTATAAAAAAAAACATTCTTTCTCACGGAAGGAATCGTTTACATTTCTTTTCAGATAGAAAACACCAGTAATAAGCAACATCATTATAGGATAACATTAATCCTTTTTCGTGCTCTGCCACTCAACACGCAATGCCTCGGAAAATCCGGCGAAAAGTAAGGAACGGAGTGTCTTAACACTATGTTGTCTCTCTCCTTACTCTACTATACGCTAGGGATATAGCTTGAAGCGGATTTTTAGGGTTCTGTACCTTTTCAGAAAAAAAGAAACCCTTATAAGATCATTTTATTGTCCGTCCGTCTGTCTGTCTGTTTGTCTGTCAGGACCTTTTATCTCAGGAATGCTTGGAGGTATCGAGTTAAATTTCAAACTATATACCTAGATCTCAACCCCATGATTTCCTGATAAAAAAGTATTTCTATATTTACTGAAAAAAAGATATGACTGTTTATATAGCAAAATCGCGTATTTCGATACTATGAAGGGAATAAAAATTAATAGGGTACTTCTGGTTACCTTGGAATTATGAAATTTGGCAGCTAGCATCTACAGGTAGTGTTACTTCAGGAAGAAATCTAAAAACTATTCTTTTCTGTTAAATCCTAAAAAACAATAACCTTAAAATGGGGGCAATATTTGGTATTACAGCCGCTAGTTCAAGTGAGGTATCTAGCTAAGTAGATGAAAGGGCTTTGGCTAAGCTAAGCCTGAATTTCACAAAAAAACTCGAGATCTCCAATTTTTGTACAAAACCCTCGGTGGGCGAGCCTGACTCACGCTTATCTGGTTTATTAATCTTTTTTATATAATCTTGCGTTGTACAGACAAAGTTAAGAACTCTATACTACTTTTAAAACTTATGTATCGCTGTAGGATAGTGAATAGAGAATCAAAAATATCACCCATAATATAATTTGATTAATTATAAAGATTTTATACAAGAGTCATTAGAGGCCACCGTGGCACAAGCATATGACTGTCAACGCCACGTAAGGACGGACGATTGCAGTTGGTTCGATTTTCACTCTGGGATATCAATCATTGTTTAGTAATATTTTTATTTCTTCGCTCTGGAAACAAGTCAAAACGGGAGCTTAAGTTCCGTCATTCAACACGCAACGTCTCGAAAGTTCGGCGGAAAATGCAGAACAGAGTGTCTCAACACTAGGTCCGCTCTACCCCCCCTGCTATATGCGGAGTACAGCGTAATGTTGAAAAAAAGGCAAGGTATAATTTTTCCTATATCATTGAGGTATAGATTCAATTCAACCTCATTGCATTGTTTGTGTATGCATAGCTTCAGGCTGATATGCAAAGTAATTACTGTTAGCACAGAGACCTTCTGTGTGACGTTAGTATTGTAATGATTTTATATTAATTAGTTTTAATATTCGCAATAATTTATTATAAAAATGTAAATCAACCTCTTTGTTGAATAAAAAGATGTTTTTAAATAAAATAAAATAGAACTGTCACGAGAGAACATTAATAAAAAGGACGCTTTATGTAGTCGGAAAATTATAATAACTATATAATAATATTTTATACTAATTAGATATACTTTTAGACTTGGAGCGGAAGAATAAAGAGAATCTCTAGAATGATACATTGTATTAGAATTTAAGATAGACATTGTACAAGTTTAACAGTATTTAACTCTGGAAGAAATATAAGTTCTGTAAAAGCCTCCAGGTGTTTGATTTCTTTACATCTCAGAAGCGGGATGCGCCCTATAGTGAAGTACGTAAAAAAAAACATGCAAACCAAACTTTACACTGCTAGCTTTAGTATGTATAGCTTTTGATTGTAAATTTAGTCACTTTAGAATTTTCATTGTATATCTTATTAGAATAGTATGAAGATTGATAAGTGGTTAGCGTACCATAGATGATACGGTGAGCGGGCCGTACATGAAGTGGTTAGCGTAGATGATCTATGGATGATACGGTGAGCGGGCCGTACATGAAGTGTTTAGCGTAGATGATACCATGGATGATGCGGTGAGCGGGCCGTACATGAAGTGGTTAGCGTAGATGATGCCATGGATGATGCGGTGAGCGGGCCGTGCATGAAGTGGTTAGCGTAGATGATACCATGGATGATACGGTGAGCGGGCCGTACATGAAGTGGTTAGCGTAGATGATACTATTGATGATACGGTGAGCGGGGCGTACATGAAGTGGTTAGCGTAGATGATACCATGGATGATGCGGTGAGCGGGCCGTACATGAAGTGGTTAGCGTAGATGATGCCATGGATGATGCGGTGAGCGGGCCGTGCATGAAGTGGTTAGCGTAGATGATACCATGGATGATACGGTGAGTGGGCCGTACATGAAGTGGTTAGCGTAGATGATACCATGGATGATGCGGTGAGCGGGCCGTACATGAAATGGTTAGCGTACCATAGATGAAATGAAAAAGTAGTAATATGTATTTTGAGTTAGTGAGCCTGCTTGCTCGCTGGTCGGTGGTGACCGCGGGTTACGTCAGGTAGTGTATAGTAGAGGTGATTTGAAATTAAATTAATATTTTTGGTTATTTATATTGGTTATTTTAGTATTTTTTTTTTTGTTTTACTTTTGATTTATTTATTGACATTTTGATGATCCATTTTGAATAATTTTAGAATGATATTTAAAAGAGAATGCTTTTGAATTGACAATTCAAATATTTCAATCAATTTACTAAGATTATTAGTTTTTAATGAAATTTATTGCATTCATTTGAGGGATATGGAGTCGGATTCTGAGACTGCTGACACCTCGGAGGAACCTCCCAGTGGAATGAGGGCAATGAGAAAAGAAAAGGGCAATTTATTGAAAATACAAAACATTAGAAGAGATCTTCGCGGCCGTAGGAGTCGTCTACATCTTCTGATGAGTGGTTCGACTGATGTGATAAAGCGCGTCTATGAAATAAAGAGTTGTTGAATAAAGAACTTCTTACTGGTATACAAAGGCAATGTTCAGATTTATAAATTTGTGTATAAAAGATAGAGATTAGTCATATTTTAGTTAATAATAATATAAAAAATATTAGATTATGTTTAAATATAATTCTGCAGTTTGACACGATCAACACCTAAATTGTAAATTGTAGAAAATTGACTCAGATAAGTAAATAAATGTGCTGAAATATATAATTGGGACTAGAAGCAGACTATACATTTTGCTCTTTTGATTATAATGAGTTTTGAGTGAAAATATTTCGAATCGGCAACTAAAATTAAGAAAAATCTGAGTAAAATTATGGTCGGCTTCTTAAACAAATGAAGCTAATACTATGCAATATTAAAAAATACGCGAATATTTCTGTTATGCTATGCTATTGATTGTTTGTATTAGGATACTCGATAAACCTTTAAGAAATAGTAAAAACCAGAAGATTTATTGATTTATCTTAGCTCCTATATCATGCATTTAAAGTAGAACGTAGTCTCAATCGAGTCAGGATCAGGATCAGGTCAGGATTAGGATTAGCATCAGGTATGGTCATAATAGTGTTGGTTTGGTCTGCTAGTCCAAAACGCCGAATCTTATTCTTTCTTTAATCTTATTTTTATGTAATTTCTACTATTAATTATTGTAGCAACAAATATATTAAACGACAAAAAAAGCACAGCATAAGGTACTGCCATCAGTGACCTACAAATGTCGATTTTTTTTTATTTCAGTAAAGAAAGATTAAATATGTATTTTTTCCAATTTCAGGAAACTAAATCCATATATGATTTTTACTGCAATTTAGTACCATATGTATCTATACGTATATTCTGGCATTTTCGAGCGAGTGCTTTAATGTCAATATCTGCATTACGCATACTTAAGCAAATTAATTTAGTCACTTTGTAAGCTAATACTAGTAAACTTCTTAGCTTCTCTTTACCTCTTCTGGACCTCTGTCCAGGGGATGGTTCACGATCATTTACCTTTTGAAAATTCATCAGATAACCAAATAAGAGACGTCACTTGCTAGTGTTCTAGGCCTAAAGGTTTTTGTAGCATTGTTTACGTTAAAAATTATATGAAAAATCCTTTATTTTTTTCTTATAAATCATAATTTTTAAAATTAGTTTTACTCTTTAAAATTGCTCACCTTTGATATTTGTATCAAAATTCAGTATGTTTTCACTTGTAAAAATTGAGGTAAAACCTACTGTGATCAAATTCGGTTACTCAGAATCGGTTCTTTGCCGAGTAAACTTTACAATCCCAAGAATATCTGGTGTTTTAAGTCACTTAATATATATAGTTCAAAGATGATCGTTTCGAATATTTCAACTATGGTTAGAGATTTCTGTGTTAAGTTAAGGGACCACATTGTATTACTAAATCAAAATCAGCACGCTCATATTGCAGGAGTTTAAAATTTGGAAATCTTTGTATAATCGTTATTGCGTTTTTCATGAGACATTTAAGACGTTAATGTTTTACATAAGATGAAAAAAAATATTTACTATGTTTTGCCTTATAATTGTTGTAAAAACTCCTTATCATCTTATAAATATTGTTTTAACTATGTATATATATGTTCAATAATAATAAGTCTGGATATTAGAATATATTTAAGCTTTTGTATTTTTCCTTTGCGAATTAACGTGACCGTATTTATATATATTTGTATGTATTCTCTTTACTTTCTCTTTATTTTGTTTTGTACAGGAAAGTATTATTATTATTATGTAGGATATTTGTAATTATAGCGGCTACTATTATAGGAGTTTCAAATGTTAATACGCTATTCTTATTATTTCATATATTTATTTTTATATTATTTAGAGTGAAATCAAAGTTGATCATTAACGGAAAATTTATCACACGAAACAAAAAAGAGCAAAATTTTATACACTGAAGGAAGAAAAAAAGTTAACAATAATACGAAAAGAAAAGTTACAAAAGCAAAACTGATAGGTGATAGCAAGAACTTATAAACTTTAAATTGTATATAGTCAATATACATATAGATAAACAAGCATGTAGCTAGTTGACATCAGAACATATTTATATTTATGTGTGTATGATTTAATATTATTTTATGCAAAACTGAAATTTACACTACATATTTCTTTGCCGACAAAAACAAAACCGACAGACATTTTAATAAATCGTTTTGGTTTATTAATAGTGCCCCAATAATAGATTATCCCGTATTTCTTCCACGTACCGATAAGTTACAATTTCGTTATATGTATGTATAGGTAAACCACTGAGAGAATTCAAAAGTCTTCTGGTCACAAAAAATAAAGATTTTTTGTAAAGTAACATGACAAATCTTGTATTTAATGCACATGTCGTTTGATAACATGATTGTAGTAGCTCCATAAGACGCGATAGCTTAATAAGTAAATTTGTTGAAAATCAATTAGGCAGCTGCAATATAAGAATACGTTTTATTTGTAATCGACCGAATGTAATGAATTTATAAAAAAATTTTGATTTTTACTGTTTTTGTGAGTAGCATCAGGAGATTGCACGAAGTAGGATGGCCGAATGTAATGATTTTATATTAATTAGTTTTCATATTCGCAATAATTTATTATAAAAATGTAAAACAACCTCTTTGTTGAATAAAAAGATGTTTTTAAGAAAAATAAAATAGAACTGTCACGAGAGAACATTAATAAAAATTACGCTTTATGTAGTCGGAAAATTATAATAACTATATAATAATATTTTATAATAATTAGATATACTTTTAGACTTGGAGCGGAAGAATAAAGAGAATCTCTGGAATGATGATATATTGTATTAGAATTTAAGATAGACATTGTACAAGCTTCACAGTATTTAACTCTGGAAGAAATATAAGTTCTGTAAAAGCCTCGAGGTGTTTGAGTTCCTTACAATATAATACGAGAGGGTGCGCGCGGCTTCGCCCGCTTATTACGAGTGAATTCTAAAAAAACCACGAAACACGTGTTCAATAAAATATTTTTAACAGTCTGAATTTATGAATTTAAATTTTTATAAAAATCGGTGGCAATTTAAAGATTTTTCCACATAAACTTTCAACCCCTTATTTGAACCCTTAGGGGCTGAATTCTTAAAAACCATGAAACATGTATTCAATGAAATATTTTTAAGAGTCTAAACTTCGAATTTTATAAAAATCGGTACAGATAAAAAAAAAATCCATACAAACTTTCAACCCCTATTTCATCTCTTTAGGGTTAAAATTTTTTAAATTCCCTTCTTAGCGGATGTCCAGAATATGAAAATATCTGCCCAAATTTCACGTTTCTACCATCAGCGGTTACGGCTCTGCGTGCGTCTTACCTCAGTCAGTCAGCACAAGTCCTTTTATATATATATATATATATATATATATATATATATATATATATATATATATATACATATATATATATAAATATATATATATAAATATTTTTAAGAGTGTAAACTTCGAATTTTATAGAAATCGGTACAGATAAAAAAAAAATCCATACAAACTTTCAACCCCTATTTCATCTCTTTAGGGTTAAAATTTTTTAAATTCCCTTCTTAGCGGATGTCCAGAATATGAAAATATCTGCCCAAATTTCACGTTTCTACCATCAGCGGTTACGGCTCTGCGTGCGTCTTACCTCAGTCAGTCAGCACAAGTCCTTTTATATATATATATATATATATATATATATATATATATATATATATATATATATATATATATATATTACTATTAGCTTCTTAAGATTGTTTGACTTTTCAATAGCTGCATGATATGTTTCTAACGTGTTAAGCATGTATACGGTGCACCATGTTTTGCCTGGGCTCTTTGTATTTTTGACCATTCAATATCATAAATATTGTTTTGGATCGTCGATCGTAGTCGAGCAAAATCTAAGCTCTTCTTTATTCCGTTATGTTTTTAATCTTACTTATTCTTTTTATCAATATTTACAGATTTTGATAAAACGTTTTTGATAAAACTATAATGTGAAAAGGCGTATTGCTGCCGGTAACAGGATTAACGGAGCCTTAGTATTGATGAGACGGTGAAATGTCAGCACAGCTGCGCGTTTGGCCGCATGCACTGTTGGTACTGACGCTGTTAAACAGCAGCGAAATGTGGGTATTACAGAAGAAGAATGAAAGAAAGATGAATGCCGTGGAGATGCAATATGCGGAGTCAGCGTAGCTGATCGAATCCGCAATGAAGAGATACACAAAAAGACAGGTACTAGCGAGGACGTTACGGCGAGAATGAAGAAGAACTTGCTCAGGTGATTTTGTGCACGTTGAACGAATGAGTGATAAAATGATCAAAAAGTGAGTGGTAAAAGAGATAAGGGGAGACCTCGGTTGACCTTCGAAAACATAGAGTCAAATATGGTGGAGAAAGGTCACGTAAAAAGCATGAGGACCCACCGGAGGGCATGTATGCATGTTTGAAGAGGTTGATGACAATGGACGAGGCGACAGAGGTATGTAGAGACCGTAGCGTTTGGCGCTCCGTTCTCTCTGACTATCCCACTAGGGATAAAGCGTGAAGTTAAGTTTTATAAAACTGTACCGAGGTATAGCTTTTACATCATAAAAAACACAGGTTACATTTATATAAGTATTTTTTTAACAATAATAAATAATAAGTTTAATTGGATGAGGCCGCACGTGGATCGATAATGCAACATTATACATGAAAATTCACATTTAAATTTGGTAAGCATTTCTTCCTGTAAACTATGTAACGGACATTTTATATTGCAATGCTTAATACAGAACTTTCCTCACGCAATTATATTATTTTAAATTGTTTATCTATCTATGGAAGAGGCAGCGCTTCTTTTACAGGAACATTATATAGGGTAAAATATTTTAAGAACATTATATAGGGTAAAATATTTTAATATTTTAATTAAGTACGCATAGAAATTAATCAAGATTTCTTTAGGTATGGACTTACTCCACAGTTTAGAAGTAGGTCTTTTTGTCATTTCATGATGTTTATTCAGATGTGTATTTCGTGTGACGCAGTTACGCATATATAGGGGAGAGGGGGGTAGCTTTGAACAGGGGCACCTTTGAAAATATGTCTTAACAGAGCTATTTTAAAAAGAAATTTTGGTAGATTTTTTTTGAGTAGTGACTGCACTAATCTGCACACGTGTCACTTGTCGCCGCTGATATATGCGAACCAGTTGTTGAGTTACGAGGAATGTTTGATTTTGAGTAAAATTTTATGCATTTTTAAATAAGCGCGTAAGGATCGCAGGGATCCAATTCAAGGTATATGGTTTTATTTTTTCCTCTTTTAGTTAGAATGTTTCATATATCATGCAATAAACTAGAAATCACTACAATTTTTAAACATTTACTTGAAAAAAAAACGTTTGTAATTTTTTTATTACCACTGAGGCAGCTTTGAACAAAATAAAGGGGGCAGTTTTGAATATTATTATATGTAAAAAAATACCGCGAAAGAAAAACAAAATTAGACTACAACTTAATAAATATTGGAGACTTCGTTTTAGCGAATGTCTCATCATCTGTGAATAATAAAAAAGTAGCTTGTATTTTTTTTCATTCTTGAGAAAGAGGACAAGTGCTATGTTAGTTTTTCAAAAGTCTTACGTAGACTAGACTTGAGGCCAGTCACGGCGCTGCGGCACGAAGTATGACTGTACAAAAGACAGGTTGTGGGTTCGATCTCCACTCGAGGAGATGAAATATTTTGTTTTATTTTCATAATATTAGATTTATTCTATGATTGATCCCATAATGTTCATTACTTCTAGGAAGCCAAAGCTACCTTTTTGTTTGTACGTTTTTTAAAGTCTATTAATAATAAATTAAATAAATAAATTAGCTTCACGCTGTATTTACACCCGCACACAGCAGGGTAGGCAGAGGGAACCTAGTGTTAAGGCACTCCGTTCCCCACTTTCTGCCGAATTCTGGAGGCATTGCGTGTTGAGTGGCAGAACTCAACGCCGCGCTTAACCTCGACACCAGAGCGAAGAAATGGAAATATAAATTTAAGTAAATATTTCATCTCCTCGAGTGGGCTTCGAACCCACAACCAGTCGATTTTTGCAGTCACACCTCGTGCCGCTGCGCCACGACCGGCCTCTCTTTTAATAATATTAAAGTTATTTAAGACTAGTACTAGTACAATCGCAATATTAATCTAGGTATATTATTTTTTTAAGTTAACATGGTACTGATATTTGATCTCCATCGTTTCTAATGTTAAGTTTATTAATAAAAGGACTTAAAAGCCTTTTAATTTCATTGAATTCGATGATAGTTCAAAACTGCCCCATATATGTTCAAAGCTACCCCGCAAGCTTTGAACATTTGACTACTGCTACTAAAGTTGATATTGCACCTTTACCTTATATATTTTTCTACATATGATGCTACGATTGTGTGGCACAATAGTTGGACTAAGCATTGTGAAATAGTAAAGAAGTTAAAAACTGTAGAATTTTTAGATATGACACAAAGTTTAAAAATCGTTCGAATGTGCCCCCCTCTCCCCTACTAATAACGAAAACACATACTACCACAAAAATACTACTAAAGATTAATCAACTTTGAACTTTGCCGCCAATACCTACGACTCGATTTCGGCCAGTCGTGGCGCGGGGGCACAAAGTGTGACGTGTAGAATCGATCGATCGACATTTATAATATCATTTCTTCGCTCTGGTGTCGAGGCAAAGCGCGGCGTTCTCAACTCAACACGCAATGCCTTGAGAACTCGGCGGAAAGTGGGGAACGCAGTATCTTAACACGAGGATACAGCGTGAATTTAAGTAAAAATTAAAATAAAATGGTTTTTGCATGTATAATAATTTTAAGGTACAAATATAATATTTAAATTAAATAATAAATACTATAAAAGCTATGAAAGTTTTTACTAACAAATTGTAAACATCAAAAATTATCTCACAGACTAAAATGGTTGCCGTTTTTTATCAACACATTTGTTTATATTTAAGTCTGATAACATAAATGGTATGAATGTTTGTAAATAAAAAATATTGTACTATATGTACTAATTGTGGGTTAAAATTTCATTCGACACATTTGATATTTCTTAAAATATTTTTAGAAAAATGAGGCCGTGAGTTCCGTCTCTTGCTATCGCATTTCTTAATTAGCGATAAAATAAATTAAATCATTAAAGCGTTAAGAAGAATATATAAGCAATTATATTTATTTTTAGAGACTCTCTAGGCGTAGTGGCTCAAGCGTGTCACACGACGGTTATGGGTTCGATTCCCATACGTGGGAGTCACCTACTTAATTTTCATTTGCAGGCGTTGCGCTGAGCTAAAAAAATATATTTAATTATAGTACTAACATATATAAAAATACAGTAAATAATTACTTACTCATCATACGTTCTTCCTTTAAACGGACCAGACACTACGTAATCTATTATATCAGAGACCACAGTGTCGTATGATGCAATCTCACTTGCCAGTGCACCAATATCACAAGATTTTAATTCCGAATATGTTTTTTCCTTAAGCGCAGCTTGAACTTGGGACAGTGATATCAACAATAAACTAATATTCAAAACTAATACACACATATTCCGCGATTAGTTATCTTTATACACTTTACACGTCTATACTCAATGACCAATTGTTGTTAAATGGTCAATGAAACTATTTGAGAAAGATATATCCTTATTTTAGTAGTTTTAAATGTGGTGTAACATAAAACTAGAAAGTACCATTATTATTATGGGAAAAAAAGATTAGAAAATATTAGTTTGGTTTTCCTATTTCTTTTATTTAATACTTTATGCCACTAGTTTAAAATAGGAAAAATAAGGTAAAGCTAATTGCTCTAGTTTCTCTCTGCGTATCTAACATGCTAACGGAGACGTGTGAAAGTTTAACTTAATTTTACTATAAGGATTGACTATGTAATTTATAACTTTATTAGTATAATATTTATATTATAATGGTTTATTTATACAAATAAGGCTTCTTTACTAAGGTACAAAATTTAGTAAATGTAGAATAAATTACCTTTAATACATTATTACAATATATTAATCATATGCATTATCATTGTAAGTGATTCGCACGTGTAACGTATAATTGATTACAAAATTCAATAATATTTATATAGTAGAATTCTTGGTTATGATAGGTTAGGCAAGGCTAGACCAGAACTAAATATATAAATCTATTATAGCTATCTCATTTAAAATTGTATAGGTAATAAAATATTATTTATCAAAATTATAAAAAAGTATATCTTATAGTTGTGGTTTCAATTACCACTCGGAGTAATAAACTATTTTAATTGTTCGTACTCTCATGAGACAAATTTCGGTGTTAAATTCTGTCATTCTGAATGATCCTCCGGAAAAAAATTTTAATCAAATATTTTTTACCGTAACTCATAAAATGATATATTCAGTTTAACTTTAAAATCATATATTTAAAAAAAAATTGCGTCTCGCTGTATCTCGTGCACAGCAAGGTAGACAGAGGGAACCTAATGTTAAGACACCGTTTCTCATTTTCCGCCGAATTCTTTATTATTGCGTGTTGAGTAGCGGAATTCAACGCCACGCTTTGTCTCTCTCTACACCAGAGCAAAAAATAATTTTATATTCACTATTTGATTACCTCGAGTGGGACTCGAACCCATGATTTGTCACGTTTGCGGTCGTACTTTATACCCCTGCGCCACGATTGGCCTCAATCATACAATGTGATCGCTTTTGATATTTTTAACGTACCGTCACAATACGTAATGCAGTAGTTACGTTATTCACATGAGGGCACTCGTCGACAATGAGGATAGACCGTATCCGCTATATACCTTATAGAATGCCATTTGAATCAAGGTTGTTAGTTAAGTATTATAATCTATAGTAGAGGCACTTATATCATTGCAACTCTATGTAAATTGTAGTATAATTATACTTGCAGTGTTATTGTAATATGTATAAAAAAATTTGTAACAAAACAAAAACTGACTTCAAACAGTAACTTTGCAATATTAGGACTTATAAGATTCTCTTATTTATGACAATTATTATACCTCTAAAATCATCAAAATCCATCCACCCAGTCGAATGTTCTGAGATAAGAAACATAAAAAATACTGTCGGATTGAGAACCTTCTCCTTTTACAGAAGTCGGTTAAATAGCTATTAATTTTTTTATGTTTAGCAGGCTATATATATTTGGTAGAGTACCGTAAATAGCGGCACGTGTATGAGGCGAAAAATGGATACAAGAATTGAGAAATATAATCCAGTGCACCACGATGAAATTATTATCAGGATCTATTTACATACTTAGAACGAAATGAAGGTGGCAGAATAAGTTCATTATGAACGACAGGAAAATATGCTATCTTTTGTTTTAAATATACTTTTATAAATGTTGCATAAAAGGATTTGATAATTCGGCTTTCTTTATAAATAGTAGTTCCTTAGCTATTATAATAAAGATCTTTAATTGAATATTTTTTATGTATTAGAAAAGTGTTGTTTTCTATTTTTTATTTAATTAAGTTTACTTTTTGATTCTTATTTTATTTTTATTATTCATATTTTAACATATTATTTATTCTTCCTTGCTGGATAACGTAACGTACTTAAATTTATTTTGATTGTGCACATTCTGTCCGTTCAAAATTCAAACATTTTATTTTGATGATAGTATGATCTCCCTAACAATAGTTTCAAGGACATCTCTTAATAACATAATATTAGTATTAAAATACTTATACTATACAATTATTACATTTATTATATATTAATTAAGTTTTTTACTGTAATTAGCTTATTTTAAGTGCAAAAATAAATTATTATTATCAACAAAATTAAAGCTTTAACTATAATCGAAACCCGGAATTAAACACGAATCCATACAAAAATGTACCTACTCATGTAATCTAATCTTGGATCAAGGTCATAACTACCTACGTATTTCGGTACAGGACGTATTAATATAACAAGCGAAGCTAGTATTACAACGCACACGTAAGGCCAGATCACGACAGAACTCGTGAGATGTAAACAAAACAAATGTGTTTCTCAAACATCATTCAATTCAATTCAATGTGTAAAATGCTTATGAAATTATGATTAAAGATAAAAGTTTGTATAAAATAGTTTAGTGTTGATAGCATATGTAATGTAAGTGATAGTGACCCTTTTTTTACCATTGGAAATGTATTGTCTAAAGAAATATACTATTCGTTTGCGTTTGTTGCAAAATAATGCTATAAGGTATGTTTTATTTTAAAGTTTTTATGTGATGTAAACGGAATAATTAATATTTATATTATTTTTGGAACAATTATTAATAGTTTCATAATAACATTCTTCACAGATTCTTGATTGATAAGTGATTTTCAAAGCATTTACGCTTATTCGCCTTTTTGCCGTTTTGTTCGGAAAGGCGTCGATTTTCATTTTTCGTGTTGTTCCAATATTAACCTTATGTGACCTAATAATTAATTTATTCTAATCGTATTATCATCTCAGGTATATATCTACAGCAAATGCAAAATGTTTGGAAGAATCTAATTTAAAATCATGGAGAGATATACCAGGCCCTACAACCTTTCCTTTAATCGGGCAACTGTTGACATTTTTACCGGGCGGTAATGTCTGTTCAATTATTATACACCTAATAGATAATAGTTTTTACTAATTACATTATATTACTTACAATACTTTAACGTTTTTTTTACCATTTTATAATATTGATTGGCTTTATTTTTAATTATTATTACTATTTTGCTTGTATCACCTTATAATGCATTACTAAGTAATAGGGATAAACAAAATAAAAAATAAACACAAACAATGTTCAAAAGTCGGTTTTATCGCAAAATCTTTAACACATAATGGTGTAAAGAATTAAGATATAATATTTTATGTACTCAACATTTCAGGTATGCTGTACAAGAAAAACGAAGAATTACCTGAAATTTTATACAAAACTTATGGACCTATTGTAAGATTAGATACCATTGGATCTATTCCGATGATATTTCTCTATGATCCTGAAGCAGCAATCAATGTAAGTTCATAAAAAAATTGTAAGTAAAATAATGAAGTAAAAGTGTGTTCTTTTTTTAAAACTTCAAAAATATTTTTTTGTTCTTTTTTAATTTGAAGTAATTAAAATATTATTTTATAGAATTTAGTGTTTAAATTTGTGCATATATGTACGTATAATTTTGAAGTACGTTTTATTTTTAAAAAATCACAAAAAATAACTTTTATTTTGTTTCAGGTTTTCCGAAGTGAAAACTGGACACCTATTCGTCCTGGATTTCAATCATTGGAATATTTTAGAAAAGTTTACAACAAACGAGAGAACCCCTCAAACGCCTCAACTGGTTTACTCACGGAGTGAGTTATATAGTTTTGATGAAATAACTTTATTTATTATTAACATCTATGTTATTAAAACATTGACGCCAATTATAGCGCAGGGGCGCAAGCGTGTGACTGGTTTGTGAGTTTGACTCCCACTCGAAGAAATTAAAATTATGAATATTTTAATTTCTTTGCTCTGGCTTCGATGCAAAGGCGGCGTTGAGTTCCACCTCTCAATATAGCGCAATGCCTCCGGAAAAGAGGAGCGGAGTCTTTTAAAATTAGGCTCTTTTGCCTACCCTCCTATGTGCTGGATACAGTGTGAAGCTGGAAACATAACATAAGAAATAAATGTGATCGATATAATATTATTATTGTCTAAGATAAAACATCGAATATTTTATTACAATCTGCTAACGTTACAAGCAATATTATATTTCTGGCCCTTTTCTTATTAAGAATCATCATTTAACATAATCATCTTATTGATAACACTTATCTCTTGACAAATACTTGCATTTTGATAAAGCGTCAACGTATATTTATAAATTTAGTTTAATAGTAATCGTATTCGACAGTGCAACGCGGTTAGAATGTATATAACAGCTATATGATATATACAACAGCTATATTTGATTAAGAGACAACAAACATACTTCCAAAAGCGATAAAAAATTATATATAACATGAATAAAATTAGTTTATCTGTAGTTTCAAAATAACCGTGTTTTTCAAGTGTTTAATAATTATAGCTATTTATTTATTTACACAAGACTATAAGATCTATTGTAAAATTTTTGCACGTCTGTCTATCTGTTCGTACGGGCTAATCTCTGGGATTTCGGATCTGAACCGATTTTTATGGGACTTCCACGATTCTACGGATAAAGAGTAGCTTAAGGAAGGCTACTCTTTATCCGTAGAATCGGGACTTACGCAGGGACCGCATTTGTGTACCCACCGCCTATTTCGATAGATATGTAACAACTGAACATTTTTCTATTTGATATGACAATTTTTGCTAACAAAATCAAATAAAATTCCAAAAGCTTAAAGTGTAAAAAAAATTGATAATAGACCTATAATAATTAACCAATTTTCCTTAAATACTCTTAAATGATATTAAATAAATATTAATATACTTCAAGCAGGTAAAGCCAAGCGAGGCCACTGGTACATAATAAAAGTTCAATCTATAAAAATATAAATATTTTTTAATTTTTAGACACGGTGAATATTGGAAAAAATTCCGGTCGGTAGTCAACCCAGTGTTACTTCAACCGAAAACTATCAAACTCTATACAGAACCTCTCAAAGAAGTAGCAGAAGATATGATAAAAAGGTAGTTATTGTTATTATTATTCTTATATGTTTTACATAGTATATGTGTAGTGCTATTTTCTCTTTAACATTTAAACATATTCTTAACCAGAGGACACATATTTATCTTATTGTAATCAATTAAGTTAAAATGAAGTTAAAATAAACATTTATTACAAATAATATAATAAATGTTTATTTTTATGCATGTAGATTTAGATTATAGTGTTAGATTAACGCCCAATATTAATAACCTACCTCCAACGTCAATTTTAGATTGTTTCATATATCTATCCTATAAGATAGGTTATTAATATTGGGCGTAAGTTAGCAAGTGGCAACTGAAATGATTAACTGGACTGTCTTAAGGAGATATTGTAGAAATATAGAAATATATGTATGTAATAACATAAGTCTAGTTCTAGGTAATAGGTAATAGCTACAGAAAGAAAGTATTAAAAGAAATGTAAAAATTAAAAAGGTACGGACCATAAGTCTGTAGAATAAGTAAGAATTAAAATTTAAAAAAAAAACACCAGAGGATATCTGTAAGAGATTACTTGAAAAAGATCGGCTTGAATTACATTTTTGTTGCTTTAAAAAAACTTTTAATAATTTGATCTTGAATCTTGATCCTTTTCAGAATGAAAACAAGACGCAATGAGAAGAATCTGATAGAAGGAAAATTTGATATTGAAATGAATTTATGGGCATTAGAGTCAATTGGAGTCGTTGCACTTGGAGGTCGGATTAACTGTATAGATTCTAACCTTCCTGAAGAGTCTCCTGTAAGGAAATTGATTCAGTCGGTACATGATACTTTAGATGCAGCTGAGAAACTAGATTTTCAACCAAGTCTTTGGCGATATTTTTCAACACCAGCATTTAAGGAAGCAATGAAACATTACGATGAACAAGTCAAGTAAGCAATATTTTTAATTGACCTATTTACTATCCGTAAATAAACTAAGATATAAATAAATATGTATAGTAAGATAAAATAAATTGATTTATATTTTCAGACTGAGTAAATATTTTGTACACAAAGCTATGGAAGACTTGAAAGTGAAAGAAAAAAGTGACGATGAAAAAGCTGTTTTGGAAAAGTTACTTGAAATAGATCCTGAAATTGCAGTGACTATGGCCAGCGACATGCTACTTGCCGGAGTTGACACGGTATAAATAAATATAAAAGTAGCAGAAATTTTATTCTTACACAATTTCATTCAATTCAATTAAAAAAAAAGGTTTCAAAATTAACGTAAAAAAGCAAAAAAACATTTACGCTATAGAAATTGAATAAGAAAAAATATATATTTAAAGATTATAACAGATAGCAAGAATAAAACTCTTAAAGGGATCAACAATGAATTGCTATTAAATGTTTTGTTCCTTAAATATAAACTTATTGTTTTTGAGTCTCTTAAGTCTATATATCTATAATTATGCATAATTAAATGTTGGGAACATATTATACTTATTTAATTCACTTTCAGACGGCAAATTCAGTGATGGGAGTATTATATCAACTAGCCAAAAATCCAGAAAAACAAAATAAATTACGTCAAGAGATTTTGTCAAAACAGGAAAAAAGACCATATCTCAGAGCTTGTATTAAAGAGGCAATCAGGCTAATGCCGGTCGTGGGTGGTAACTTGAGAAAAACTACTAAGGAATACAATTTGTTAGGATATAAAATACCTAAAGATGTAAGATATTTATGTACTAGTTATATTTAGAAATACATCATAATAATAATGATAATGAAAGTATTATCATTTCAAAGTTTCGATCTTTTAAAGTTCCTAATACTCAAAAATTATGTTTGTTAGAAAAACATTTTTGTAGATTACTATAAAGTTATCTAAAAAAAATATTGGAGAAATAAAGATGTAAATTTTATGATTTTTTATGAAATATTTTTTTATAATTGATGTAATTAAGTAGATTTATAAAGAAATATAAAGGAAAAATTATGTTCTTATATAACACTTTAACGTTAATAAAATGAATATATACAAAGTATGCTAGGAAGTCCTTTCTACTTGCATAAAATTTATGCTATCTATGCCCAGTAGTTACATGAGCTGTACGATATCCTTCAGTTAGTAACGGGAGTTTTATAAAGATGAAGAAGATGTACGAGATTTTAACATGTATAACTTTTTTTACAGATGTTCTTAATAGTTGCTAATCAATATATGTGTTTGATGGAAGAACATTTTCCAAAACCTATGGAATATATTCCAGAGAGATGGATTGTTGATAAAAATGATCCATTGTACTACGGAAACGCACATCCGTTCGTTTATGGGCCGTTTGGATATGGAACAAGGAGTTGCATAGGTACTGTAAATTTTTTTATTGTTAATTATTTCCCGTAGTGGCATAGTATTGTAGTACTAGGACAGTATCTGACTGTAAACGCGTTGCTTGTGGGTCCCACCACTACTGTTATGATTATATTTATATATTTAAAATGCTTCTATTCCCCCACATTGGTAGAAAAACTACTAAATTTACAAAAAATAATCATTTAGTAATATAAGTCTCGCTGATATATTTAATTTAAACTTAGTATTTTTTTTCTAATAGGGCGCCGTATAGCCGAACTGGAAATAGATACATTTGTTGGCAAGATAATAGAAAATTTCCAAGTAGAGTGGTTTGGCGAACCGATAAGGTCCCGTGCAAGTACTCTGAACTATTTGATTGGACCATACAATTTTATTTTTAAGGATATGTAAATTTATGTCCTATTTTATTTAAAAAACGCAAAAAAATAAATTAATTTATATAAAAAAAATACTGTATTTGTATATATAAATTTAATAAATATTAATATATATTTTTGATTAGTACCTGTTATTTCTATAGTCAATTGTTCTCTTTTCAATTAAATTAAGGTAAGTCAAAATTACTAATTTTATATATTATTGTGCTCCATTTTATACGAAAAAATATCTAAAAGAAAATGAAGCAATTGGGCATTAGATGATAAAAAAAACATTCTTTCTCACGGAAGGAATCGTTAACATTTCTTTTCAGACAGAATATGACACCAGTAATAAGCAACATCATTATAAGATAACATTAATCCTTTTTCGTTGTCTGCCACTCAACACCCAATGCCTCGCAAAATCCGGCGCAATGCCTCGCTAAAAAAGTGAGGAACGGAGTTTCTTAACTCTATGTTTTCTCTCTCCTTACTCTACTATATGCTAGGGATATAGCTTGAAGCGGATTTTTAGGGTACTGTACCTTTTCAGGAAAAAAGAAACCCTTATAAGATCACTTTATTGTCCGTCCGTCTGTCTGTCTGTTTGTCTGTCAGGACCTTTTATCTCAGGAATGCTTGGAGGTATCGAGTTAAATTTCAAACTATATACCTAGATCTCAACCCCATGATTTCCTGATAAAAAAGTATTTATATATTTACTGAAAAAAAGATATGGCTGTTTATATAGCAAAATCGCGTATTTCGATACTATGAAGGGAATAAAAATTAATAGGGTACTTCTGGTTACCTTGGAATTATGAAATTTGGCAGCTAGCATCTACAGGTAGTGTTACTTCAGGAAGAAATCTAAAAACTATTCTTTTCTGTTAAATCCTAAAAAATAATAACCTTAAAATGGGGGCAATATTTGGTATTACAGCCGCTAGTTCAAGTGAGGTATCTAGCTAAGTAGATGAAAGGGCTTTGGCTAAGCTAAGCCTGAATTTCACAAAAAAACTCGAGATCTCCAACTTTTGTACAAAACCCTCGGTGGGCGAGCCTGACTCACGCTTATCTGGTTTATTAATCTTTTTTATATAATCTTGCGTTGTACAGACAAAGTTAAGAACTCTATACTACTTTTAAAACTTATGTATCGCTGTAGGATAGTGAATAGAGAATCAAAAATATCACCCATAATATAATTTGATTAATTATAAAGATTTTATACAAGAGTCATTAGAGGCCACCGTGGCACAAGCATATGACTGTCAACGCCACGTAAGGACGGACGATTGCAGTTGGTTCGATTTTCACTCTGGGATATCAATCATTGTTTAGTAATATTTTTATTTCTTCGCTCTGGAAACAAGTCAAAACGGGAGCTTAAGTTCCGTCATTCAACACGCAACGTCTCGAAAGTTCGGCGGAAAATGCAGAACAGAGTGTCTCAACACTAGGTCCGCTCTACCCCCCCTGCTATATGCGGAGTACAGCGTAATGTTGAAAAAAAGGCAAGGTATAATTTTTCCTATATCATTGAGGTATAGATTCAATTCAACCTCATTGCATTGTTTGTGTATGCATAGCTTCAGGCTGATATGCAAAGTAATTACTGTTAGCACAGAGACCTTCTGTGTGGTGTTAGTATTTACATAAGTTGATTGGAATAAGGGCCCTCAAATATTGAACATGGAACATACCTCGGTAATAAAATATATTGATCTCTTATATAGTCTATATTAAAACTAAACCATCGCTTCTTAGTTGTAGGTTACTTTTAAAGCCGCCGGCCGTTATAGCACAGAAATTGGGGATTTAATTTGACTCAAAAATGAATGAAAAAATCATTTGAGTGTTCATTTCAAATAAAATTTCTTTTTAAATTTAAATTTCTTAAATTGGAAATTTCTCTATTTTTAGCTGTACTTAGATGATAAAGTATTTCACTTGAGCACTTGAGAACATAAGTTTTAAGTAAATTATTTCTACGATCACCAAAGTGTCCTAATGACATAAAATGGTTTACAAACACTGGTTTTTCCATTTATTCATATTAATGTCTTAAATTTACAAAATATTTTGTATAAATTGCTATATAGCTTTAAAAATTATTTAGAGATCTAAAAAATCTATATTGTACACAAGTTTAGTACATTAAAGTCTTCTAAAACTCAAGTTCTGCCGACCTAGTTTATTAAGTTAAAAACTAAAAAAGTTGATAATTTACAAATTAATTTCTCACATTACATTCAGTATCTACCCGATAAATGGGAAAAGATAAAAAATAAATAAAGCAAGGTATCAATCATAAGCGGCCGTGTACATTCGATAATAATAATAGGATCGCGTGCCAACGACTTATATGGAAAAGGTAAGCCCGACCTTGGTATTACAAATCACCTCAATGTCAACAAGTAATTTTCGATTTGCTTCTTTCTATATTGTGTAGCATTATGTAGTTTACTGAAGATTTTTGTGCGTTTTGTGTTACTTATTTGTAGAAAAAATTGATAGATATTTTATTTCTAATATACTTATCTATTCTTAAAAAAAAATCAGTTTCACGCTGTATCCTGCACACAGCAGGGCAAGCAGAGGGAGCCTAGTGTTAAGACACTCCGTTCCCCACTTTCTGCCGAATTCTGGAGGCATTGCGTGTTGAGTGGCAGAATTCAACGCCGCGCTTACGCTCGACACCATAGCGAGGAAATGGAAATATAAATTTAAGTATATAATTCATCTCCTCGAGTGGAGATCGAACCCACAATCATTCAGTTTTACAGTCACGCTTTGTGCCGCTGCGCCACGACTGGCCTCCTACTCTTAGACACACTCGAGGATTAAATATTTACTTAAATTTATATTTCTATTTCTTCGCTCTGGTGTCGAGCCAAAGCGCGGCGTTGAGTTCTGCCATTTAACACGCAATGCGGGATACAGCGTGAAGCTGATTTATTTATTTTATTTTATTAGAAAATTTTAAATTTATAGGTATTTCATAAAAAAATTAGCAAATTCATATTTGTAGTTTATTTCATACAAGAAGCACATGCGCTGTGCCCGCAAACTTAAGTTTGTCATTTTTTATACGTGGAACTTCCCGTTGACCTACTTACTTGATGGGTGTTTTTTTTTAGCTTCACACTTAGTTACATAGTCACTTGTAGGGTAGCCAAAGAGAACGCAGCGCCGTGTACCTGTACCTGTTTCGCTTCAAAAAAATAAACACCACATCAAGGGATTGCAATTTTAAAAAAAAAATTAATCCATTTTTTCGTGAGTGTTTTACCATTTTTTAATGGTTATTCTGCTATTCGGAGCCCCGATAAAATCATAAAAATAAATATTGTTAATTTGGTACAATCGTTTTTGAATCATTCGGCGGAAAGTGAGGAACGGAGTGTCTAAATACCTCTTTCTCTCTGCCTACCCTGTTGTGTACGGGATACACCGTGACGTGTCACTATCACGATTACAATACAGAAATGAAAATAAATAATATAATACCATATTGTTGTATCAATATATGAGTATATAATATAATATAATATGACATAATAAATAGATTTCGATGAATTTCCAAGATATAATGCTAATTACTCACTCAGTGTCTCATAGCAACCCGCTTGATTACGAAATAGCTAAATAATCTTAATCAAAGAAAATTATCAGGAAATATTACATGAAAATGTTGCTTGTTTCATCTCCTTATATACGAAAATAAACTTCGAAGTATTGTTTATATTGTCCACAGTTACGTTATTTAACTTCAAATTACAAGGACTTTCAGAACTTACAAAACTTTTCAAAGTAGGTGAAAAGTCTAAACTTAATAATTATGTTTCGAAAAGTCAAATACAATTTCTCGTATGTTTTACTTATTAAGTAAAATATTACTAAATATCTTATTATTGTTTGAAAATCACGCATTGTCAGATTTAGAGAAAACAAGGCATTAAGACGAGATGGAATAATGAAAAAAGAGAGTAATTTAAATAAAAAAAACAATATTGTAGAAAGAATATAATGTAAAAATATATAACCTAAAGCTACATATGTTTAGTAGAAATTGTAGTTGGCATGGAAATCAGGGTCTCTTTACATTTAACACCAGGATCTATTTGCTTACCCTGATTTACGCTAGAAATAATTTATAAAGAATATTTTCTTATAAAAGCGCTCCTGCTAATATAAAAGCCCTCCTGCGCTGTCCATGCGCATATATTTGCTAGAGTGCTTTGCTTGTTTACAGTCTAAGCACGTTAGGTAGTGGGTTCGATTCCCACTCGAGGAAATTAAATATTTAATATTTTCATTTACGCTGCGCTTTTTGCCTTTTTAAACGAGCCTTCGTTTAAAGAGGCAAAAAGTGCATCGTTGAGTTCCGTCACTCAACATGCAATGACTTCAGAAAAAGGGGAACGGACGTGTCTTAATGTGACAAGGTGTCTTAAAACTAGGTTCCCTCTGCATACCCTGCTATGTACGGGATATAGCATGAAGCTTAGTTAAGTTGAGTAGCAAAAAAAGCTCTAAATTGTATATTTGAAGATACTTTACATTATAGGTACATTTATAACAAATTTGCATGAACAAAAAGGTTAATAAATTATCAAAAAAATCAAATCAAATCAGCTTCACGCTGTATCCCGCACACAGCAGGGTAGGCAGAGGGAACCTATTATAAAGACACTCTGTTCCTCTTTCCGCCGAATTCTGGAGGCAATGCGTGCTGAGTGGCGGAACTCAACGCCGCGCTTTGCCTCGACACCAGAGCGAAGAAATGAAAACCCACAACCAGTCGATTTTACAGCCAAACTTTGTGCCTCTGCGCCACGACCGGCCTCAAATAAATTATCTGTTGACTAAATTAGTAAAGCCATCTGTGGTCCCTAATTCATAAAGTAATTATATCGTACCGCCCCACATACATTACCAATGTCGCTCGAAGAAAGTTTAAACAAATTATGTTTTAATATAAATATCTTAAATCAATTTTATAATAATAAAATTATAATACTCAATATTAATGCTTATATTTTAACAAATTTCAAAGTAACTTAACTGTCTTTCAGTAACTAAGCCAATTAAAATGAAATACTTACATATAAATATATGTATTACATTCAATTTGCCTAATTATAATGATAAAGGAGCAGAAGGATGAAAAATTTAATGATTTAAATAAAAGAATATTGTTGTGATAAATGAATAGCTCAGTGTATCTCACTGTATATAATAGAGTAGGTAAAATCGGTATATAAGAGGCCGTCGTGGCGCAGTGGCACAGGTGCGAGAGTGTAAATGCAACGGTTGTGAGTTCGATCTCTACTCGGAGAAATAAATAATTATTTATTAATATTTTCATGTTTTCGCTATGGGAACAAGGCAAAGTGCGGAGGTGGTTCCGCCTCTCCACCCGCAATGCCTCAAAAATTTCTTTATTTGTATGGTTAATTCTCACTTTGTGATAAAATGCACAGCTGTAGAACCACAAAGCACCGGAAAGTAAGTTTTGTTTAATAAAAAAGTTTACATTATTAATTTTAAAAAGTTTAAATTATTTTGTAATAATAAAAAAGTTTAAATTATTAACTTTGTTTATCTCTTACTTAAGGTATTTGAATTATTTAAAATTATAAAATGTGAGTGAAGTGCTTTTAATAGTGTCATTTATGTTTGAGAATCCAGCTTTTGAATATCAAGCTCGCGGCAGCTGAAGCGAAAAGTTTCTCGGTATTTAAGTTAGACACTTTTTAAAGTGTCTTAAGAGTTATTACAGAGAATATTTTATGCAAATTTAAGAAGTTTTTTTTTAAGAAGCAATAGCTTAGAGCAGAATTTATAATGCTCTTATTTTGATATTTAGGCGACATACCCTGGCTTCATGTATATATACGTACATGTATAGATAGATAGAGTAATAGAAGTAATGTTAAGTACATTACTTCTAACAGAAATATTTGTAGAAAAAGCAGCGTTACATAAAACCAGCATGTATATTTTATATTCAACTCGTGGGCCATTACGCCGTAAACTCCCCTAACCCTAAGTGGGCTATTCTGTTTAAATTACAAGTACAATAAAATACTAGGGAGAATAAATGAAACAATTCCACAGTAAGTGTGGCTTTACTCGGGCATTCATCTCTAACCGTGACATACGTCTGTCGTGAATAAATATTCTTTGGAAGTGGTATACAACAAGTATACAAGTTAAAGTGTATGTTTGTTATATAGTGTTTTCTTCTGCCGACTAATCAGTGATGTATTTAGCATGGTACCAAGTTTTCGACAAGAAAAAATACATTTATTACTATACCTACTGTTAAATTGTCCTGCTAAAAACTCTTTGATTTATCTCAAGTTCAATCATTAATATATTTTTCTAAGGTTAGATATAGGTAGGTTATTAGAGCGTTGCGTTAGATTTTTTTGAACTAAAATTCTTTCAAAAACAATGGTAATTATACCGACACCAGCATTCCGCTATAGCTTCTCCTAGGTGTAAATATGTCGGATAACAGCTATGATAAAATATGCATTAGCTTTTAAATTGCACTTCCATCTACATAGTCATGTTAGTTGCAGCAAATATTGCACTATGCATGAAAACAACGAACTATTAAATAAACATTTTTTATACGTCTCCTAAATATCTCTTATGTATAGGATGTGTTTTATGTATAAACTATTTTGTTAGTTTGACTTTTTTTTCAGCATAGCAGTATAGAACGAACCGGCACTGTAGTGTCAGACACTAGGTAGGAAACCTAATATTCCCATACAAAAATATGAATTCTTGTGTGGGAAATATTTGTTTCTCATATTTAACAAACAGATCTTTGACAGACATTGAATATAGTGCCGGCAAATAAAAGTATATCCTTCCCTAAACCTTCATTCCAGACATTTCACCCGATTTGCAATTTGGTTGAACTTAACGTTCCGCTTTGTCTATTAGAGTTGGATGTGAATTCGATCCCTAGATTAAATTCACGACCCATTGTACTTAAAGTCAAATACTGTTCCACTGCGGTACGACGGCCTTTTTATTAAAAAAGTTTCAAAATATTATATAAGTCAAAGGATAGCCAAAGACCCCAGCTACAGAGAAGCTTTTCATTCCGATGAAACCTTGTGTGAATTTAATTGGGATGTAAATGTACTATCACGTATATTGGAAAGAGAAAGTATTTCCATTATCAAAGGGATTTAGAGGAATTTCGTTCGTTGGTATGGGGATACGTGTCACGGTCGAATTCCTTTGGCTTTGTTGTAATGGAACGGCGGTGCTATTGTTATTGAGAGATATGTGTATTTAAATAATTATTTTGTTTAACTTTGATACTGTAATGTGTACATATTAAATAAGAACTTTAGTTGGCAAAATAAAGAATATTATGGAGGACGTAAAAAATGAAAAAAAAATAAACAAGTACATGTATGTATAACATAATATGCGCAGGTAAAGAAATACAGAATATATAATCATTACATATTATACAACAAAACCCTCTACTGCGTCTGGCTGGTCATCTGTTTGCGATAAATACAAAAACTTCTGCAGGAATTTAAATGTGGTTTTTACAAATTTATAAAGTGACTCATGAGGAAAGTTTAGGAAAATATTTTATCATGGTTTTATGTAAATTAACTGAAACATAATAGTTATTGTTGAAGAGTTCCTAAAAATTCGAATTTGCGTATGTCTCGTATTCTAGAAGAGGTTCATTCGACCGTTGATTTATGTAACGTACTAGATTATTATAGATATACAATAATGCTAACAAGAAGTCCACGACTATTATCTTTGAAGATTTCAATTTATGCTAAAATATTAGCGATAAGAATGAAAAGAATTGAAAGGCTTCCTCCTTCTTTTTCTGTCCTTTTGTGGACTTAGTAAATGCGCTTGACAGGGTTATATGAAAAAAAATATGAGAAATAATGACCCGGTACAATGTGAGCGGACTCTTGCTACGGGCTATAAAGTTTCTTTATAGAGACATCTCCGCTTGTGTGCGTCTGGCATGTCGCTTTGATTTTCTATCTCCAAGGCACGTAAGTAGGCGAAGTAAAAGTAAATTGCCTGTAGTACAGTGCATGAAAATGCAAGTTATAGGCATTGGTCTACTCTAAAAGAAGGGTGTGAAAGATTAAGCCACATTGTGAATAAGACAAAAATACTTAAAACTGAAAGCACAGAAGAAAGGATGGAATGGCAAACTAGTGTAAATGGAGAGTTATAAGGACAAGTGAATTTACTGGTATATCTCCGATGTATGCTTAGCAGATACAGAAGACATGAAATGGATGCTATAAGGCGTTTTTTCGACAGCAAGAGAACTAACAGTGCTTTAGTAGCATTGATGAGATGGTGAAACGTCAGCATAGCACGTTTGGGTGTTCATTTTCAATGAATTGTTTTTTTTTTCTGAACCTTGTGGTGGTTTGCTATACAATATGACTTAGCAAGCAAGTGTTACGTTACAGTTTTTCGCTAAAAGCAAACAAACGTATGAACGTATGGCATAGTGGTCAGAGCGCCTGGTAGGTTCCCAGGAGGCGCGGGTTCGAGTCACGCTACGTTCAAATTTTTATACGTTTTCTAAATAAGTATTTCTTTTCTTTCTATCTTTAGTGTGGAATAACACTTTAAAAATGTTGAAAACATAAATAAGCTTCCAAAAACGAATTTATATAATATTTTAACGTAGTTATTTGTCGGTAACTTTCCACGCTCGCTAGAACAATGTGCAAACTATTTTGGATACTAAATAAGCTTCATACAAGCTATTAGTTTTAGAAGCACTAGAATTTAATATCTAGGTTTAATCATGACATAAGGATGAAATTCTCTTGTCCAACATTATGGCTCAGTTGAGTAATTAAAAAAAATAGGGGTCACAATACTCACCGAACATTCTGCCATGCGACCCAGATCATTTATTAAAATTGGAATCCGTTCATAGAGTGGGCATCAATTCTTCCGACCGGCACACCGTTTCGCCAACAGACGTAGACGAGGTTAAGTCTATTCTGAAGGAAGCTAACCCCAAGATAGCCTTGGGGCCCGACAAAATCCTAAGCAAAGTCTTAAACAATCTTCCGATTCAATTGTTCATCAATGAGCAACTGTTCATCAATGAGCAACTGTTCATCAATGAGCAACTGTTCATCAATGAGCAACTGTTCATCAATGAGCAACTGTTCATCAATGAACAACTCTTCATCAATGAACAACTGTTCATCAATGAACAATTCGGCTTTGGATCACACGCCTCGCCCATACACCAAGATTACCGGCTAACGGAACACATTGCGGAATATAACGTCCGTAGATCGAATCGCATCAACACGGCTGCCATTTTTCCAGACATAACCAAAGCCTTCGACAAGGTCTGACATAACGGCCTGCTCTTCAAGCTCCGTCGTGACTGCCAGACTCTCTCGTTCACATCATTTGGGAATACTTGTTGAATCGCACTCCACATTTTCAACATCTATATACGCTCATTACACCAGCGACATTTCGCGTACAGATAAAGTCGAATTTGCGATGTATGCCAACGACACAAATCAGAGTCATTCAAATAAATTTGAAATTCGAACACTGGCCTCTTTGAAAGTTCGTTAAAAAATATAGTTACACTAAAGTCACGTGAGAACTGCATTTAATGAGAACTTCCGAATAAAAAACTATTTCCTTCGTCAAATAGAATCCCATTTAGTGGAAATCCTTCAAAGAGGATAAGCTTTTGGGCACCGGATCATTGTTACAGGGATCTCTTAAGATCTTTGTAGTTTTCACCTATTTGGCAATGCGAACACGCCTCAATCGTTTAAGCTCGTTGATGACATGAAGAAATGTATTTATTGACATTTTATATTCTTTTGTGTAATATCATAGAAAACCCCTAAGCGTAAAACATCAAAGATTTGTGATGTGATGCAGTCGAAAACATGAAAAAGTTTAATAAAATAAAATAGCTATTGAAGTGTAGTCTTTGCGGACGAAGCCGCGAGTAGTACACAAGTTAAAATATATAATAGTTGGACATGCATGAATATAATAATTAATAAATTTAATTTTTGCGTCGAAGTATATATCACGATATCCATCCTATTTTAAATATAAACGAGTATGTTCACAGCGAAAAAATTCGTACATATTTCCTGAGGGAACTGTAATGTCGGCTTTAAATAATGGGAAAATGCTTTCAACTGAATTAATTCAAGATTTAAAGAGGAAACATAACAGTTTAGGCTCGAGAGACTTTATATAAATTAATTGTAAATTTAACTAAATTTACAAAAAACTTCTTAGTATAAATTTCCTAAGAGAATTCTTAGGAAATTTATACTAGGAAGTTATCATTATTACCAATCACTGCCTGTAGGTAGGTAATTAGAATTATATTTTTTAGGATTATATACAAGAAAGTTTAATTGTGTCATTAGATTATTTTAAATATAAAAAAAAATATTAAATAAAACGACGACCATCGCTGATCTTACTGACTTAAAAAAGTATCAAGAAAAGCATATCAAATCTATTAAAGAGTACTATCCTAATATATCAATTTGATATACAACTATAATTATATCAGAATGAAAGTATCACCATGACCAGCTAATGTGAATGACACAACAATTTTGAATCGAAACTGTCATTAAGTTTAACCTTTAGAACATAATTATCCAAAAATAATTAGCGACAATAGCGTCGATCAAGCTAGATTCTCAAAGCTAAACCGACCAAATTTAACTGAAATTGATGTTTTGTAACCGAAAGGTAGCGGAGGATAAAGCGGACTCATTATATTTTATAGAAATTAGCTGTTTTTAAATAATTTTAACCTTAAATGTTTAAATTTTTTTATAATGGAATAATTTGAAAGAGTTTTTTGTCTATTAGTCTTATTGCAATAATTGCATATTTGAGGCAAATATGAATTTGATTTCGTCATATCGTCGTCGTGATAATGTCTGACGAAGAACATGGATTATGGATTCAATTCCCAATCGAATCGAATGAAATGGTGAGGATCCAACTTGATCAAGCAGACCGGATTCGTTATATCAATTTTCCCGCTTTACAAATACAAAGTGCGGCGTTGAATTTAACCATTCGCCACGTAATGTATTTAAAAATTAATCAGAAAAAAAAACCAAAGGACAATTTTTACATATAATAGTATTTTGTATAATATGTATTTTATATATTTATGTTATATTGAGGCTAGTCGTGGCGCAAGAGCACAAAATGTGACTGTAAAATCGACTGGTTGTGGGTTCGATTCCCACTCGAGGAAATAAAATGTTTATTTACATTTATGTATATTTTCATTTCTTCGCTCTGGTGTCGAGGCAAAGTCGTTGTAGTTGAGTTCCGCCACTCAACACGCAATGCCTCCAGAACTCCACGGAAAGTGGGGAATGAAATGTCTTAACACTAACTTCTCCCTCTGCCTACTTTGTTGTGTGTGGGATACAGTGTGAAGCTGATTTTTTTAATGTTATATGGAACAGATCAACAAGAACGACTCCAATTTATGGAAAGGTCTCATGACATTTACGTCATTCACTCCAAGTAGAAACGTGTTGGCACGAGGGTGTAATAAAACTCGGTATGCTTAGAGGTCAGAGTTAGATCTTTCGAAATGAATCATTTAACATTTCTATAGCTTGCATGGGTTAATAAAATTAATATTCTGTGAAAGTAACTGGTAATATTTTAGAATAGTATATGCAGAATTGCATAAATTAATACTGTCGTTATGAAATCCGGACTAAAAAGAGGAGACTCATTTACTTAAAAATAAAATTGCTTTATGAGTTGGTGTTACAAAGAATTGGGTTGTATTATAGTGTTTTAATGGGAACGAAGTGTCTTAACATTAGGTTCCCGGGCCACCTCTGCCTACTACTACGAGTATGTGCAGGATACAATGTGAAGATAAAAAAATAAAAACCAGGCGCTTGCCATGTGTATATCACTTTATAGTATTCTTCGGGGACAAATTAGTGATTGGATTCCTCAATCCGATCCTTAGGCGATGCTGCAATCAATCTTTGTATGTACTTAGGGAGAATATGCCACTTTAAGACCCGTTTGTATTTAATTAAAAACGTATATCTCAGTATTACTACTATTATTCTCTCTTTTTTTAAGGTTTAATTAAAAAAAAACATTTTTGTTTCCGATAAGGGATTAATAAGTTTTTATATTTTAACACTAGCGGCCTGCCCGCGGCTTTGCCCGCTTGAATTAGATGATTATTCATTTAAGAAATAGAGATATTACAAACAGCCTTAATTATTAATTTATTTATTTGGATAAGTATTCACTATATTCTTTGTAAAATAACTTATATTAGCTCCTGTACAGTTTTTAAATTAATCACATATTTAAAGTAAATATATAATTGGTATACAGAATATACATAGAAAGCACGTTATTAGGCATTTTTATATAATCTATGAAATAATCAATATTTTCGGTCAAGTTCAAGTCGTACTCATGACCCGATAATTTCATACCAGTTTCAAGAATGGAGATACAACAAAAAATATATTAAAGTTGTCATTTTGTATCAAATTAAGTACAGATTAAAATTTTTACCTAATAGTTTTTTTCTGTGACACAAATACAAAAAGTTGTCAATTTTTGATAAATTTTGGAATTTTCCTTTATACGTGCCGTAAGTTTTAACTTCTTAACAAATTTCGTAATTGTTTATCAACGGGATGCATAAACCCTTATAGTTTATCGTCATTTGATTGCGATGATTTAGAAGATAGATTTTTTTGTGCTCTAAGGGAATATAGACTTGAACATTGAGGTATCTAACCTTTAAGCGATCTTGTACAAAATACTCTTGACAGACAGACAAACAACAAAGTTATCTTAAAAGGATTTTGAGGTGTTTTTGTACCCTAAAATACCCTTGGCACATACATACATGCAACATACAGGAGCAATAGTGCAATGCCGTTACGTGTCGCTTGTAAGTTATGAAATAATACTGCGGGATACTTTTATTAACAGTGTCAGAGCATTTTTTTCTTGAGAGATTTTTTTTTTAGTTTGCTCCCATAAGTTATTTTTTTATACGTTTTTAAAAAATATATTAATAACATAAACGAACAAACGGACTGAAGATCCTATTCAAAACATTTCTTTGAATATTAAATCATTTTTTATCACTGTGTTAAATAATTACGAATTAAGCTAGACTGTAACGAAGGTAATTTTCGCCATCTATTGGACTTACAATTGAACTGTAACCATTCGAACATTGTTAGAAAAATACTACTACGTTTATGTTAAATTTATTATAAGTATAGATTACACTTACACGACGAAATTAACGTTTAGCAAATAATAACTCAACAATATGTTTTATGCGTTATCAACATTCATTATCATATGTAGTCAATAGATATCATTGCGTATGTTTCTTTTTTTTTTTCAAATATAAATATCTTTAAATCTTTAAGTACATTATTTTTTGATAGAGTGTAGCAGTAACCTTTTCAAACTATATTTTTTTTTATGCAAAGTGCCATCTATTTAGATGCGCCGTTTATTTAAATGCGCCATCTATTTAGGTTTAAAATTAAGGACAGTTTAAAAATGCTGTTTTTATGTTAAATTTCCCCTAACATAAAATTATATTAACCGAAAACGATGTTGTGTTAAAGTATTCAAATTATTGATATTCCTCCCGTCGTAATTAGTGCTTAACTCCACAGAACGTTTTTTGCGTTATCAAGATTCGTTAGTACCTACTATTGGTCAATAGATAGCGTTCTTGTATCGATTTTTTAATATCTCAAATATAAACTTCTTGAAAATTTAAATACTTATATATTTAGTATTAAAATGATTAATATTCTTTAGTATTAAAATAATTAATATTCCTCCCGTCGTATTAGTGTTTAACTCCACAGAACGTTTTTTGCGTTATCAAGATTCGTTAGTACCTACTATTAGTCAATAGATAGCGTTCTTGTATCGATTTTTACTATCTCAAATATAAACTTCTTGAAAACTTAAATACTTATATCTTTAGTATTAAAATGATTAATATTCCTCCCGTCGTAATTAGTGTTTAACTCCACAGAACGTTTTTTGCGTTATCAAGATTCGTTAGTAACTACTATTGGTCAATAGATAGCGTTCTTGTATCGATTTTTTAATATCTCAAATATAAACTTCTTGAAAATTTAAATACTTATATCTTTAGTATTAAAATGATTAATATTCTTTAGTATTAAAATGATCAATATTCCTTCCGTCGTAATTAGTGTTTAACTCCACAGAACGTTTTTTGCGTTATCAAGATTCGTTAGTACCTACTATTAGTCAATAGATAGCGTTCTTATATCGATTTTTACTATCTCAAATATAAACTTCTTGAAAACTTAAATACTTATATCTTTAGTATTAAAATGATTAATATTCCTCCCATCGTAATTAGTGTTTAACACCACAGAACGTTTTTTGCGTTATCAAGATTCGTTAGTACCTACTATTGGTCAATAGATAGCGTTCTTGTATCGATTTTTTAATATCTCAAATATTAACGTCTTGAAAACTTAAATACTTATATCCTTTGATAGAGTGAAGCGATTACAATGAAATAAACACTAAAAGCTACTTTGATTTATTCGTAATTTTTATGTATAAAAGTTGCTTAAATTTATTGTGTACTTTTTACGTGATACGTGTTCACATAAACAGACAAACAGACAAAAATTCCAAAAATTTTGGAAATGGATTCTGTTAATTATCCTTTAACACCCTGGCTAATTTTTTTTTAAATATTTTCAATGTACAGAAACGACTTTTCTACAGATTTATTATAAGTATAGATATAGATATATGTAGTATCCGGAAAACTTATTTGAAAATCCACTTTCAAGACATTTCATTATCCACTTTCCACTTCTTAATCTGAATTATTTAAACATTGCGTGTTGCGTGGCGGAATTCAACGTGGCGAATGGTTTTTTATAGTGCGAGTAGTTGAATATAATGATTTTCCCTCGGGGAGAATCGAACCCACAGCCACTATGAGTTTTATAGTCAGGCGCATAATATCTACTAATAAATTTAATTTGTTCACCATTTAACATATAAGTAGAGGATGATATTTACTTTCACTTCGATTGTTTAAACTATGGGATGACAATTTAGGTCAGCCGTCTAATAGTCGGTCTCCAATCAGGTTCTACTTACTTAACAAGGTTTATTTGACACCAACTGAGACTGAAACTGAAACTATCAATAATAAATTTGAAACCATCATGGCGCAGTGGCACAAGAGTGTGACTGAAACGCCACGGTTGAGGGTTCAATCCCCACTCAATTATTTCATCAATTATCATTGGGGGCATCAATTATTATTTATTAATATTTTCATTTCTTCACTCTGGCACTAAGACAAAAATCTGGCGTTATGTTCCGTCACTCTATACGCAATGCCTCGAAAAATTCGGCAGAAAGTGGGGCGAAGGAGCGGCACGGAGTGTCTGAATACTACCTACCCTGCTATACGCGGGATACAGCGTAAAGCTCATAATTATTAATAGATTTAACTAAGCAGCCATTTCCATTTTTTATACCATATTAACATATTATTAAAATATTTATATATTTATCATGCCGATAATTAAGGACATTCTGAGAGTGTTTTACTTCATATTTGTAAGTAGAAATTTATGTTTCGGCCTCTTCTTGACACTCGATAGATAGTTAGACAAAGGTGAAGCTAATAAAAGTGTGTTCAATGCCTTATTTTCAATGTGTTTAAAAAAGAAGGACTATAGACACATATAAATCTTCTCACGTAAAGTCGAAAACTACTTTAGCTTTTGCATTTAGTAATATGTGTAAGGAAGTTGGAACTCAGCCAAACTTAAAGTTCGCCAATACCTCATTTCAATTTGCATCAAATATTTAAAAGTTGAGATGTTACGTAAATGGAAAAAATAAGTATGACGTTTGGTATGGGAGGAACAAAAAGTCGAATATTTTTAATATAATATGACATCTTAGACATTTCAATTTTTCTAAACATTTTTGTTCTTTGTTTCCGGGTTTCCTTTGCCTACACTGTTATATGCGACATACATCGTGAGGCTAAAATATTATTAATGCAAATATTCCCGAGAAAGTCCTCAAGCTCACTATCAAGATTTTATATAGAAAAATGTATACTGTGTATAGATACAGATAGTCATTCATATAGCTACATTATCAATTAATAACTATTCTAAAAGTTTGATGATATTATGTTTTACACGGTAAACGTTTTATTTCATCTACACCTGCTGTTAGGTACTTGAAATACGATGTTTTCTTTTTAGAGTGTCATTTTTTATTTACGCGTAAGAAAATCCAATAATAAGAAAAGAAATAGCTTCGTATTTTCTTTTTTGAACATTCAAATTACATGATACTTTGAATATTAATAAAGTCTTGAAAGGTGTTTTTTTGTCACAGATATTTGTAGGCTTAAATTTATATTTGAAAAGTAATCGGTGACTTATTCTACACTTAAGACATTCTGTTTCCCACTTTCCTCCGAATTCTGGAGGCATTGCGAGTTGAGTGGTGAAACTGCCTCATTATCAGAGCGAAGAAATGAAAATATTTCATTTCCTCGAGTAGGAATTGAACCCACAACCTATTTATCGCCACGACTGGCCTGGTTAAAATATTTCCTTGACTTTATGAATGTGTTGCAGACAGTCAATTAACTAAGGAATGAAAAGAGTATTAATTACTATTTCAGGGGAAAAAAATAAATGGGTACGTTTGAACATACTCGTAGTCGTCGTGAACTCTGCAGATCCACTTTGAAGCTCGGCGAAATTACATGATGTAGTATTATTTATTACTAGCGGCCCGCCCGCGGCTTCACCCGCTTGAACTACATGAGTATTTATTTAATAAACAGAATTGACTTACAACTATAATGACATCTAATATGATTTTGTATTACTTTAATATATAATCTTTAAATATGTTTTTTTTTTACTACATTACCGTAATTTCTTTTATCCTCTCCCTTGCTTTCAATAGCCGCAGCCAGTGGTGGGCTAGGTAAACCAGAAAATCACCGGTTAAAGAAGATCACCGGTTCAGCGACCATGGCGGAAGCCATATTGTCGACCATTAATCAATCGCATATAAAATTCCATGTTTTATAGAACCACATCGGCAACAGCAGCGGCACGGGAACTAGAGTTATCAGAAGAGAAGCAAACCGGTCCCTAGGGATAAGATGAGTAAGATGTTCCAATCATCGAATCCAATCCAATCATCCCATTCCAATCTTGCTGCCTGACTTGTAGTGCCAGACGTGACGAGTTGCGGGTGTTCCGCAACTGCCGCGCTTAATGGGCATGACACTCCATACCAGGCAGTGGTCAGAGACTCCAAAGGGGCATCGACGACAACCTGCTACTGTTCCGGATGTGAAGTCAGCTATCATATTCCAGGGAGGGGTGGGGATTGGGCGCTGGAACCCGGCATTACCTGATACGAAACGCAGAGGCATAAAGCTACTACTTAACGCCGGTTTTAAATGACGGGATGGTAATGATCCGGTCGAGTCTGCTCATGCGTGTTGCCATTGCTGGCGACGTGACTCTACCACATATTTTTGCTTTCTATTATTATTTTTAGGTGACCGTCTATCCATTTCAGTCAAAATTACTGTGTATGTGCAGACAAAATATTTTTACAGTCTTATATATATATATATATATATATATATATATATATATATATATATATATATATATATATATATATATATATATATATATATATATATATATATATATATATATATATATATATATATATATATATAGAGTTTAGTTAGTTTAGTGATTTATAATACGAATATTGTAAACAAAAAAACTTGTCAGAACAAACATTTTATTCTCCATTTACGGTGCGTATTAAATGACGGAACCGGGATTTGTCGGTCAGAGCGGAAAAAATAAAAAAAAAATATTAAATATTAAGTATTCTCCCAAATGTGAACCGAACCACAACAAACAAAACACGAAAGTATTTTTTACATTAGAATGTGCAATATTTTCTGCTTATTCTCGTTTCTTTTTCCTAGTCTTTGTTCCATTTATTCGCAAACGACGTTCCGGTGACACATGCTGGCGGCTTACTATTACAATGCAGACTTTACGTTTAAATGTCTCTTGAAAATAATTATTTCTCTTTCGTTAAATATATAGGTGTATACAAATTAATAATATAAAAAATGTTTTTATTAAATTAGCTTCACGCTGTATCCCGCACACGGCAGGGTAGGCAGAGGGAACCTAGTGTTAAGACACTCCGTTCCCCACTTTCTGCTGAATTCTGGACTTTCTGCTGATTTCTGCTGAATTCTGGAGGCATTGCGTGTTGAGTGGCAGAACTCAACGCCGCGCTTAACCTCGATACCAGAGCGAAGAAATGGAAATATAAAAATACGTAAATATTTCATCTCCTCGAGTGGGGATCGAACCCACAACCAGTTGGTTTTCCAGTCACACCTCGTGCCGCTGCGCCACGACCGGCCGTTTTTATTAAAGTAACACAAAGTACGTTTGGTCATTGATGAGGCTGACTTGTATCAAAGTGTAAACTAACAGACAAATGAACTAATATACTAATAATTATTTAAGTAAATCGATCAATTGCTGCTCAAATACGGGAGAGATAGTCAACATCGTTACACAATTATCCTTTTAAGATAAGCATCGAAATATGTCGGGTTAAGAGTTAGTTACTGAATATTGATTTAGTCACTCAGTCAGTATGATTAAAATATATAGGTACCTCATTGTATTTTATTAAAAAAATATAATCGCGATTGTATGGTTCTTACTATTATTTAAATAATTAAAAGGTGGTGTAAGAATTAATTATAATTTATAGGAAATATTATTGATTTCTCATCGTAAACGAGGAAGCACTGCCATAAGAACAAAATATAGTATTGTTCTTCAAAAAGTATTTTTAGCCTCACGCTATATCCCGTTCCTAGCAGAGCAGGCAGAGGGAACTTGGGGATTTAGTATTAAGACACTCCGTTCGCATTAAGACACTTTCATTCCTCACTTTCCGTTGGCCGCCGGCGGAACGCCGCTTTTGCCTGGTTGCCAGAGCGAAGAAAATGCTAATATTAAAATATTTCATTCCCCTGAGCAGGGATCGGATTCAATTTTGTTTTTGTAAAATTTTACAATTTATGTATTGTGGCTGCGGCGGTAAGAAGCCACAAATAGTATCTAGTAAAGTAAGCTAGAAGAGCTCTAGAAAAGCTTAAACTTTTGTTCAGCATTTATTTATTTATTATTTACTTATTTTTTTTATAATAAAATAAATGTCTAAATATTTAGGTTTGCTTTAAACTTTTAAAATTTTGTAAAGCGCATAGAATACTGAGTAACATTTTATTCCAGTCGGTCTTCATGCTTCACCAATTTATAGCACCTGGCTGAAGTTTTAAAGGTACGAACACTTTGTTAACTTCAATTGTTTCCTTATTCAACTTGAAAATATAATAAAGTAAGCGATTTCCGTTTAGAGAAAATGTTTTAGTAGCTACGAACAAATTTTTGCATCTTGAAAAAAATTCTACAAAGCTATAAATAAAAAAGAAATTTCACGTTTTTCTTCACATTGTAGTGTAGGCAGAGAGAGATAACAGGAATATAACAATAATTATTTACCCGAACGGAAATCGAACCCACAGTCTTTTTTACAAAACACTACATATCACTATTACACCTGTAATAGTTACATAGCACTAGTACATCTGTAATTTTTGTTGCCTCACGCTTTATTCCTTATAACAGAGTATGTAGAAAAAAACATAACATTGGCGTTTTCTGTTTTAGATTAATTAAGATCGGGAAAATCTATTGATAAAATAAACTTAATTTAATATTAATCGGAACAGTAAATCGATGCTAGTATTTTGTTAAATAATCTGTCGTCAGCTTTTCCTATAAGCTTTTTTCTTTTATTAAATAAAATTTTAATTACAATTTAAAAATATTATTATAAAAAAATGAAAACTGCTTTCCTTTTTTGCTCTTAACATAATATGGATGTTTTTCATAAGAAAAATACACCTATTAGCTGCAGCAGGTTTCTTTTACAGTGCCTTCTTGCCTTTATTTCTTCAGGTAATAGGGGAGATTTAACTTTACGACACTATCTTGCCAGTTCTAGTAGTTACATTTATTTTAAATTAAACTTTTCTTGGAACAAGAATGTGAACAACATTTTTAAAATGTTGGTTTTTTTAAGTTTAAATGTATAATTTTCTTATAATTGAGGCCGTCGTGGTGCTCGGGCACAAGAATGTGACTAACATGACAGTTGTGAGTTCGATTCCTACTCGAGAGAATGAATTATAATTATTTTTAATTTTTATTTCTTCGCTCTGGCGCCAAGGCAAAAAGGCGTTGACCTCCGCCACTCAACACGCAATGCCTTGAAAAATTGGGCGGAAAGTGATCCACGATGTGTCTTCACAGTAGTTGCCCTTTGCCTACTCTACTGTGCGGGATACAGCGTGAAGCTTTACTTATAATTATGACATTTGTGTGTTATATATAAATTATATGGAAGCGTAGAGTACGAGTCTATAGTGGGGTAGTGAGTTCGATCACACTTTAAGGGAAATTACTTGGCGTTCTCTGCCACTTAACACGCTTTGTTTCAAATACAGGTAAAAAATGCAAACTTAAAAGTCAAAAACCAGTATAATATAATAAAAAAGTATGCTTTATAACTATTTTATTAGATTATTATTTAGTCTGATTGTTAACTAATCTTGAGATCAAATTTACCTCTTTATGTGATTTCTTGTACATATGAGTTTTTAGGAAAGATAGGATTTTTAGGCTTACATTATAATCTATTACGTATTTGCTCGAATATATTATTAAAACAAACTACCTCGTAAATAAAATCATATTTATATTTCTAATTTATTAATTTAATTAAGCATTATTTTAAATGAAACTATTTTAACCGGATTAATCGCGTATATTTGGTAGTATACATTTTTAGAAACCTGACACGGGTAGACTGTGTTGGCAGTCTGTCAGTTGACATAATTATTATATCAAACTACCGCCAACGATTTGTTAATTTCCTCGCGTACTGCCCTGCAGATGAGCTAACTGTATCTTGCCTTCTGGTATTTGAGACTTCAAAAATTTTATAAGTAGGTCCCAGGTGGTAGAAAGCATCCAGCTGTCCCCTCCACTGAAATTAGAATATTTTTGTATTTCAATAGCCTCGCGGATAATTCTAGAAATATATCCGTTTTTCTTAGCGAGGATTTTTGATTTGTCAAACCTTATGTAAAGGCTGAGTTTATCCATTGTGCGCTCTCACACAGCTGCCTTCGATACATGTCCATTCTTGATATCGGAGATGTGTTCCTTCACCATAACACCGATGCTTCTCTTTGTTTGACCGATGTAAGATAAGCCAGAAATGAAAGAACTTATTACTTTAGCATTTTCAAATTGCTTCCAATTAGTTAGCAGTCCAACAAAAGTAGAGCCCGTGCCAAAAAGCACTTAGAATTTTTCCGTAAAACATATTGCGCTATAGACATATAAAATTACTTTATAAAATTACTATCGGTTGAATTGGATTTGTTCTCAGAACAAAGCGAGTTTCCACATTTTCTGTAATTTACTGCCACATTTCATTTGAACACTACTCGCAGTAGAGGAAGGATTATTTGTTCAAGAAACATGCAGCCACCGTACTTAGTTATTTTCACATACAAATAAAATCTAAAACCAGATATCGGAATATACTTTTAACATTGAAAATCTTTTGATATTATATTTTATTTAGAAGTTATCTAGTGATTTGATGTAAGTATGTTAGAGATTCCCGATATTAGATTTTATTTTCCTTATTTACGGATTTACTATTACTATGTATATATATTACTATTTGCTGTATTACGTGATTGGAATTGCCGACAAATTATTTTTGATTTAGAAATAATTATTTGCAAAGATATATTCATAACTTCAGCTAACACAACACATATATTTTAAAATTTATTTTCTTTATACTTTACGCTGAAGTTTGTGATAAATTGCTTTAAAAATCACTTTGATATACGAAAAAGTAAAAATTAAAACAGATGCCAATTTCAATAAAAATATAAATGGAAGGCAATAATACGATAAGAAAGATAGTAAAGTGCTAAGAAAATCAAGAAAAAGCAGTATATTCAAGGAAAGGTCTGCCATTGAAAAGTGACCTAGGGACTGTAACAGAGCAGGTCCTTTTTGAATCTCAAAAAGGGTTTATTGTGAACGATAACAAATGTCATTGGAAATCCTAGCCGTGTCACAGAAGTATAACAATGCAAGTCCTTAAGTGAACTGTCGATGGATATCGGCATGTTACGATAGTAAAGAGGTTTCTAGGCCTCGACTTGATTTCTAAATAAAAATAACACTAGCTTTTACTTGAACAAATAAAAATAACTACTTGCGTATACGAGGTAATTTCTTGTTCGTTGTTGCAGGTGGGTTAAATCATAACAATACTAACATAATATAATATGCGATAAATGGAATATCCGCCATATTTTTTTTTCAATTTGAACCAGTAATTTCTAACATTAGCGCGTTCAAACCAATAAACTGTTTTAGATTTTTCGTATTAGTATAGGTACTTCGGGGTTTTCCACTTTAATTATTTAAAATACTATTAAAAAATGTTTGTATTTCAGTTCAAATACACTATCATGATATTTATTTGGGGAAAAGAAAATATGGGGTATTCCAATAAAATGATATATGTATATGTTAATTACAAATTAATATTTCTCTAAACGTCTGAACACTTTTGAACATCTATCCTTCACCAGACGCCTCCGCCATCTCGCCTCTCTTTCTTGCCATTTTCCTTTTACTTTGACGTTGACAGTAACTTATTCAGCCAACGTTATATTTTGCAATATTAAAAAAAAATAAAATATGTTATTATCTTTTTAATTATAAAATACAGTGATTATTTATAATTATTAAATATTTTTTTATAAATAATTATAATAATAAATATATTTTATATCTGTCAGTTTATCTATGGTATATTACGTTACTTTAATATTATTTGTGAATTATATATTACATTTATAATATTGTTGTGTACATTATAATATTTTTTTATTTATTATAATATTCATTTATATATTTTATTTATGATATGGATCGTTACAACGTAATGCCTCCAGAGTTCGGTTGAAAATGGCGAAAGGACTACAAAATATTTTATATACAATTCAGAACATAAGATACAAGCTCGTACGAATGTGTGTACATCAATAGACGTCGGAAATCGTACGGTAAGCGGAGATGAATAAAACAAAACGAATACTTTCCAGCTTTATATTTCAAGATACTCATACAGATGATAGATACTACTAATAACGATAGGAAATCGAATTTTACTTTTTAACCAACGATAAAACTGAAGGAGTCTAGACGCGTAGGGATATGTATTATTATTTTATATCATGTCATAATATATTTTATATATTATGGGTAGTTTTTTTATGAGAAGTGTAAGAAACCCTTTTTTATCATGATCAAACTTTATCATTTAAAGGGTATACTGCTCGAGTAGGGACAGGCTCATGGACTGTCAGATGTACGCCGTCCATAATAGTCACTAAAATCTCACGGTACTCCTCCCCAACCACTACTGGCCGGGGCTACGGATGCCAAAGGATTTTTCCGTGAACTCTGGCGGCTGTTTAAGATACCTTATTGATAATTGTATCCGCAGTAGTTGTAATTTGTTGTCTGAAACGCATACTTAAAATACCAATATAGCTCAAGCAAAGAATGTATTTAAGAAACATTATTATATCACAAAAATACATTTTATTAATAAATATAACATTCACTAAAAAAACAATTTTAAAACAATAATTAAGGGACGAGAATAAATTCTCGAACTTGCCCGAACAAGCTGTGGCAGTCTGATCGTTATTTATGAGATGGTTGCCGTGAAAAATGTCCCTGACTAAAGAGGAATCGAAACTTTAAATCTCTGAATCGATACACCTACAGTGAGCCCGAGTTTAAGGCGATATAATTCATTGTTAAATTCTAAAACAGCTTTACTTATGTTTTTCTTTTTGTTATAATTTAAAATATTAAAGTAAAAACGATTGAAATATAATTAGATAGACAAATATATTTAACTGAAAAATATATACTTACCTATATTTAGGTAGATTAATATGTAAACAATAAAAATTGTATCTCGTTATCTCGTTTTACAAATAAGTTGCGGACGGAGCAGTATTAAATTTAGTACAATTAAAGTTTGTATAGAGGAGTGCAGAATGCTATTTTTTTTTAAATAGTGGTATAAAATACGCTCAATAATAAAATGAATATGGCGCACAATAACATATGTTTGACAATATATATTTTTGTATTAAGTAAATACTCGTTGCTATGACAATCCGTATATATTGTACGCGTCAATAGGTTCTCTTGTACTTGTAATATAGCAAGTAAAATGAAAACTTATATAAAATACAATTTGTTCAGTTGAATTGGTTAGATTGAAATTCTTGGTTGAATTATTACTGAACGTTCCCCTCTCAGATAACGTTATATCCGAGAGCTTCTAATCAAGCAATAATTTTGATATCTTCGCCACAAATTTAGTAGATTTTTTTTGGGAATTGGAGACTTATGAGTTATTAGATTTTTCAATGGTAATAACTAAGAGTCGTGTGTGACACATGACACATTCTAAGAGCCCGGTAACTCTGACGGCAAGTACAGTGGGTTACATAAAAAATATTCACACGAAATAGTATTTTGAAATGTAAACAGAGGCCAGTCGTGGCGCAGCGGCACAAAGTGTGACTGTAAAACCGACTGGTTGTGGGTTCGATCTCCACTCGAGGAGATGAAATATTTACTTAAATTTATATTTCCATTTCTTCGCTCTGGTGTCGAGGCAAAGCGCGGCGTTGAGTTCTGCCATTTAACACGCAATGCCTCCAGATTGCGGCAGAAAGTGGGGGACGGAGCGTCTTAACACTAGGTTCCCTCTGCCTACCCTGCTGTGTGCGGGATACAGTGTGAAATATAAATTTAAGTAAATATTTCATCTCCTCGGTGTCAGTCGGTTTTACAGTCACACCTCGTGCCGTGGCGTCACGACTGGCCTCAAATGAAAGGCCTGAAAATATAAAATATTCATTCCCTCGAGTGTGCATTGAACCCACAACCGTCCTTTTGCAGTTATGCTTGTGCCCCTGCGCTACAATGGGCTCTACGTCATAGATATGAGTAAATAAAATATATTCAAATAAAAAAAAATAAGAATAACATTATTTATTTCAAGTTTGTTAAATGCAACTGACTAAAGACCTCTATCATTTAAAAGTATATGTCTGAAAAAATAAAAAATTGAAACACTATAGTAGTAATTGTTATAAAGTGCCAAATAAAACATAGCGCATCTAGTATTGGCAATATGCTAGCTTGTTCCGCATTTATATAACTCTTATATGCTAGCATCTTACGAGCTTCCATTTATTGATTTAGTAGAAATTTTGTTATACTATTAAGAATTTATATTTTAAATGTGTATCTTAGTTAAAACAAATTTATCGCTTAAAATAAAAAATGTACTTAATGGCTAATTTTAATTAAAATAAAATTATACATTTAAATTTAAATAGAAATCCACAAAGAAGCGCCCTTCTCTTTTTGTCGCCCATAGTACATGTGAGCTATATTTTGCTAGTGTATTAGTTTTATTGTTACGCAATTCGGCGTAGAGTTCCGCCACAATGCCTCCAGAATTCGGCGCAAAATGGGGGAAGGAGTGTCTTAACACTAAATTCCCTTTGCCTACCTTGCTGTTTGCGGTATACAGCATGAAGCTGTTACGCACGTACACTACTATTAATGGACAAATCAGAACAAAGCAATATTACTGTAATGTTTTTGACTCTTAAGGTGCTTAAAGAAAATAACAATATATTTTCCTAAAAGCGAAGAAATAATTATTATTAATATTATAATATTTTTTAATTAATAATTTCTATTGTATAAGGTTAAGAACACGTGCCTTATTTAGCCAATCAGAGCGTCAGACGTAGCTTCCGCATAGCACACGTTTTCCACTGAAACCAGTTCTGCCGTGAAGAACTCTGAAGTTGTCCATCACCACCATTGTGCCTTTAAATAAAAATAAAAGATGGAAATAAAATATACTTATTTAGAAAACGTATAAAAATTTGAGCGTTGCAGGACTCATAAAATATATATTTTAAAACATATATAACCAAGAAATATAATCAGGTCCTGGTTTTAGGTTCTGGTCCTGGACCGTAGGGATATTTTTACAAATTTCCGCAACCCAAAGATAAATACTAAGTATTGTCATTTGGCAAGACAGAATACTATTTATTAAATATTTTTATCAATTTTTGTAACGTTCAAATTTTTATACGTTTTCTAAAAAGTATTTTTTTTCCTAAATTTAGTAAGTGTAGAATAACACCTTAAAATTGTTAAAAGTATATAAATCCATACTTATTTATTGCAAATTAATGGTGTTAATAAAAATGTACCTTAATTTCGTCGCTCCGTAAAACCCATCTACCAATATTGTATCGCCACCCGATCCATTAACGTGTTCCAAGCAATGTAGTATTTGTAGTCTGTAATCAGTAATATTTCAACATTTTTGCGCATATTGTAGGGTAGGCAGAGATAATTTTGTATTTAAGATGCTTCGTTCTTTACTTTCCGATCACATTGAAGAGATTATATGTTTAGTCGCTGTATTGTATTATTTTCAATGTTTTTCCTGAACTAGTACTACACGTAGATGCTAGCTGCCAAATTTCATAATTCTAAGTCAACCGGAAGTATCACATATTAATTTTAATTCCTTTTATAGTGTCGAAATACGTATTTTTTGCGATATAAATGATCATATCTTTTTTTTAAATAAATGTGTAAACCGACTTCCGTTTTATTCTCCCGTGACATTTTTTAAGTATATCGAAGACGTCCTATCTTCCTCTCAAGTATAATTGTATAGAATCGTTAGTTATAATAAAAGGAAGAAAGCGCAAGGGCACCGCCCCGCCCCTTGTATTTTTACCAGACCGTGGTTGCAGCAGTCTTTATTGAACCCTCCGGGACGTTTATGTGTGATCTTTCTGAACGTACTGATTACGCTTGTTTATATTAAGATTGTATTAGAATGGTGATTCGCGACGTTGATTGATTCCTGAGATCAACATAAGTCGTTGGAACGAACGCACTATCGCAAGCCGGTCGATATGTTAAATAAACGCGCAGCACATACCATACAAACATCGCTTATGCATCGTAAGCGCGCCGCGAGACAACGTCGATACCGGTATAATAATTAAAGGCCATAGCAATTTGCTTAGCCAAGCATATTATTACCAGCGAAGAGGAGCAGCAGTCGGTTGTGACTCCAATATCAGTTGTTAGTAAAACATAGGGTCAATGAACTCCGACAATCGTACAAATAATTTATAATTCATATTTTGTTACTGTCCAATATCTTTATAATATTTAATTAAATATATAAGATAATCTGTCAACCTTTATTGTAGGACATTAAATACACTCATATTATAATATATTTATAAATTTTTAAATTAGTAAAATAAAAATAAATAAATCAAATTAAATTAAATAAAAAAATAAAGTAAATACGTATTTTGACATAATAATACTGTAAAAAATATGTAAAAATATAATAGTATCATTTATAATAATATCATATTATAAATGATACTATTATATTTTTACATATTTTTTACTTATAAAATTTAATAATTAAATAATATTTATCTTTGTATGTTAGTGGCATTACGTACATTAATATTACTCTGCTTTGTTTTAATAATAAGCTATTAAAACATACCGATGAAATATTCCAAAACAAACAATTGTAAATACTTAATAAGACTTATAACTTATCTTACCAGCCTCGAATACTTATATCACTATTACATGTATTAATTAAGTCACATGCGTCTTACATATAAAATGTAACTAAATATCTATTAATTATAAATTAAAACTTCTCTTATCATTTTTGAATGACTGTCCTTCTCCAGACGCGTCCGCTATCTCCCCTCTCTTTCGTTCCTTTCTCTTTTGACTTTGACGTTGACAGTAGCTTATTCAGCCAACACGATATTTTACGATAATTAAAATATTAATTATGTTATTATTTATTTTAAATTATAATACACAATGATTTCTTTTAAATTTTAAATTATTTTTTTTAATTTAATTTTTTAATAATTGAGGCCGGTCGTGGCGCAGCGGCACGAGATGTGACTGTAAAACCGACTGGTTGTGGGTTCGATCCCCACTCGAGGAGATGAAATATTTACTTAAATTTATATTTCCATTTCTTCGCTCTGGTGTCGAGGTTAAGCGCGTCGTTGAATTCTGCCACTCAACACGCAATGCCTCCAGAATTCGGCAGAAAGTGGAGAACGGGAGTGTCTTAACACTGGGTTCCCTCTGCCTGCTGTGTGCGGGATACAGCGTGAAGCTGATTTTATTTTTTTTTAATTTTATATCTGCGTGTTTTACTGGTATATTACGTCACTTTAATATTAATTGTGAACGGAACGCGTAATTAAAGAACTGAACTAAATTATTATTTATAAGATTGTGTTTATCGTAAGTTATAAATTAAATTATATTATATTATAAGTTATATTTATATATTTTTTTATAAATTATTATTTTTTGAATTAATTATATTATTTACCTACACATTTTGGTTCTGGTGTGGATCGTTACACATTGCATTTACAATAGGACGCTGTTTTACTGCGATACCATCGTGGAAGCCATTATGATATTATTATTGGTCATTGGAGTGATAAAAAAAATAGGTAGGAAGTTCTATTCATTTCAATAGTATTTGTATATTATTGTACTTTTCGCCATGCACCTTTGTAGGATATTATGAGATATATTGTGTATTTAAAGAAATAACTTAGTAAGATTTAAAAAAAAATGTAATAACTTATATTTAGTAAAAATATAACGGTTTTCTTTTACTTTTTATATGTTTAAAAAAATGTGAAAAAATAACGCTTTGCTCACTACTATACATATCTTTTTGTTTCTAAAACATCGCTGTAAGTTGCGTATCCCTAATTGATTTATTTTAACTAGGAGGTTACAGTGTTACTCAATTTACGCCCAGTATTAATAACCTATCTCCAACGTCAATCTTAGAATGTTTCATACATCTATCCAATCTCTAGATTGGATAAATATATGAAACAATCTAAGAATGACGTTGGAGATAGGTTATTACTATTGGGCGTTAGTCAACATACATCAAAAGATAAAATTAGGTCACACAAATAAGTGTTCTGAATGAGATCAAATTTATGATCTACATAAAAGTACAAACCAATTGATATTTTTTTTCATTTCACGCTGTATCCCACATGTAGCAGGATAGGCAGGGAAACCTAGTACCTAATAAGACGCTCTGCTCCCGACTTTCCGCCGAGTTCTGAACCCATTGGATGTTGAATGGTGGAACCTAACTGATAAATTAAGACAGAAGCCAGTCGCTTAAGCTTAAGAAATGTTGTTCATGTTGACGTATGCATTTTATGTTGATAAGTAACATACAGACATTAAAGATCACGAATACCTAATGGATCTCTAAAAGGCTAACTAACAGAAAAAAGTAAATAAAAATAAAAATTAAAAAGGCCAGTCGTGACGCAGGGCATAAAATGTGACTGTAATGTAAAGTCGACTGGTTGTGGGTTCGATCCCCACTCGAGAAGATGAATTATTTATTTACATTTATATTTTAATTTCTTCGATCTAGTGTCGAGGGGAAAGCGCGGCGTTGAGTTCCGCCACTCAACACGCAATGCCTCTTGAAATTGGCGGAAAGTGAGGAACGGAGTGTCTTAACTCTAGGTTCCCTCTGCCTACCCTGCTATGTGCGGGATACAGCGTGAAGCTGCAAAAAAATATTCTCTATATAATCAGCAACGGTAATATACATTATAACATCTATGTATATCGTATTCCATGTAAATTTTGAAAACTTGCCAACTTTATTAAAGTGATGTATATAATATTAATGAAAGGTATAATGTTGGTTCAAGAAATAGCCTTTTGTAATTGGGCAAGATTTGTAATTAATATTTTCGAATTAAATATTTTTATATTCAAAAAGCTTATGGTTGCTCTTTTATTTTTTAAACTAAAATTCATAAATATTGAAGAAGGATCATATAGTAATCGTTAAAATATTAATTTCATATAAAAAATAAGTACAAGTAATACAGTTCGAAAACGAATTCTGGTTCCTTGACGTCTCTAGAATAAATTTCCTGTGAATAATGTTCCGTTTGAATTATATCGTATAAAGTAGGAAGCTGGACCACAATTCAAAATCCGAACTGGGACGATTCAAAGTTGTATGAAGTTAGTTTGAATCATAATACTAGCTTAAGACATCGATATAATATTCGAGTTGGCACTGATAATAGACTTGTTGGTAGTGCTTGAACACCTTATTTCAAAATTAAAGCAATTTGTAACGATCCATACCAGAACTAAATTGTGTAGGTAAATAATATAATTCATTAAAAAAAATATTATAAATATAATTTATAACATTATTTAATTTATAGCTACGATAAATACAATCTTATAAATAATAGTTTAGTTCAGTTGGAGTGCCAACGGAACGCGTAATTAAAAAATTACGCGTTCCGTTCACAAGTTACATTAGAGTGACGTAATATACCGTAGGTAAAACACGCAGATATAATATATATTTATTAAAAATAATTTAATAATTATAAGTAATCATTGTGTATTATAATTTAAAATAAATAATAACATAATTAATATTTCAATTATTGTAAAATATCATGTTGGCTGAATAAGTTACTGTCAAAGTCAAGTAAAAGGAAAGAAAGAGAGGGGACATGGCGGACGCTGAAGGATGGATGTTAAAAATGTTTAGAGAATTTTTAATTTATAATTAATATATATTTAGTTATATTTAATATTTAAAAAGCATGTGAGATTATGCCTTCAATTATGATATAAGTATTCGAGGCTACTAAGATAAGTTATAAATGCTTTCACTATTTACAATTGTTTGTTTTGGAATACTTCGTCGGTGATAAGTTTTTAATACATTATTATTAAAACAAAGAAGAGTGATATTAATGTATATAATGCGTCTATATCCAGAGATAAATATTTTTTATTTAGTAAATGGAAATAAATACATGAAGACGTTTTATAAGGTATGTAAAATTACAATTACATTAATGTACGCAGAATGCCTGCCGCCATCTTTATTAGATGCGTGTATGTGAATTGTGAAATGAGAGTTAAATAGATTTGGTGAATTATAATTACTTATAAATGTAATTTCTATATATATTAGTAAATATTTAACACACTACTATAAAAGGAAATATAAATATAATAATATCATTTATAGTATGATATAACTATTATATCAAATTACGTACGTATTTTTTTATTTACAATTTATAAATATTATATAAAATGAGTCTATTTAATAAGCTAAATGAGTCTATTTAATAGGCTAAGAGCCCTACAATAAATCTATCAATATATTTAAACAAATTTCATAAAGATGTTACACATTAACCAAATATTAATTATTTACGATTTATACGACTGTTCGAGTTTTTTGACCCTATAGGTGGAGATCCCATCGTTTAAAACTGTAGGGATTAGATTTTCTAATGAAACTTATATTTAAGAATGATACATGATAGTAGAATAGATTACACTAGGGTTGCCCAAAAAAATCCTGCCGCAATCACCTTTAATTAATGTTTTTCGTAACTCGTTTTTGGAGAAAATTGCACTCATATGTTTTTTATGTGAATCGCACATCATTTGAAAGAAAATCGCATAAGGAATTGGAAAAACAATGGTTGCCAGCTCTCACTCTGCCGCAAGTCCAAGGTTGCCTGGTTTAAAGAGGTTACTTAATGTGAATATTTGCACTCATGTGTTTTTTTAATGAATTATATATCAAATTAAAGTTTATTTTTTTGTCATCACTAAAACACATGGTTGCCTGGAAAATGGCTGCCGCAAGCAAAGGTTGCCATCATTCGAAATATTTTATTCTGATTCCGTTTGACTGAGAATAGACGATGAAATACGCGATTTGCCTTATGTTTTAAATTAAAATATTATATAATAGAAGGTCAATCTTAAAATTAATGTTTATTCTAGATATTTACCTGTTAAATGATGATTATAATCATATTAAGAACATACAAAAAACAATTTAAATATGAAATCATCCTTATTTTTCAAGTGAAATAATGAACCCATGATATTAAGTCTTTGCTAAATCTGTTTTCTAAATACTAATACTAATTTAAATTATCATTTTAAAACGACTAAATTATCTAATTAAATAAATGCTTACAAATATCAATCTATTATAAGGTATTAATTACATCATGTTTCCTTAAGATAATGAGGGGCGACAATTATTGCGTAAGTTTTTTTATTAATTAAGAAAATATGGAAAATAACATTTCAATATACTCTCTCTCTCTCTCTTTGTCCTCTGCTCGTATGATTTTTTTTTCTCGTTTTTTTTTGATAACGGTTGCTGCAATCTTTTTTTTCTCACGCAACTTTTAAGAATTTGCATTGAAAGAAATATATATGATAGAATTATAATAAACAAAATTAATTTATCACAAATAAATTCTAAGAAATTTCGACAGTAATGCCTAATAATAAACGCTATTTAAGGTTTATGACCAGGAGTCGGCAAATATCAATTAGTTGTCTACTTTTTACTATAGATAAACATTTTGCGGTGGTATACAAAGCAAACAAAATGCAATAATTTTATTTTCGTAGATGTATTGTTTCTAAATGCAATAACAGTGCAGATGGCCAAATGAGATGTTTTTGAACATATTGCTTAGTTACTTACCTTTCGTTTTGGAGTGAAGACGTTTTTAGTTAACATGACAAAAATGAAGATCTGTTTTTTGTACGAAAATGTGTGTGGAATTTAATAATGAGTCTGAAGTGTAAAATTATGTTGTTGTTTCGCCAAAAAATGATTTTTATATATAGTAACATTTTCTTAAATAGTAACACAATGCACGGTTATCACTTGTTACAAAAAGTTCATTGTTGTAAAAAAAAATATAAAGAAGAACCGCACTCGAGGAGATGAAATATTCACTTAAATTTATATTTCCATCTCTTCGTTCTGGTGTCGAAGCAAAGCGCGGCGTTGAGTTCTGCCATTCAACACGCATTGCATTCCAGAATTCGGCAGAGAGAGGGGAAAGGAGTGTCTTAACACTAGGTTTGCTCTGCCTACCCTGCTGCATGCAGGATACAGCGTGAATCTGATTTGATTTTTATTTTTCAATTATTTTCTAATGCAAAACGTAAGTATAATTAATGTTTGATAAGTATAATTAAATTTAATGTTTAATATTATATATTTTTCTCTGAGGACGAAGAGAGAGATTGAGAGTTTATAACGAGGTAATTTTCCATATTTTCTTGATTAATAAATAAAATATCTGCAATAATTGTCAACCTACATTATATTATGAAAACATTATGTAATTAATACCTTATAATAGAACGATATTTGTAAACGTTTATTTAATACTAGTGGGCGCGCGCAGCTTCACCCGCTTATTTGAACCCATACGGGGTGAATTCTAAAAAAACATGAAACATGTGTTCAATGAAATATTTTTAGGAGTCTGAATTTCAAATATTATAATAATCGGTGCCGATAAAAAAAAAACCCATACAAACTTTCAGCCCCTATTTTATCCCTTTAGGGTTAAATTTTCTTAAAATCCCTTATTAGTGGATGTCCAGATTATGAAAAAAAACATCTGTCCAAATTTCACGTTTCTACCATCAGCGGCTGTGCGTGCGTCTTACCTCAGTCAGTCAGGTACTTGTTTTATATATATAGATGATAATTTAGTCTTTTTAAAATAACGAGTTAAACGAGTATTAATATCTAGAAAACAGATTTAACAAAGACTTAATATCATAGACTCATTATTTCAATGGAAAAATAAGGATGATTTCATGTTTAAATAGTTTTTTTGTATGTACTTAATATGATTAAAATCATCATTTAACAGGTGAACAGCTAGAATAAATATTAATTTTAAGATTGACCTTCTATTTTATAATATTTTACTTTAAAACATAAGGCAAATCGCGTATTTCATCGTCTATTCTCAGTCAAACGGAATCAGAATAAAATATTTCGAATGATGGCAACCTTTGCTTGCGGCAGCCATTTTGCAGGCAACCATGTGTTTTAGTGATGACAAAAAAATAAGCTTTAATTTGATATATAATTCATTAAAAAAACACATGAGTGCAAATATTCACATTAAGTAACCTCTTTAAACCAGGCAACCTTGGACTTGCGGCAGACTGAGAGCTGGCAACCATTGTTTTTCCAATTCCTTATGCGATTTTCTTTCAAATGATGTGCGATTCACATAAAAAACATATGAGTGCAATTTTCTCCAAAAACGAGATACGAAAAACATTAATTAAAGGTGATTGCGGCAGGATTTTTTTGGGCAACCCTAGTGTAATCTATTCTACTATCATGTATCATTCTTAAATATAAGTTTCATTAGAAAATCTAATCCCTACAGTTTTAAACGATGGGATCTTAGGCCACTATGTTTTATTATTAACTAATATAGTCTCAACCGACTGCTGCTTGGCTTCGCTGGTTCTAATGTGCTTGGCTAAGTGAAATGCTATGGCATTTAATTTTATATATATTATATTTAGATAGTTTCGTGGTGCCTTGCGGTCCGTCAACGTTAATACTTAGTGTATGAAGGATAGGTGTGTAATGCTATTTTATGTCGGAGCTCTGGAGTACATATATTATGTAGTGTCCACTTATTTGTCCAACGCTTGTGGAAGGTTAAAAGATTGTGGAAAGTGGAAAATAGAGTGACTATAATATCTATCCTTAAATATAACCTCGTAACATGCGAGATACAGCCTAAAATAAAAAAAAAAACTTTAGTAAAAGACTATTTGGCAAGCCGGCCGTTTTGATAATTGCTTTACGTCGCAAATTGCTTTTATATTGGCGTTGAGAAAACTTGGCAATTTTAATTATTTAATCGTTATTTTCAATTTATTTTAGCATATTGATTGCAGAAACTCTTTATAAATATCCTGACAGTATATTGTATGTTATAATAAAATAAAAAAGCTTCACGCTGTACCACAGTAGGGTAGGCAGAAGGAACCTAGCGTTAAGACACTCCATTCCCTACTTTCCGCCGAATTCTAGAAGTATTGCGAGTTTAGTGGCGGAACTCAACGCCGCCCTTCGGAAATAAAATAAAAGAAGATTTATTTTCAGTATGACCTGAGATATAATAGTTTAGCTAGTATCTATAAGCTGTTATAGCTTTCTCCAGTTAATAATATTTAGACAATTCAGTTCGGATATATACCTATATACATTAAAAACATCAAAGGATTAGGTTTGAAAATAAAAACAACACATTCGTTACTTGTAAGACTTAATTAATTAAAACTTCACTAAACTTCATAAAGAATTAATCGCTAGCATCAAAAAGCACTTGTCTCTAATACACAAAGAAAATTAGTTACAAGAAAGAAAACTTACCAATGTTTTTGTTAGAAGTCATTCATCTTCATCCACGGGAGGAGCATTTGCGACAGAAAGATTGACAGCCTTAATTGAACGTAACGAACGCCATTCTATTTCTTAAGAGGCTATCTTCCTGTCATTTCGAATAGTTCCTATAGTGAAGAAATTAATTGGAATAGAGAAATTAAATTGTTCCTCAAGTATACACAATATTTTCCAGTCATATATTAGAGGCCAGTCGTGGCACAGGGGTACATGCATGTTACTTTAAGCGCGACAGGTTCTGGGTATGATTTTCACTTAAGGAAACGAAGTATTTAAAATTTTTATTTCTTCGCTCTGGTGTCGAGGCAAAAGCGCGGCGTTGAGTTCTGCCACTCAACACGCAATGCCTTCAGAATTCGGCAGAAAGTGGGGAACGGAGTGTCTTAACACTAGGTTCCCTCTGCCTACCTTGCTGTGTGCGGGATACAGCGTGAAGCTAATTTAATTTTTTTAATTTAATTTTGTAATAAAAAAATTCAATCTGCACTCACAAACTCGATATCAAAATCCCATAACTTCACTCTCTATATTATAAGTTTTAAAAAAAGTTAATATACATTATTTGACTCTGTATTCATTTAAAAATAAAATTAAATATGCACTTCTTCTAAATAGAACAATGACAGCCTTTTCAAAACGATAAATATCTATAGATACTTTTATTTATATTTCAAGATGTACTGGCTTATCAAGATTTGTTAAAAACTCAATGGGATCCCAAAGAAATTTGTTCGGGAAAATCTTTGGAATTATTTAGTAGCCCTCGATCCTACAATACAGGAAAGACAAGCATTTCGGCGAGAGTTTGGAAAAATAACATTTACAATTCAAATAGCGGTCTGGTTTGTTCCCCATTTCATTATCCCTGTCCGCGAAAAAGGGTCAAGCGGGAGTCAAGGTTGGTACGAACGACACGTTGTAAATTCCTAAAACTGAAACCGAAATTTACTTAGGTACCTTCAAATAATTGTTTCTAATATTTATAAAAGCAGGTTTAAAATAAAAGTTACAATAACATTCCCTGAAATATTTGATTAGCAATTGTTGCTATACAAACAAAATTTGAAAAGAAATATTATTATATTGTTAATGGTAAGTTAATTCAAACTCTTTGATTATATTACATAGAAATATAAATTTAATGTTATTTTGTTTTAATTGCAATAGTAGTAAAAAACTGTAGGTCTACTTCTAAATCACTTTTGGTCTCTCAACTGTTGAAGGAGGGATATACCTCGCAAACGCAAATATAGGGCTTATGCCAAATAGTGAATGACAATTACTTACTACTTTCTATAAGATAAAGTAAATAGAAAATATATAGAAAGTTATTATATAAACTGGTTTTGAAAGAGGAAACACAAAATAAATGTCTAGCCCAATGTTGAAAGGAAGTAAACTTCAAACATCGGCGACTTACTTAACCTCAAGATTAGGGTGGATCCTTTTTGGATGTTTTTTTTTTCAAATCATGTTAGATGTTAAGTGGGGGTCTCAAAAGTTGCGTAAAAATTAAAGATTTTAGACATTTTTTTTATTATTTTTAACTTATAGATGAGCAATCTACCCACTGGTAATCGAATCCACAACCTGTTGCATTTACAGTCACACTTTGTGACACTGCCCCACGACTGCCCTCCTCTATAGGCTATAATTGATGTAAACAAATTGTATAATTTGGTTATATATAAAAATAAGAGGGCGAAGTCGGGCGTGGGTCCCTATTAAACTAATATACCTACCATTGTCCAAAGAGCGTAGACGTAATATTGCCGAAAACAAAAACATATACACAAATAAAGTAATTAATAGTTCTATCAACGTTTATACGCAAATAAAATGCTGTTAAAATAAAAAGCCTTGTCTAGACAAACTTATAACAGGATGGGAAACCATTTGTTACAACTTTTAATTTGAATGAAAATATGTACTTTCCGCGTGCCGGTATAAAAGTAATTAACTATCATAATTTTGCGAGCAGAACCGTGTTTCGTTAAGTTTATAGGTCACGTTGATCACAATTTTGTAGGTGATAATATAAAGTTTAAAGCCATTTTGTCCTCTTTTGGTATCGAAGACCTTTTTCATATATTTTTTAAATAAAAAATTGACGCTAATGAAGGAAAATGACGGTATGGATATTATTTTTTGATAGTAGATGCATTGTTAAACTTATGTACTTCTTATGTAGAATATACGGATTGCGGCGTTGAGTTCCGTCACTACACAAGTCATACATCGAAAATTCGGCAGAAAGTGGGAAACTAAGTGTCTTAATTCTATGTTCAAGAGAGAACCACTCTATTTCCAGGCAATATCAATAAGCTGAAAAAAATATATGAATAAACAGTCGTAAAAAATATTTTTTTCTTGCCGAAATTGCTGCTTGATAAACAAAATATTATTGTTTAAACATTATTTATTTTGAAATATACTAGTATATCTTATGCTCTTAATTTACATTTCTTTGGTTTCCCTGGCAAAAAACAGGCAGAGGGGACCTGTCTGTCTGACCTGTAGTAAAAAAAGTGAAAACTTTCTTTTCTTCTTTTTTGATTTTATATACGATCAGTTTATTAAATAAATAATCACATAGTTCAAGCAGGCAAACCAACAAGCGGATTGCTAGTATATCTATAAAGCCACAAATGAAAAAAATATATAGCAATTTTAATATTGGAAACACTTCTTTTGTGACATTTATTATTTTGGATATATTCTAGTGAACTACAAAGCTGTGCGGAAATACGACTGTCGAACCCTGAAATAACTTATACAATAAAACGAGCGGCTTTGTCACAAAGGTAAAATTATTTGCTTTTGCGTCTTTCTCAAGATAATCTTGGTATAGTGGGACAGCTGACTGTAAACGTGATGGTTATAGGTTCGGTCCCCAAACAGGATTGATAAACCCTGCCAATTTTATATTTAGCCACAGGTATGTATAGTTTTATCTAAAATGTATTTTACCCAGATTTCTATATTTATTCACAATAACTTACATATCAGTTCGCATCACAGAAAAGAATATAACGCAATGTGACTTCATTGATATTCATTTCAGCTAGTCTTGGAGTTTGTGGCGTGGCGGATAAACTCAACGCCGACCTGATATGGCATGGCCACGTTGCGCGCTGGCCTAGAATCTTTGTCGGAAAGTGGAAGTGCCTTGCCTATACCTTTCCCAGGACATGAAAGCCAATTTATGTCGAGAACGTCGAAGACGGTACAAAATGAAGTGGATTAAGTAGGTCTAAGACAGGAGTTAGTTAGGACTGATATGATTTTCACATGAAATGTGCTGTATCGATAGTTTTATATAATCCTAAAATAGACATTGGGGGGGGGGGGGGGGTGTCATCGTGGCGTGTGAGATAATGTCTAATTGTAGATGTGTACGCTCGTCGTGGATTCAATGGTCGTGGGTTCGACTCCACGCGGGAGTATAAAGGTAAATGAATTATTTTAATTTCTCTACTTTGATAAGTCTTATCGCTGCATAACATTTCACCACTACAAAAATGGAGAAAAAAAAACATTTTAACGTTATTTTGTACAAAAAAAGAATACAGATGTTTTTTTTGAAAATTTAAAGAAATTTCTAGAAAAGTCCTACTATTACTTAGAATATTTTGTTAAACTTCATTGTAATAAACTTTATTCGACGCTAGTTGGTATTAAATAACGATTTTGTAACTGCACCAATTTCATAATATATTCCACGGACTTGTAATTTTAAACTATATAGAGAGAAAAATATATATATTTAAGAGAATACATGTACATACATGTTTTATAAAAAAAATACGAAACACGGTAGATTTATAAAGGACGAAAAAAAATTTTTTTTAAATATAATCGAAGCCGTCTTGTCACAGCCTTGTATCATAAAATACAAGGTAGATTCCCACTCGAGGGAATTAATTATTATCATTTTCGCACGCAATGCGCTCTAGCAGCGCTTTAGCAGCAAGACAAAGGGCAGCGACTTCACGCAACTTCCCGCAAAGCAGGCTAAGCAGACTGAGTTTAGTGTTACCAACACTAATCTTTCTATTTCTGGCCAATATTGCGTGTTGAGTTGCTGATCTGAACACCCTGCTTTTTATACTAGAGCGAGGAAATGAAAACACTTCCATTCCCCACTTTCCACCGAATTCTCGAAGCTCGAAGAAGCTGAGTGAAAAATTAAAATATTTAATATTTAACTCTCTGAATGGAAATCGAACCCACAGCCGTCGCGTTTATAGCCGAACGCTTGTGCCCTTGCGCTACGACAACCTGTACTACATATATATTGACAAAATATGATAACAATATTCAATTACCGTCTACCAACAACACCAAAGCTTGTCTGAGTGACAAGGCGAGTAATGAGGGGGGGGATGAATTCCGCCAATTAATGTATAATATCATGTTACGTATACTCGAACAGTGCTATCTAATAGAGCTGTTGTTTGACATCAAAGTCAATTAAATGATGAGATCCTTTCAATCAAATACCTAAATACATGTGCCACACTTTAACAATACCTTGAAAAAACCTATATTTTAAGTATAAATATGTTTAAAGTTACAATATGACAATTTTATAATCGCTCCATTAAGACAAATAGATTAATTACTCTGCTATATGCGAGAAAAAATGAGAAGTTGATATGTTCTTTTTTATTTTCAACTTTGAGGCCGTCGTGGCGCAAAAGCACAAGACTGTAAATGCGAGAGTACAGAGTTTGATCCCCACTCGGGGAAATTGAATTTTTATTATTTTTTGGTTCTAGTAACGAAGTAAAGCGCGACGTTGGGTTCTGCCACTCAGTGCCTTTAGAATTCAGCACACAATGTATAACGGACATATCTTAATTCTAGGCTGTATAGTTAGTCGGAAACCAATCCGTAATAAAAGTAATTTTTAGTGTTCCGTGCCTCAATAAAAAAACGAAACCTTTATGGAATCACTTTGTTGGCTGCCTGTCCGTTGGTCAAGATCATATATTTCTTGCGTGTGATCACGCAGGCAATCACGTGGAATAAGATCGAGTGGATAGGATCAGCAGACAGGAGGGGAACGAGCGAAAGCCTCTATATGTGACATACACTCTTCAGATATTGTAATTTTGATGGACTGTTGCCTTACTAACTCAGGACAGGCCTTGTCTGTGGCAAAATGTTTGCTCTCTATAAATAAAAATATTTTTTCCTACTAGTGTCACATGCATCACCGTTATGGGACTCTGAATACTTGTAGCACATTTGCTTCGACCTGCACTGTGATTTTACATGACCAAAGCAACAGCGGTTTAAACATTGGATGGTGGGATATTTATAGGGTTCAACTGGGAGGGATGAATAGTACAAAAATACTCTTTCCGGTAACATATGAAACTAAACGCATATACTTTCTTATGACATTTAGTACAATGTCATATATTTTTGACAAGATACGTTACATCTTATATTTCGCTATAGATTTTTTAAAACTAATTAGAGTACGAACGACAAACGCTTGTGACGTTCAAGAAACACAATGTGAGCTCGTTACGTGAGATGTGATTTCAGACGCAAGGTGAACGTTAATGTACTTAGTTACTTAGGTTAGGTCTGTACTTTGAACCAGGCTACGCGGTTTCATAGCTGTGATTGTAAGATATATGATTTAATATACTCAAACTAAAAATAAACTAGTTTTGCCAAGCATTCATATAAATAGTTGATATACGTTCGCTATTTGAATTTCGAGTGATCATTTTCGTATCGAAATAGCAAAACGAGACTGTACTACTGAGAAAAATATTTCACAAAATTTATTGCTTTTATACGCATTGTATTTAATTCTATACATAGTATCTGTTTTTCCTACTTGTGGTTGTGTGTGTGACAGACAGTGGCTGACAGCAACGAAAAATAATAAAATAATACAAGAGTTGCATTCATCCAATTGAGTAGATGCCAAAATCCGTCTCTTAAAACCAAATCAAAGCTTAAGAACAATAAATGAAATCTAAAGCGCATCTAACAATAGACAAAAATTACAATCGTGAGCAATGAAAGATTTTTCAGTTTGTTAGTTCAACCACGTAGAGCACATACGGTTCGACCCATTTCAATTTAAGCTGAGTCCACTTTAGGGTTTGCTTTTGCACCTCGTGGCTGAGTGCTACATCTAGAACGTATGAATAGTATTTATATTTGGATTATATTTTTTCTTATTCTCAATATTAAAAAGTTCAAGCATTATAAATGAAATTCTTTTTTTTCTTTTTCTTTCAGCTTCATGTTGTATTCCGCATATGGCAGGCTACCTACTCCGCTTCTGCCTAGAAGGAACTTAATGTTTAGACACTCGCAACTTTACATTCCTTTCAAATTTTTAAATAAGTTTTTCATTTTAGCTGCATGCTGTATCGCGTACATAGCAGCGTAGGCAGAGGAAACCTAGTATTAAGACACTCCGTTCTCCATTTTCCGCCGAATTCCGAAGGCAGTGCGTATTGAGTAGCGGAACTCAATGCGCGCTTTGCCGTGTAAATAAGAGTTAATATTGATGGTAAAAAAAAACTTTTTGCAATTTTGTTCGTGGACAAGCGATAGGCAGCCAGTGTTAAAAGAAAGTTACTGGAACGCTTCCAAATATTTTTTAACTAAACTAGAAGTAAGACTAATTCGATAATGTTTAAAAAGCAATCAATTAACTCATATTGGAACTTAATATGTTAGTGTAGGCGTGACAACTATTAATTTAAGTAATGTATCATGACACAGTGGTATAAGGTCGGTAGAATGAATTATTTTAATGTTGAATATTTCTTGAGTTCCACCATTGAACACGGTTAGAAAATTTGGCGGTGCATGGGGAACGGAGTGTCTTAACAGTAGATTCCCTTTACGTACTCTGCTATATGCGGAATAAAACTAAAATTGAAAAAGGAAAATGTAATTTCGTATAACGATTCACCATCAGAACTAGTTATTTATTAAATATTGAATTCTTTATACTAAATCTCTGTACCATCCATACCTATGTTATAAATTCGAAATAATTCTGTCTGTCTGTCTGTGATGCAATCAATGGACAACCACTGATGGTGATAAAATTTCGTATAGAGTTACTTGAGGGTCTTGACACAAACATAGATTACTTTTTTTTTCTTATATTTGTAATATTCTCGATATTTAATAATATATTAAAATATCTTTAAATTTGACATGCAATTTATTTCACCGTGTTAATACAATCGTTGTTAAGCATCCTTCGCTAAGCACCAAGAAATTTGCTTGTTTTTAGAAAAGGTTGTCCAAAATGGGCTTCCTGATCGCTCACATGGCGTGCGCTGTCACAACAAAAATATAGTCTTTTAAAAAATTTTTAAAAATTTCACGATTACATATTTATCTCTAGACGGGCAGACGACATTGACGATTTTGTTAATTTTCATACTTTTTGGTTATACTGTTAATTTTTATGTGGTTATTTGCTGTTTATTCAATCAAAAATAATTTATATTTTTCTTGGGTTCTCTTCACTTATGCGAGAGTAGATAAGTTACATTTTTTTAAATTTCTTAGTGTAGTGTAAGCTTCGGCCCTGCGCGGCATCGCCGGTTACTTTTTTTTGATGTCATTTAGGTCTATTTAGGAAAGGATAGTTGGTTATTTCATTTCGTTTATCTGTACTTAATAAATCATAATTTTATTCTCTTGGGATTTTATTTGATATAGCTCGCAAAAAATATCGTATATCGTACCGTAGCGTTTGGTACTCCGTTCTCTCTGACTAACCCTAATAGTAGTAGTAGTAAATTATCGTATTAATATAAAAAATGTGTTATTTCATATAGTATCTATGTACGCGCGCACGGAAATCGTGTAAAAACGTTCCACGGGTTTCCTCCGGGTAAATATCTATGGATTTACCTGGGAGAAGTCCGTGGAAATGCCGGGATAAAAAGTATATTGGTCTGAAAAAAAAAAATTCCTCTGTTCTGGACTAATGTCCAGCTCGGGGAAATAGAGAGACAGACAGACAGAGACAAAAATTATAAAATTGTTTTTTTTTTCATATTTGTCTATTATGTAGATAATCACACGCACTTGCAAATACGCAGTTATTTTGAAATCACAACCAGACACTTCAATTCTATATATAATAAACGGTCAACCCAACGGAAACCTTGCAATTATCTTTTTTTTGTCACAAAATGCCTTATTGTGACTATTTATGAGACATATGGTGTTGCGGACTTTTATTAGAACGAACAAAATTGAATATTTTTGTAGTACACACGTACTTGCATATATTTTATTATTTCTGCATCCACGCCACTTCGCCACGACTATCCTCATCTACATATATACCTACAGTTATTTAATCTTATAATATCCTTTTAGTTATCATCTTGCAAATCTTAGTAATTATGTATCTGTATTAATCTTAAAGAACAAATTAGAGTTAAGGGAACAATTTCATGGCACGTCGACTTCTTAGAAAGTTTAAGTTTGATAATCCTATCGGAATATAATTTGCTATCGAGTCACGCACTAATGCCTTTAGTGAAAACAAACTCAGTGTAAGAGAAGGCTCTTTAATCGTTCACAGACGAGACTCGACATGCCAAAGATACTTTGTACGACAACCTAAAAATTTTATTATTTACATTAGTTTAGGCAAAATAAAAGAAAAACGTCAACTATTAATAGTAAGGACATTTTCTCTTTTTTTTAGGTTATGAGGGCTTCGTTAGTTTTCGTTAGGTTAGGATTCGTTTTCATTTCTTCTCTCTGCTGTCGTGGCGAAGCACGGCATTGGATTCCGCCACTCAACACGCAATGTCTCGAAATCTCAGTCAGTGAAAAATCAGGGTAAATTGAGGAACGGAGAATCTTAACACTTGGCTCTACCTGCCTTCCCTGATATATGCGGTTTTCAGCAGGAAAGTGAAATAAAGTGTATTTCATACGAAAGTTGAGCGGAGAATAGGGATCGGATTAATTGAGAATAGGGAAAGTTCCGCGGAGAATAGGGAACGAATTTTCCATAAATGTTTGCATCGCATACTACACAATAAGGTACCAAAGCGCAAGCAAATCGTAATAAAAAAAAACACGAGAGGCGCGTGTTCAATTATTATGCCGCAACGTTCAAAATGTTTTAAGTTCATTAAACATTTTTTTTAAGTAACATTTTGATTATTGCTAAAATATTAAATATTTTTGTATTAAAATAAATCATTTAAATGCGATTAACCACTATACTAAGAAAACTATACTAAGTATCTACTAAACAACAGTTGTTGTTGTAGAGTTGTCTTCGTCATCCGTAGAGGATTTGGTCCTCGCATTTGGCACAAGAGGTGCGCAAACAAAACTTGAAGTGCCCTCAAATTGAAATATGAAGCGAAGTTTGTTACGAGACCAATTCTCTGAAAAGCAATTATATTTCATTATTTTATAAAATTCTTTAATTGCTACGTTATAATTGAGATCACCGTGACGTAGAAAGGTGGTTCGTATTCGAAATCCACTTGGAAGAGGAGAAAGAATTGTTTTCACTTCACGCAATGTATCGAATTCGAAAATGAAACTCTAAAAATGTGCGTATTTTTCCATTTCAGTTCGATAAAAATCATAAAAAATGTATATATTACAGATTTTTTAAAATCTCTGCATTTTTTTAAATCTGTGCATTTTTGCCTATTATACAGGCAAAGTCAAGCGAATTATTTACAAGTTACACATTAGTTTAACTTCCGTACCCAAAAGATACTTTCACGACCCTATCATTACGCTCCCGTCCTTCATTTATCCCTCGTTTAACATTTGAATTTGTATAAGATTTATATAGTTACTAGTTATACTTGGATTTTCAGTTTCTTTTTTAACTGAATTATGAATAATGTCTTATATATTAACAATTAACAAAAAAAAAATGTCAGAATAAGTATGAAATATTATTAATTAATATTTTCATTTCTTCGCTCCGTATTACTTCCGGTACCAAGGCAAAAGCGCGGTGTTGAGTTTATTAGGGAACGGAGTTTCTTAACACTAGCCTCCATCGGCCTACTCTGCCACATGCGGGATACGGCATAAAGCTAAAAACCAAAAAAATATAATATATCGTTATATTTCACAAAATTTAAAGTTAAATAAAAAATAAATTGTGCTTAAGTTAATTGTGTAAATATTCACTCTACTCTACTCTCAATACATTAGACAACATTTTATGTAAATAAGCTTAGCCGAACTTCAATTACGGATACCGTTTCAGTAATCGCAGTAAAATAGAATAAACAGTGTTACAACTCACGTATCACTATTAATTAACAAAGTAATCACACACTCAGCATGTTAATCTAAACATTGAATGCTGTAAAGCGTATCGTTTATTTGATGGGAAACAACCTGATGATAGTTTAAAAATCTGTTTTCATTAATCTATATCTATATATATATATATATATATATATATATATATATTATACTTATATATAGAGGTAACTAGATTTTGATTCAATTATCGTGATCTAACTATATATAAATGGAAATATGAGTTATGGAACTCTACAACCTCTCTCACCCTTCTCGTCCTGCGTTTCAGACACGTTGGTTATTGGGTCTAATCCAACGCCGCATTATTCCCGAATTCCACGGTAGTATTTGGCGCACCGTTCTCTTTGAGTAGGTATTCTGCTAAGGATAGGTCGTGAAATAAAAAAAAATACCTTGACACGAAAATTAACATTAAACTTTATTCTAAAAGTGCGATAAAATAAGAAAAAGAAAAATATTGTACCCATAAAATCCATATAAAATTAAATTAAATTAAATTAGCTTCACGCTGTATCCCGCTCACAGCAGGGTAGGCAGAGGGAATCTAGTGTTAAGACACTCCGTTCCCCACTTTCTGCCGAAATCGGGAGGCATTGCGTGTTGAGTGGCAGAACTCAACGCCGCGCTTAACCTCGACACCAGAGCGAAGAAAATGGAAATATAAATTTAAGTAAATATTTCATCTCCTCGAGTGGGGATCGAACCCACAACCAGTCGATTTTGCAGCCACACCTCGTGCCGCTGCGCCACGACTGGCCTCTATCTAAAATCCATATGAATAACATTTTTCTTTTACATTATTATATATACACACAAATTTTAAATATTTAACATAAAAAGACAAGAAAAAGGTAAAGTTTTCATCAGGAAGACAGCTCGCTCGCTAAAATTAACGTAATTTAACTAATTTGCTCATAAACTTCTTAAACCCATTCTAAGATTTAGGGTAAGAATGTCTGCGTGGCCACGAACTTTGTATTTCGCTAGGAAATGGTTCTTTATTATGGCAGATATTCCTTATACAAATAATAATGATGTTTTTTTATGAAGTGGATTTAACATCAATGGTGCGAGGAGTAGGTATATTGAAATTTTATTATTATATGTACATAGGCCAGTCGGCACAAAGTGTGACTGTAAATCGATTGGATGTGGGTTTGATCCCCACTGGAGGAGATGAAATATTTATTATATATAAATTTATATTTCCATTTCTTCGCTCTGGTATCGAGGTAAAGCACAGCGTTGAGGTCTGCCACTCAACACGCAATACCTCCCGACTTCGCCAGAATGTGGGGAACGGAGTGTCTTAGCACTAGATTTCTTTTTCCTATATATATCGACCTATTTGAGCAGCTTCATATGCTTTTAAAAGGTTCTTCTGTTCTGTTTATATTTTAGAAGGTTAACAGTAAATTCCCGCGACACGTCATTAATCTTACTTAGATAAGAACCGTTTCACCATTTATGTTTTATTATTATTTGATTTGATTAGGTTTCTAGAAAAGTGAAGAGAATAAATAAGAGACTGAATTTTATATAGCTGATATGACGTCTCTTAAAACTTCTGTTTAATTTGGAGCTATTATATTCCAGTTTTAAGATAACAAAATTTTAAATACTTATAATATATATATATATATATATATATATATATATATATATATATATATATATATATATATATATATATATATATATATATTTATGAATCGAAACGCTTTACAGCATTCAATGTTTAGATTAACATGCTGAGTGTGTGATTACTTTGTTAATTAATAGTGATACGTGAGTTGTAACACTGTTTATTCTGTTTTACTGTAATTACTGAAACGGCATCCCTAATTGAAGTTCGGTTAAGCTTATTTACATAAAATGTTGTCTAATGCATTGAGAGTAGAGTAGAGTGAATATTTACACATTTAACTTAAACACACATTTTTTTAATTAACTTTAAATTCTGTGAAATATAACTATATATTATATTTTTCAGGTTTTTAGCTTTATGCCGTATCCCGCATATGGCAGGGTAGGCAGAAGGAAGCTAGTGTTCATAATTCAGTTAAAAAAGAAACTGAAAATGAACGTATAACTAGTAACTATATAAATCTTATACAAATCCAAATGTTAAACGAGGGATAAATGAAAGATGGAAGCGTAATGCTAGGGTCGTGAAAGTAGCATTACGCTTCCGTCTTTCATTTGCTAGGGTCGTGAAAGTATCGCGCGCAGGTTGCTCCCGCGCGCCACTCCGAGCAGGCCGTCGAGGGTGCCCACCACCCTTGACTCCGCGACGTGCCTTGCAGGCTCCCGCCGCCGCGTTTCGGGGAAGACTCTTGTCCCCGCGTCTCGCGGCCAGTGGCGGTCGAGGAGGAGCACCGTGAGGTTTTAGTGGGTATTCGGACGGCCTAACATCTGCCAGTCCGCGAGCCCCACATAACCGAGCTCGAGTCCCCACTCGGGCCGGTATCCGTAAAAGGATTTCCTCACGTTAAAAAAAAAAAAAGGGTCGTGAAAGTATCTTTTGGGTACGGAAATTAAACTAATGTGTAAGTTGTAAATAATTCGCTTGACTTTGCCTGTATAATAGGCAAAAATGAACAAATTAAAAAAAAATACAGAGATTTTAATAAATCTGTAAAAGGAGACTGAAACTATTCCATACATTTTTGGGCCCAGAATGTAAAGATATGAAAATGGTATGATTTAATAGATTTAGGTACATTATTCCCTCGCTGAGAACTATATAAATTTTGGCAATCTGAGAGCTGAGTTATTAGAGATTTGATAAAAGTGAGGTTAAGTTCGCAGCATAATGTCTTGAATATCAACTTCTATAAAATATGTGATTACTGAGTTGTTTAAGCATTAATGTTTATTATTTATAAATAAAACACATATTAATGAATATTTTATTCTTCTTCTATTATCTATTATTAAAATGTCATCTAAGAAGAGTGCAGGTGGAACTAAATTATTTTGGTATCTAGCCCAACTAAGGTATGGTACCTTATATATATAATACTCATAACATGAGCACAGCAGCCTACCATTCGTCTTCCTACAATATAATTGCAGTATTTCATAGCAATAGCTTCCCTTCCTCTACGAAAGCTGTCAACTAAAATGTAAAAGAAATATATTTTCCTGCTTATATGTCGGGATTATATCACACCTCTAAGTAACCAGGTTGTGGTGGTTTTCATCGTCTAAAGGTCGTCGGACTAGGGTATTGCAGTGTCCATTGGCTATCCCACAATTCACACAGCGATTCATATCCATAGCGTGGCGGTCGTAAAATCCAAAAGATTTCAGAGTCCAATGGGGAAGCGAGGGTCGTACAAAGTAGGCAGAGTCAAAATCCGAGAAAAACAAAACAGTAGTTAGTCGTTGAAAATATCAAACAAACGGGAAAACATTCAAAATGTCGATGCGTTATGACACGAACGTAATGACAGAAGCAAATGTTTTTTTTATGTTTTTTATTTAATGGCCTGATTTTGCGATGACAAACAGAAGCAAAAATGCAAAAAATCATTAGACAAGGTGTGATTGTCAATCAGCTGTCACATCTATGATTTAAAATATGATTGATTTTAATCGATTAAGGATCTAAATCTTATTTTTTTTCATTTTTCTCCACTTCCAGAATGTCAATTAATTTATTATTTGCTATTCTAAAAATAAAAAAAAATTGTAATTTTTTAGATCACATCTCAATTCTTTACGTGACGGCCCAAAAGTTTCATTCTCCTTTACATATTTCTTATAATGTTTTATCAAAATTAAATAGAAAAATACGCACATTTTTAGAGTGAGTGATTTTGCATATAGAGCAGACAAAAAACTTAATTCTTCATTTTCGAATTCGATACATTGCGTGAAGTGAAAACAATTCTTTCTTCTTTTCCAAATAGGGTTCGAATATAGAACCACCTCTCTACGTCACGGTGATCTCAATTATAGCGTAGCAATTAAAGAATTTTATAAAAAATAATGAAATATAATTGCTTTTGAGAGAATTGGTCACGTAACAGACTTCGCTTCGTATTTCAATTCGAGAGCACTTCAAGTTTCGTTTGCGCACCTCTTGTGCCAAATGCGAGGGCCAAATCCTCTACGGATGACGAAGACAACTCTAGTTGTAGTTGGCTAGTACTTAGTATAGTGGTTAATCGCATTTAATTGATTTCTTTTAATAAAAAAAAAATATTTTGCCTTTTTTTTATTTTGCCTAAACTAATGTAAGTAATCAAACTTTTAGGTTGTCTTACAAAGTATCTTTGGCATGTCCGTCGAGTCTCGTCTGTGAACGATTAAAGAGCCTTCTCTTACACTGAGATAGTTTGTTTTCACTAAAGGCATTAGTGCGTGATTCGATAGCAAATTATATTTCGATAGGATTATCAAACTTAAACTTTCTAAGAAGTCGACGTGCCATGAAATTGTTCCCTTAACTCTAATTGGTTCTTAAAGATTAATACAGATACTTATTTACTAAGATTTGCAAGATGATAACTAAAAGGATATTATAAGATTAAATAACTGTAGGTATATATGTAGATGAGGATAGTCGTGGCGCAGGGACACAAAGTGTGACTGTAAGACGCCATCGAACCGCGAGCGATGCAGAAATAATAAAATATATGCAAGTACGTGTGTACTACAAAAATATTCAATTTCGTTCGTTCTAATAAAAATCGGCAACACCATATGTCCCATAAATAGTCACAATAAGGCATTTTATGACAAAAAAAAGATAATTGCAAGGTTTCCTTTGGAATGATATATTAAGTATATATAGAATTGAAGTGTCTGGTTGTGATTTCAAAATAACTTAAGTTTTAAGATAACAAAATTTTAAAGTATTTTTCTTTCCTAAGTGTGGAATATAACACTTTAAAGATGTTTAAAAATAACAAAATTTTATTTTGCTCAGAAGAATTAAATAAAACATGACCTAAAAAGCAAATAGCTTATATTTTATATGAGCGTGCTATAGGACTCTTTATACTCGCACATAATCTGTAGTACTGACTGGACGGTAAATTGCGCAGATGTTGTGGAACATTGTTCATGAATATATGCAACAGAATCTATTTGTTTCAACCAAAATCCAATATCTACTGTCAATACAAAAACGTTATCGGATGGAAATTAGTTTTGATCGCAGGGGAATCGGATATAAGCATTTCTGTTTGATGTTTTGGAAAAATGACCGCTTTGTATTTTAGTACAATTACCTATAATACAAATACTAAGATTAATATTTATATCATGCATTTTTATTCTATTTTAAAATCATATCTAAAATATTATAAAACTAAATCGCCCTCCGCCTCTGTCTGTGCCTTTCTAAATCTTCTTCTTCTAAACCACCCAACGAATTTTGATGCGTTTTTCACCATCAGAGAATTTATCAAAGAAGGTTTATATAATATATAGTTTATTATATGTACATTTTTATGTTATTTGATATAAATACAATAAACGTGTATAAAATCCTACACGTTGAGACACTTTCGCGCATGCGCTGCTTTAATGGTAGTACTTACCATTGAAGCAGATGAAAATAATGTACTGAGATTGTTCTTAATAAGGTCGAAATTTTTATACGCTTGTTACAACTTATTGAGATGTTGTTAGCATCTCTGTAGGGACATTTTTACAAATTTCCGCTACCCAAAGATAATTAATTACTAAGAATTATCGTCTGGCAAGAATTATCGTCTGGCAAGAGAGAATGCTTCTTGTTAAATATTTTTTACATTTAAAAGTGTTAATCCACACTTAGGAAAGAAAAATACTTGGCTAAAGGAGGTCACCTGGTCGGTTTCCAGGAGGCGTGGGTTCGAGTCCCGTTACGTTCAAATTTTTATACGTTTTCTAAATAAGTATTTTTCTTTCCTAAGTGTGGATTAACACTTTCAAATGTAAAAAATCTCCCGTAACTCGCAGCGGACCCTATTGACTAATAAAAACGATTATAGTATACGTTCTCCGTAAACTGAATGCATGATATAAAACGCTGTAACAGAATCCTAATATATATTCAAAAATAAATTTAAAAATAATAGATAGCGTTATAAGTTAGAAAGCTGAGTTCTCAATTAGTTCTATTATAAACTCATCGACTATGTGTGCCACCCGTCAATTACGCTGGAAACTCCGACGGGGCAATTTCGACCCAAAGAACTTAGTAAGTAATTTTCTGAATTGCTGTAATGTATTTTAACGCGTGTAAGTTTAAATTTACAACTATGCTAATTTGCCACAACACTAAATTACCTGAGTTTTAAATTTTAAATTATTGAGACGAAAACTGTAGAACGTCGCTGTTGGGACTCACTGGTCTAGTTTAAATTTTTCACATGGGAATAATCTTATTTAAAACTACTAACAGTTATTCACGAAAAAGTAGACGACGATAAGCACTGCTTAAAACTGGTTAAACTATCATCGAAATTTAAATTTTGTTGTTTTTATTTTTGAGAGTTAAAAGTAAGGAGTGATAACGTTCTTATTTCACCTTGGCTGGCTGAAGCCAATGCCGCAATTTCAACACAAAACGAAAAATATGTTACGTATTTTAATGTTAACCTGCACCCCTCAAACAGTAGGATTGACAGAGAAAACCTAGGGAACCTAGTATTAAGTAACTCTGCATCAGTTAAGAAGCTTCCGGTCCCCATTTTCCGGTGAACATTGCGTTTTGAATAGCGGAACTCAACGCTGCGCTTTACCTCGTTACCAGAGCGAAGAAATTAACATATTAAAGACATTAATTCCTTCTAGTGGGAATCGTAGCTGCAACCTGTCGCTTATCACATATAATATCAATTCATAATCACCATCAACACAAATCAATTTAAAAATTTAATATTAAATTAAATAATAAGAACTAGGCCAAAGAATATTTTTTCTATTCATGAGATAATAAGATCATATTTCAGTAATACTCGATCGTATATCTAATTAACGGCTCTTCAGCTTCCCCGCTATATGGAAATATCTACCTATTTGATTTTTATATGTAAGATAAGTTTTTAAATTTTAGATCAGCAGATCAGCATTCTTATATGTAAAAATGTCTCTCTTTTAGCTTCACACTGTATACCTTATGTACCAGAGTTGGCAAAAGGAGTTCCTGAGATAAAATGCCGCTCTTGTATAGGCACCGTAGAGAGAAAACGAAAAGAATTATTCCCCAGAGAAGGAATCGAGCCCAAAACCGTCGTGTTCACAGTCCGGCGCTGAACTAATACACCACAACAACGAAAAGTTAAGTAAAGCTGAATATAACTGAGTACTTTATATATGAAACAATAAATTTGTTAACGCTGTCACGCTGTATCCCGCACGCAACAGAGTAGGCAGAGAAAAAATAGTGTTAAGACACTCCGTTGCCCATCACATTACAATAATGACAATATATAAAAGTAATAAAATAAAAAATAACAACATGTTTCTTATAACAATTTTTCATCTAAACATTCCCGTTTACTGTTATTAGAAATTTCCAACTCGACTCACGCTAGATACAAGTTAGAAAGTGGGCCAATTCTGAGACATCCTTTTATGTTAGCTCGAAACTAACTTTGAATCTGAAGTTGTGAGGCAACAATGATCATATATTGCTAAAGTTAGATAAGAATGTCAATATTGCACGCTATTCTTATAAAATATGGTTATTTTATGAAAATAAGTTTTAAATTATAGACTAAGAAAACAATAAAATCACTCCGAGTCGTAAAATACTGTAAAAAGTTTAATCTTTATATATAACCTTCTTGCAACATATTAAGTTACGTAAATAGGTATTAATAAAGGAATTTTTAAAAATTCACCGCTAAGAGAATAAAATAAGGGTTGTACTAGTTGTTACTTACTAAACTATTGAAATAATAAAAATAAAATATCTCTTCTGAAAATCGAAAACCACGAGGGCAAAGCAGCAGGCGGACACGATCGAAATATCGCCAGCAATATTTCATTGCCTGAAAAAAGGACAATATCCAAGCACCAAGATCAATGGCTTACAATATCGATCGCACCTATTAATATGTTCAGCGAATAGAACCACTACTATAACCTATCTAGTTTATGCACATTTTCAATGAATATTTATTATCAACTCTAATACATTGGCACTACGATTTAAATTGAATGTACCACTAACAAGGATAAATGTTAAGGCCATAATTCACATGGAAAATGGTCACACGTTAGAAGTGTTATTATATCTATATATAGGTAGCACGTGCCAGCCTTGATAAATGGAAGCTAATATAACGGTTCAGGTGCTCTACAAGTAGATCATTATAGGTCTCGGCCACTGCTATTTGATTTTTTTAAGCTTACAAGTTTGCGTGGGTCGTGGGTTCATGTTTCTCATTATGCTTAACTCTCGTTTGTTACTTTATAAAATAGTATTTTGGTTGTCATAATGTGTTTTTTATTTTGTAAAATAATTTTTTTTCGTTTTATTGGGATTGGGGTTTAAAGCCTTATAAGCATAGTTATGATCGATTGTGAATATACTATATCATATGTTACATTATAGATCTATAAATTTATATTTGTTGAAATTTGTATTTTGATTTGAATTCTTAACAACTACAAAATACTATAAAATATGTAAATATATTTAAATATTCGACCTGTACGTCAAACGTTGTAAACAAAGATTTATTATAGTTAAAAAGTTAACTATGAAAATTTTACAAAAGAGTTTTTGATTTTAATAACTTGTGCTATGCTTGATTAATTACTTTCCACTGATTTGTAAGACATGTGCAAACTAATCCATATTGAAATTGAGTTCAAATACAAAAACTGATTGAAATACAGTAGTTATAACGAACGTGTCGTTGTAAAAATGTATATTTTGATGTGCGCCATTCGTGCCAGCACTAAATGAATTACCAGCCACAAAGCGACGGGACCGCGTGAATTATTCATCGCGGGTTTGTGCCCTTCTACGATCTTTCCACTGCAAATAACAGAAATACATAGTTAAAGTTAACTCTATTCGAAAAACTCATGGAAGACGCACAATTTGGCATATACAAAAAGTTCTATATAATATACGGATATTATAAAAGATATTATTATTTTAAAGCTAAAGAGTTTGTTTGGTTAAACGAGCTGATCTTGCCGAAAATGCAAGATACGCGTGAAAAACATAACCGGTTTTCACGCGTATTACATTCGAGTATGTATATACGCACGTTGGATATACGAGTATGTATGTATGTAATATTCTTTATTACCTCACCGCCGCGAATTAACGTAATTGAGGTATCCGTTAGATTCGTTTCAGTAAAACAAGTATTCTTAGATAGATGATGTTAAAAAAATATCATGGCAGCTGTGGGACGCCATTGGACGTAAAACAATTTTTTTTTCTAATACTACAATATGAGTGTCAAATTCAAGAACACAATACAAGGATTTCTAAAAGGTATATCATGATTATCATTACTGTTAAAAATAAAACAATGACAAAGTTGAAAATAAACTTTGCTCTTTCATTTCCTGAAACCGATGGAGTTCCACTGCGATATGACCGTGAAAGTGAAAAAGGGACCCAATATTTACATGCCCATTAACCAGAATAGAAATAATAACGCAAATGTACCTACATGTTGTTGTCCCTCACAGGGTGAATTCTTCCTCAACCATACACGCGCACCATGTTTTTTATTACATTTCTTATTATATTCAAATCCTCACGATATTAACCTTTAGGGAAATAATAAGATTGTGATTTTTTTTGTTTCATAATCCAAATGAATCCTAACAAAAAAGTGAAAAATAAAGATTAAAAAAAAAACAAATACCCCGACTGAATAAAACTAAAGAGAACAAAAACCAAGTCCAATAGTTTATTAAGATTAACAGTCCCCTTTAACATTTACGTTTTTCGTTTGCCAAAAACTGGGCATCCTACCTGTCTATACCAAATTTAAAAAAGAAGTTGAAAATATATAGTTACGTATATATATTTTACATATGTACACTGTTCGTACAAGACAATTATTATATTTAACTTTGAAGTGCAATTATTGTGTTTAACTTTGAATATTGCTTTGTGAATGCGATACTCGTGGATGCGAACGACAGCTGGAGAAACATTTTTTTCTGCTACAGACGTTTCATAAGACTTGCTACTCTACCAGCAACGTCTCAATCGATTTGAGTTAATGATCTTCATATAATTATATTTATTACATTACAACATATATATTATACCTACAGACTGGTAAAAAAGGTAGGTTAAAATAAAATATCTACAAAAGTAAAACTGAAAAATCATCGCACAAAAAGAATTATTTATTAGGCTTTTCACATTGTTTCAGAGTTAAAAGCTTTTTAAATTTTTAGAAGCTTACATTCAACTGTACATGTAAAATAAAATTATTTTTCAATATAAATTGAAATAAGTAACGGAACGTATAATCCGGATTATTTAATAAATAACTGTTAAATATTTCATGTTATAATTAATATTTTGTAAGTAATAGCAATTTATTTACAATTTAGCTCACTGGTCGAAATTTCATCAAAAAAGAATTTGCAGCGAACGTATTAAAAAATAACGTATAGAATGTTGAAGGAAATATCATTCTACTGATATTTTATATTTTAGACTAGCGGCCCGCCCATGGCATCACCCGCTTAAAATACATGATTATTGATTTAATAAGCAGAATTGATTGACAACTATAATGACTTCTAATATGATTTTTTTTTATTACTTTAATCTGTAATATTCTAATATGATTTTTTTACGACATTATCGTAATTTCTATAAGATTTTTTGATTATTTCGAACTAAAAAATACGACCAATGTTGATATTTGATATTCATAAAATATACGTAAAGCTAATTATTTGTTATATGTATAATTTTTTGTAACAATACGTTCTTTTTACCTATGTTATGTTTTTTAAAGCTCTGTTGAATGTGTTGATGTCAGTTAATAATTTAATGTACTGCTTCAGAAACAGCCTTAAATTTTAAATTATTGATTTGGGTAAGGATTCATAATATTCTTTGTAAAATAACTGTAATGATTGCATATTAACTCCCGTACAGTTTTTAAATTAGTTACATATGTTATTCGCTAAATGAAGAGTTGGTAAATATGTAGTTATTACAGAGTACACGTAGAAAGGGTGTTTGTAGGCATTTTTATAGATTTATTTATATATACGAACAAACCAAAAAATCTAAGTATTTGCTTGATATCTCTTTCTGTGTTGAATTAATTACGATTTAAACTTAACTGTTACGATTTATGAAGGTAATCTCCACTAACAGTTCAATTTTGTTTACTTTGTTGTATAAAACATTGTATAATAGTGCTTCATAAATATATATTTTTATCAACAGTCATATAACCAAGACGTTTCGAATGTCGTTCTTTGGCCAGGAATCTTACCAGCGCGATTGCTATGAAACATTCGCAGGCAAACTAATGCCTTGAGTTCATTCAAATGAATGAATTTTTCTAATGAAACGATTTTGATCAACCAAACTTCAGTAGTTGAGTTAAAACAAAGCAATTGGTGAAACTTTAAGTAAATCGGTTCAGTACTTTCAGAGAAAAATGTGAACATACATATCGACAGACAGACAGATAGACAAGAAATTTAAAAAAAACATTTTTGCTTTCTATTATTCTTTTTAAGTATCCCTCTATCCATTTCAGTCAAAATAACTAAATGTACAGACAAAATATTTTTACTGTCTTATTATATATAGAGATTATTGTTAAGAATCTAAATAAAGATGATACGAGTATCTTTAAAAAAAAGAAAAAAAAGAATTTCTTTATTAAAAAAAAGAATTATATGTAAAAGATATTTAGTAGTAGTTAGTATTTTTTTTTATTTTTCAAAATTGTTACCTATAAATGTTTTTTTCTTGTTAATCTGCAACTAAGCTTAGAACTAGATATACATAACTATGCCTATTTTTATAATTTATATATTAAAATATAAAAAAATAAAGGATATACATATTAAAAAAAACAAAAATAACAAACATGCTATACACATATGGGATGAACACCAAAATTTTCTCATAAACCATTTTTAAACGTATCCCTCTATGACCCTCATTTAGAAGAAACATTGCTTATCATAACAGATTTAAGTCGCACAGACCCAAATTTTTTATCATTTTGTGTGTGTAAATTTTAAAGGAAAATGCGTTGTCGTTAAAAGCGGTTTAATATTTTAGGGTAACAATTTAATATGAGTCCACTTCTATCGGGATATTTTTAGTTGTTTTTTTGTTATTGGCATTTTAAGGAGAACACGGCTATGCGAGATAAAGCTGTATTATATTTGCGAAAGATGATTCACGAATTTCTTATCCTTTTAATTTTCATAAAAGGAATCTCAGTCATCGCTTCTCATAACTCAAAACATTTTCGTAATGACCGTGATGTACGCGAAATATCAAATTTACATAAGTTATTTATGAAAGAGATCAAAAGAGCCCCAAGTTAGGTATACATTCATATTCAGATAATGTATTCAGATAATATAATTGTATTGAACAAATGAAAAATATTTTGTAGATATTATAAAAAATTTTATGAAAAAAAGTATTTTTTTTCTCAGGATTACACTGTAATGGAAAATATACTTTTTCATTTAAAGAGGTCGTCGTGGCGCAAAGGCACAGAAGTACAATGGTTTTGGATTTGATTATCACTCGAAAAAGAAAGATTTAATATTTTCGATTCTTCTCTCTGGTAACGAGACAAAGCTTGTAGAATTTGCCAAAAAATGAGGAACGGCGTGTCTTAATACTATGTTACCAAGTTCCTTTGCCTACCCTACTAAAAAAAATTAAAAGGGCGAGGCAACTAGAACCTAGTGGCAGATTACTTAAATTGAAGCTTTTTGATTTTATGGCTTAGGTGAGTGCCGATTCATCTACTTAAAAAGATTTACTGTATGTATGGCTTGATCTATATTTACATTTATATGTAATTCATTTTATTACATTGTTCCAACCGGGGTTTGAACCCTACCATTTCGTTTAGGTTAGAAAACTCGTCCTTTTTATCCTTAGCTTACTTCTTTGCATTATTAATATTATGATTATTATTACAAACCGATTTTTCCACAGAAATGCAAGTCTTTATATCTAAAAGAAAAATGGCTTATAATAAGAGTATCAACCCCTACGGACCGCTATTTTTTACCTTTTTACTAACATAGGAAAGCCGAAGGGACTTACCTTATCGTTACAAAAATTTTATTACTCCTCGTAAAATTTGAAATAGGGCTTGTTTTCCGATTTGCAGATAATTTGTGTAAGGGTAGTTTTTAGATGCTGAGTTATTCTAACCCCTTTTAAATAATATAGATATAGTGACGCAAGGGGAGTGTGTCTGATGCGTTTGTGGATTCGATTCCTACTTGCTTTGATTTCATTTTCATTTCGCCGTTTTGGTAAAACAATATGTGGCGTTGAGCCTCGCTATACTCAACAAGCAATGTCTCGAATGGCTTGTCTTATAGAATATATAAATGTATAAATAAAGTATTTGCAATTATCAACAAATTTTAAATAAATATAATGTACATATAAATAAGTTAAAAAGTAGTGGTAAGTGGTTGTCAGTTCAAATTGTGGTTTCTGAGGTTATCTTTACCTGTATTATAGAAGATGGGGGAAGTATGCAGATAATAAATTACTATAAATTAAGTTATTTCAAAGTATATATAATATTAACATATATAAAACGTTACAGTAGTTAAGAATGTGTGGGTAACATTATGCAGAATATAATGCATCACATAATTCTAAGCTATATCCAGATAGATTCTAGAATAATATATAATGTTGTATATGTAAATATGTATGTATCTATGTGTGTTAGTAAATGTAATTTTCTTATGAAAATGTATATTTTATTAGAAAGTCACTTTGCAAAACTATAGAAGTAAATAGACACAGACGCCGAATAAGTTTTTCTTAGCGACCAAGGCAATTTACTTGTAAGTTTATCGTAGAACTGAGTGCTGAAATTTAATACAACTTTACTTAGGTCACTGAGGCTCCGATAGAAGCCTTTCGAGAGCCTCTAGATTCACGAACTGAGGTCGTTATGTGTTTGTTTAAACTTATTACGTTATAAATATATAATACTATACATATATATAATATAAATATAAAATTTAAATAAATTCATTAAAATAAGCTGTAAAACAAAAAAAAAACTAATTACTGTTACCCAAAAACGCTTTATTTATGACTACTAGCTACATTTTCCCTAAATATCATTTACAGTTTAGTATGTTTAGATTTTTTATAGTAAATATTTATTTATTCAATCTAATTGAAGACAAAAAACATTGTAGAACTAGTTGTCAAAAGTAACATATAATCATATTATTCACCTTCACACCGTAGGCCGCATGTCGCAGGGAGGCAGAGGGAACCTATTGCTAAGACAATCGGCACCCCACTTTCCGCCGAATTCTGGAGGCATTAAGTGATGAGTGGCAGAAGTCAAAGGCATGCTTTTATCTCAACACAAGATCAAAGAAATGAAAAATAAATATTTCATTTCCTTGAGTGGGAATCGAAATTGGCGTTTACAGTGACACGCATATACAACTGCGCAAAGAAAAGTTGATTTGTGGTGAGGCATGGCATTAATTAACATTTAAATGTTCAAATCAAGCAGTTAGTAGAGAAACAGAGTTAGTCTGAACAATGTCGGAAGAACGGAATGTGTAAACGATCGGGAGCAAAGTAGGCTCCCTCTGTCTATCCTGCTACATACGGGATACAGCGTGAAGCGGGAAAAAAAATGTCCAGGAGGACTGAAAAAATTCAAAAAATTATTATATTTTGATACATTATTGAGGAGGTTTTATTTTTCGTTTTGCAAACATTTTTCAAATAATAAGTGAGTCCATTATTCTTTATAAAACGGTTCAATCTGACCGGATATTGGATTTCATCGGGTTTGCTGATATTTCTTCGTAATATACGTAAATGTATGACCGATAATAATAAATTCTATTATTCAAAATACAGCTTCAAAATTACTTAAGTTGTATAGATTAAGAAATTATAATTTAAAGCCAGCTGTGGCGCAAGAAGAAGCATGTGACTGTGAAACCTACGGGTTGAGGGTTCGATTCCCAGCCGAGCAAATTAAATATTGAATATTTTAATTTCTTCCATCTACTTTCGAGTCAAAGCGCGGCGTTGAGTTCCGCCACCCAACACACAATGCCTCCAGAATTCGGCGGAGTGCGGAGCGGAGTGTCTTAATACTAAGCTCCGTCTGCATACTCTGCTAAGTGTGGGATTCAGCGCGAAGCTGAAAAAATATTTGTTATATCATGTACACATTTGTTAACTCTACATGCTACTTTTTTCGGATATAGAGTCTCAAGTTTGTACAATAAGTTTCATTTGGATCTAGAAAAGATTTTAAATTAACTAGTAACTTTGCCAATGCCACCAACGACGTTCCTAAACATACAAGAGACACGATAATGCAAAAATGAGTGGCCCAGTTTCGCAGTTTACCACACAAATGCACGCAATCGCCTGCAGTGTCAATATCCGGGATGTCTCGTCAAATTTACCTCCAGTGTGTCACGTAAATTGGAGGCAAGATTTGACAAATGTTACGTTCAAGCATTGTTTTGCCTCCTTTATATATTTTGTTTTCTGAATGTAAATGTTCGTTTTCTTGAATATGTCTACGATCTAAATCTGCTGATGTACTGAAATAACTTTGTTTTAGTAAAAGTTTTTTTTCTATTATGTAGGCTTTTTACCGCATAACCTGATTACAAGGCAGTGTCTCCTACACTGTATTCTACAAGTATACGATTAATCAGCTTCACGCTGTACTCCGCACCTAACCTAGTGTTAAGACATTCCGCTTTCTGCTGAATTCTGGAGGCATTGCGTGTTGAGTGGCAGAACTGAACGCCGCGTTTTGCCTCGACACCAAAGCGAAGAAATGGAAATATAAATTTAAGTAAATATTTGAGCTCCTCGAGTGGGGATCGAACTCACAACCAGTCGATTTTACAGTCACACTTTGTGCCACGTTATAAAAAACTGGCCTATGCAGTAAAACATACGTAAACGTGCCCGAGGAAATTAAATAATATTAGGTTCTTACATATGAAATTGGCACATTGTCATACTGGCCAATTTATTGACAAATTTTTAGTCTTTGGTTAGGAATTACATATTTAAATTTATGCAGCTATTTACGCATGTATTTGTGTTTGTTTAACATTCATTTGTTTTTTTCTTATATTTTTTTTTCTGTTTGCGTCACTCAGTTTACAAAATTAAAATCTTTAAATATCGCGTTACTTACGAGTGCGAGTTCCAAATATGAAAAGATCTTTATTCAACTTCAAGCTATTTCCGCATATGGGCATATATACATGACAAATGTAAATGTTTGTGGGTAGGTACATGACATATGAACAAAAGGACAAGCAGACAAAATGTAAAAAAATCATTGTTTTTGGTTCTAATACATTGATAAATGTCTCAATAATATTTTTTTTAGATATCTTACATGTACAATTCCGTACCGATCCGTTACAATTTATTGTTAGTCTATACTACATCTATATGTAAGATAGATAAAAGTATATTGAAAAATATTTTATAGATATATTTAATAAATAACTTTTCCATTTACGTGACATCTCAACTTTAAAATATTTGATGCAAATTGAAATGAAGTATTGGCGGACATATACTTTCGGTTTGGCTGAATTCCAATTTTCTTGCACATATTACTATGTGTAAAAGCTAAAGGATTTTGTATTTTTACATGGGAATATTTATTTATGTCTGCAATGTTCCTTTTTAAGTCCATTGCTTAAATATGGCATTAAACACTCTTTTGTTAGTTTCACCCGTATTTATTGAGTGTCAAGGAGAGAAAGAAATGCAAATACAAATGTAAGGAAAAGTAAAATGTAAAAAAATCTTTATTGTACACCGATTGATTGTACACCGATCGATTGACAAGAATGTTCATAATTATTTGTATGATAAATATAATAAAAATCACGTATCAATATATAGAAAAATATTTGATTGAAATGGCTTCTTAGTTAAATTTATTAGTGACTAGCGACCCGCTCGCGGCTTCGCCCGCTTAAACCACAAAATTATTTAATTAACACACTGAATTATGTTCGTGTTTTGATATACCTATAATGTATGTTTGCAACGCAATGAAGATTTTTAGTGACAAATTTATTAAAACTTTAGGTCGCATTTTCGTACCTCCCATGAGAATCTTCACTTGAATTTTTGAAATAAAAACACAATTTATCGATACTTACAATAAAATCCTAACTCATCGGTGGCTGTACATGGAAGATATTACAATTAACATTGTAATAGAACTTGGTCAGTTTGTCTGTTTGTCTGTGAATTTGTTCACGATAATCTCAGAAACGGCTTAACCGATTTAAATCCTTTTTTGTTTGCATTTTGGCAATTTAATATTAGTTTTATTTTAATCAGCTTCACGCTGTATCCCTCACACAGCAGGTTAGGCAGAGGAACCCTAGTATTAAGACACTCCGTTCCCCACTTTCTGCCGAATTCTGGAGGCATTGCGTGTTCTCGTTCTTTCGTGTTCTCGTTCGCTCGACACCAGAGCGAAGAAATGGAAATATAAATTTAAGTAAATATTTCATCTCCTCGAGTGCTTGCACTTCGTGCCGCTGCGCCACGACTGGCCTCAACTGGACTGGACTTTATTTTAATCGGTTCACACAAAGTCAAAACCAGATCCACGCTTTATCCCGCCTTTAGCAGGGTAAAGATTATGCGTAAGATTATGAGATTATGTTGTAATGTAAGGATTAAGATATTGCGTATAATGTGTGACTGATGTGCGAAATTAAAATATTATTAAACGAAATGAAAATATTATTAAATTATAATTCAATCCTCCAAGTGGGGATCGGACCCACACCAGTCGCGTTGCAGCCACAACTTTGGCCTTTAACAAAGAACAGAAGAGAAGCGCGTCAGCGCTCCTTTTACGGAAATAGCATATAGGTAAAATATTTTAATTCCATACCTAAAGAATTTAAGCAACAGTGTAGACGTAAGTTTTTTTTTTCATTTCACGATGTTTAATCATATCTATATTTCGTGTGAGGCAGTTACGCTTTGATACCAATAACGTAAACACATACTACTACAAAAATACTACTAAAACCTTTAGATTTTAGAACTTTGAACTTTGCCGCCAAAACCTACAGCTCGATTTCGGAATGAGGCGTATGCGGCGGTCTCCCTTTGATAAAAAAAAAATGTGCGTGCGTCGTTCTTGACAAATTGTATTTTATTTTACAACGATAATTTTATTATTTATTCGCGGCTTTGTCCGCTTGAATTACATGATTACTCTTTTAAGAAATATAGATATTACAAACAGCCTTAACTAATAATTAATTGATTTGGATTAGTACTCACGATATTATTTGCAAAATAACTTATCTAGCTCCTGTACAGTTTTTAAATTAGTAACATATATTATTAGTTAAATATATAATTGATATACAGAATATACGTAGAAAGCACGTTTTTGCTCCCAAAAGTTATTTTTTTATACGTTTCTTAAAAAAATATTAATAACATAAACGAACGAACGGACTGAAGAACCTATTCAAAATATTTCTTTGAATATTAAGTCATTCTTTATCACTGTGTTAAATAATTACGAATTATGCTAGATTGTTACGAAGGTAATCTTCACCAACAATTCAATGTAGTTTACTTTGTAGTTAGTACTATGAACAATTGTACTTTAAGAATACGTAAATTTATCAACAGTCAAATAAATAAGACGTTTCTAAAGTCATTCTTTTGGACTTACAATTGAACTGTAACCATTCGAGCATTGTTAGAAAAATATTACAATGTTATGTTAAATTTATTATAAGTATAGATTACACTTACATGACGTAATTAACGTTAAGCAGATAATAACTCAACAATATAATAATTTATTTCTTAATAATTTCTTTTTTTTTTCAAATATAAATATCTTTAAAACTTTAAGTACATTATTTTTTGATAAAGTGTAGCGGTAACCTTTCCAAACTATATTTTCTTTTATGCACAGCGCCATCTATTAAGATCCCATCACAATTAGTGATAGCGTTACGCGTATGGAAGAGAGTATCAAGATTCGTTAGTACCTACTATTGGTCAATAGATAGCGTTCTTGTATCGATTTTTTAATATGTCAAATATAAACTTCTTGAAAACTTAAATACTTATATCTTTAGTATTAAAATGATTAATATTTTTTAGTATTAAAATGATTAATATTCCTTCCGTCGTAATTAGTGTTTAACTCCACAGAACGTTTTTTGCGTTATCAAGATTCGTTAGTACCTACTATTGGTCAATAGATAGCGTTCTTGTATCGATTTTTTAATATGTCAAATATAAACTTCTTGAAAACTTAAATACTTATATCTTTAGTATTAAAATGATTAATATTTTTTAGTATTAAAATGATTAATATTCCTTCCGTCGTAATTAGTGTTTAACTCCACAGAACGTTTTTTGCGTTATCAAGATTCGTTAGTACCTACTATTAGTCAATAGATAGCGTTACTTGTGTCGTTTTTTACTATATCAAATATTAACGTCTTGAAAACTTAAATACTTATATCTTTTGATAGAGTGAAGCGATTACAATGAAATAAAGACTAAAACCTACCTTGATTTATTTGTAATTTTTATGTATAAAAGTTGCTTAAAATTATTGTGTACTTTTTACGTGATACGTGTTCACATAAACAGACAAACAGACAAACAGACAAACAGACAAACAGACAAACAGACAAACAGACAAACAGACAAACAGACAAACAGACAAACAGACAAACAGACAAACAGACAAACAGACAAACAGACAAACAGACAAACAGACAAACAGACAAACAGACAAACAGACAAACAGACAAACAGACAAACAGACAAACAGACAAACAGACAAACAGACAAACAGACAAACAGACAAACAGACAAACAGACAAACAGACAAACAGACAAACAGACAAACAGACAAACAGACAAACAGACAAACAGACAAACAGACAAACAGACAAACAGACAAACAGACAAACAGACAAACAGACAAACAGACAAACAGACAAACAGACAAACAGACAAACAGACAAACAGACAAACAGACAAACAGACAAACAGACAAACAGACAAACAGACAAACAGACAAACAGACAAACAGACAAACAGACAAACAAACAAACAGACAAAAATTCCAAAAATGTTGGAAATGGATTCTGTTAGTTATCCTTTAACACCCTGGCTAATTTTTTCTTAAATATTTTCAATGTACAGAAACGACTTTTCTACAGATTTATTATAAGTATAGATTATCAGCTTCACGCTGTATCCCGCGTATAGCAAGATAGGCGAGGGAACTTAGTATTAAGACACACCGTTCCCCAGTTTCCGTCAAATTTTATGAGACATTGCGTGTTGAGTGTCGGAACTCAATGCCGCGCTTTGCCTCGACATCAGAGCAAAGAAATGGAATTATGAATTTTAATAAATATTTCATCTCCCCAAGTGGGGACCGAACTTACGACCAGTCGATATACAGTCACACTTTGTACCCCTGCGCCACGACTGGCCTCAGAATAAAAATATTAACAAATAATAATAGATTCCCCCGAGTGGCGATCGAACCCACAACCTTCGCGTTATAGTCACACCCTTGTGCGCCGCAACGATCTCAAATTTATTAGTGAAACTTTGAATTTAGTCTCAGTGGATGTCAAATGAACTTGATTCAGCAGAACCTGCCTGGAGAGCGACTATTATGCGGCTGACCTAAATGATCATTCCATAGTTCAAATAATCAACGTGAAAGTAAGTATCATCCATTACATATGAATGTAAAATGGTGAAGCGAAATTTATTTATTTTTTTTGATCTTATGTACTTGTATATCAAATGTATAATCCAATTGTAAACGTGCAATAAAGTGTTATTATTATTATTATTATATTAATTTATTAGTATGGTGTACGGGATACAGCTTGAGGCTGCGTATGGTATGGTTTTATGATTATGGCGTTATGATTATGCTATGATATATATTATATGAAAGACCAGTATTACCTGTCACGTCTGTGAAATAAATTAAATAAAGAATTTAATTAAATCAAATCAGCTTCATGCTGTACCCCCACACAGCAGGGTAGGCAGAGGGATTCTAGTGTTAAGATACTCCGTTCCCCACTTTCCGCCGAGTTTTGGAGACATTGCGTGTTGATTTGTGGAACTCAACGCCGCACTTTTGCCTCGACACCATAGCGAAGAAATGAAAATATAAATGTAAATAAATGGTTCACTTAAACCCACAACCAGTCGGATTTAAAGTCACACTTTGTGCCACTGCGCCACGACTGGCCACTACTAACACAACATAAGTCTTTATAATACTTAGCTGTCGTAAAAAGCAATTTTATTTTTAAGTAGATGAGTCTCCTCTTTTTATAACACTCATAGTCCGGACTGCATCACATATACAATTATGCATATAATATTCTAAATTAATATAAGTAACTTTAGGAGAATATTAACCCTTACAACCTATAGGAAAGTCATTAAATATTGATACCGAAAGATCTAACTCTGACCTCTATGTATACCAAGTTTTATTACACCCTCGTGCCAACACGTTTCTACTTGGGGTGAATGATGAAAATGCCTTGATATATATTGGAGTCGTTCTAATCGATGTTCTATATAATATAAATATACAAAATACATGTAATAAAATATATACTTTTATTAAAAAAAAATCAGCGTCATGCTGTATCCCGTACTCACCAGAGTAGGCAGAAGAAACATCGTGTTAAGACACTCCGTTCCCCACTTTCCGCTGAATTTTTCAAGGTATTTTTATTATGATTCGATTGGTGAGACAAGGGTTCAAAACATAGGGTTCCAGAGAGAGGAACTTCCTCACAGTACGCGCCTTCTTAAGTAAAACTGCCTTCTGGATCCGGTTCCACATAATATTATTTGTAAAAATATTTCTTTGGTTTGGTTTGTATTACCAAAGCGGCAAAATTAAAATAACAAATCCGATCGGCTTGATTAAATAGGATCCCCACAGTATAAATTGGATTAGACTGGAATCGAACCCACAACCTGCATGTATTACGTCAGATAATATTTCGACGCCGACGTGACGTAGTCAAAATGTACTTATTCAAATATGCATTTAATTAAATAATATTAAACTAATAATTAAAAAAGAACTTTTAAACTCAATCATGAAAAAAAATATATATCTAAACGTTAAAAGTTGAAATAATTTAAATAGAACTATTAAATCTGATGAATCCGACATTCTGCCTTATCCTTCGGTTACAAAACATCAATTCCAGTTAAATTTGGTCGGTTTAACTTTGAGAATCTAGCTTGATCGACGCCATTGTCGCTAATTATTTTTGGATAATTATGTTCTAAAGGTTAAACTTAATGACAGTTTCGATTCAAAATTGTTTTGTCATTCACATTAGCTGGTCATGGTGATATTTTCATTCTGATATAATTATATTTGTACATAAAATTATTATATTAGGAGATAGTATTTTTACAAAACTGACACGCTGACTCTTATAGTATCATTTTATTTAACACTAACTCTTAATATATAGAATAATCTCAGGACAAAACTAAACATCTCTCCCACATCATCCCAAAGATGATTATGGTAATTGTCTACAGGCAGTGCTTAGTAAAGATACCTGGCAGCTTTAATGAAATTAATTATAATATTCATGCACGTTTAATCTTTATATATTTTAACTACTAGTTACTCGTGACTTTGCCCGCAAAAACTACACTATAACAGCTATTTTTTTCTACTTATACTTATATATTTTGTGGTGTTTTTGACCATATCACATTACAAATCTTTAATGTTCTAGATTATTAATTTTCTTTTTGAATATTGCACAATTTTATCATCCCGCTATATGTTTCTTTCACCCACTTCCACGGGTTGTCAAGAAAAAATCTCTTTTAGAGATAAGTCCACCTTTGTTAACCTCATTTCTGTAACTTTATTTTCTTTGTTTATTTTATTTATAGTGCATTAAAGAATATACATTATTATTGTAATAGAAAAAAAAGAAGAAAAAAAAGATATTGTGCTTGTACACTTGTATATAACAATCACAATTTCACAATTTATACATTAAGAGAAGAAATTGTCTAAAAAAAATGTCAATTTAAGCTTGCTAATAAATATTCCAACAGCACCACGTAAAAAATAAATGACAAGATGACCTACGTTTTCGCTGAGTGGTTGTCTTAAGTAGGGTCGAAACCATTAGTCGGCGTTTCCTTCGAGCCGTAACAAATATTTGCGGGTATATATCGAGAGTTCACTCTAGACAGCTATTTCTTTGGTTACCCACCAGTGAAATTGTTGGTTGTAACAGTTGGCAAAAAAATAAATAACAATCTGTTTTCCATTTGTGTATTTAAAAAAAAATACGCATTGATAGTGGCGCCAAATATTGTTGTTCTAGTTGTACTTTTAAAGAATTTCAAAGTAAAGTTACTGCGTCTGACTGTAAATGTTATGATTGTGTGTCGATTCGCAATCGGAGGAATTATATATTTTTTTCATTTTGCACCCAATACGTAAATCTTAAATTTAGACTAAAACAAAAATAAATAAATCACCTTCCCGTTGTATCCCGCACACAACAACACGCAATATTTTTTTTGCCCCTGTATCTGTCAATAGGCAAAGCCTCCAGAATTCGGCGGAAAGTGGAGATCGGAGTGTTTTAACACTAGGTTCCCTATGCCTACCTTACTGTTTGCAGGGTACAGCGTGAAGCTGATTTTAACAACATTTTCTTCAGTTATTCGTACGTACCAATACTGTATTGTATACAACCAAACGTGCAGCTTCGTCACTGCTTTCAGTTTCAATAACTTTTGTCTTATTCTCATTTTTATGCTTAGTTTACTACTCGTATTTTCGTGTCCTTCCTTAAAAGTGGAATGCCTGCAACTTGCATTCTCATAATGCAATAAGCACTGTACTACAGGCAATTTACTCTTACGTCACCTACTTAAGCTCCTACGTCGCTTTGTTTTACTCCTTGGAGATAGTTATATAAATACAAATAAAACAACAACACTAACATTGCGCAACGTTCTTTGACACCAGATTGGATGTAAAATCAAGGCGACATGCCAGACGCACACAAGCTGGGTTATATATATAAAGAGAATTTATAGCCTGCAGCAAGGGTCCGCTCACATTGTACTGGGTCAGTATTTCTTACATTTTTTTTTCATATATCCCTGTCAAAGACATTTACCTATTTCACAAAAGTACAGGAAGCCTCTCTGTTCTTATTAATCTTATCGCTAATATTTTCGCATAAATTGGAATCGCCGAAGACAATAATTTAATTTATTTGTAATAATATCTAATATTTATTTTTACATTTTTTTAAAAGTGTTATTCCACACTTAGGAATGAAAAACAGTTATTAAGAAAACATATAAAAATGTTTTCTTTGAGAACGTATGGCTTAGTTGGTCAGAGCGCTTGGACAGTTTTAAAAAGGCGCGGTTCAAATCCCGCTACGTTAATTTTTTTATATGTTTTCTTAATAAGTAGGTTTCTAATACATTTTTAATTTAGTAATTTGTGTAAAGAGCAATTTTAATCTGCATTAAATCCCAAAGTAAATGAATTTGATTCAGAACATAAAAGTAGCTGTTATAAGTGAATAATCGTAACTCGAGGACTTTTTTGTAACATTATTGTATATCTACAATACTCTAGAATGTTACTTAAATTAACGGAAGACTGAGGCGAACTCGATTTTTTACGAACTCTTGAACAATAACTGTTATATCTCATTTAATTTCTCATGAATGAAGATGTCATGAATCATCCCAGTTCCCAATCATCCCAGTTGCCCTGGCCGGTTCGCCTGGTGCCCTGGCACGGAACTAAGCGGAACTCTAGGAGGATCGACGAATTTTTCTTCGGTACTCGTGGGACCAAAATGGTAAAAACAGAAATTTCAACACAAAAGAAGAAAAGGCTGGAGAAAAAGAAATTAAAACGATATATATATATATATATAACGAAGACGATGACGCAAAACGCTAAAAATTTAACGAAAGGCGTGATCAGGACAATAACGAAACACCTACTCAACGACAGTTAAAACTTGACAAAGCTAAATCTAATGTTCACCTAATTCAGCCCAAGTCTGTGCAATTTCCAGCAAAAAAATGTCACGGAACCGCGACTTCTTTTTCTTTCATTTTATTTTTTATGTATTATATAATTGAGTATAGATATTTTTTTACCGGTCAATTTCCTTCCTGTGTTTTCCATACAACGTGACATTGGCGAAATGAATTGTGTTCAACTGGCACGCTCGAAAAGCCATAAATCAAGTAATCAGTCAATAAAGAATTTCGATTTTTCTTATGAAGTACGTAACCCTAAAAAAACCACACTTTGCCGTACCCCCAAAATATACACGAATATATAGGCATAGGCAGGGTATGTCGTAAAAATATCAGAATTAAGCATTATAAGTTGCCTTGGACGCGATTTCTTCTTAAATTTACATAAAATATTATCTGTAATAACTCTCAATTTAAAGTGTCTAACTTAAATACCGAGAAACTTTTCGCTTCAGCTGCCGCGAGCTTGATATTCAAAAGGCTGGATTCTCAAACATAAATGACACTATTAAAAGCATTTCACTTAAATTTTATAATTTTTAATGATTCAAATAGCTTAAGTTAACGATAAATGAAGTTAATATTTTATATTTGTTTTAGATATGTCAATAAAGATTCTGAGAAATCAAAGAATTTGAGGCCGGTCTTGGCGCAGCGGCACGAGGTGTGACTGCAAGACCGACTGGTTGTGGGTTTGATCCCCGCTCGAGGAGATGAAATATTTACTTAAATTTATATTTCCATTTCTTCGCTCTGCTGTCGAGGTTAAGCGCGGCGTTGAGTTCTGCCACTCAACACGCAATGCCTCCAGAATTCGGCAGAAAGTGGGGAACGGAGTGTCTTAACACTAGGTTCCCTCTGCCTACCCTGCTGTGTGCGGGATACAGCGTGAAGCTAATTTAATTTTAATTTTAATAAAGATTCTCATTTATAACGTGAATAAAACTAAAAGCGTTATTGTACTACAATTAAGTGTAGAAATTCCTAGTGCTAAGATTTCAAGAGATTCTAATTAAGATTCTATGTCATTTTTTCTGTCCTTTTCTGTAATTTCTATATCATAATACATAATGTTCATAATTCTTTATAAAAAAGAATTTTCAAATGCTGGCTGCTTCATTTTGTTATTTTTAGGGTGTCGAACCTCAAAAGTTAAAATCAGAACCCTTATGTGACCACTTTTTTTTCCATTTGTCGGTTTTTTTTGATCAAATGTTCAGGTCTACGGCCCCTTGGAGCACAAAAAAGGAACAAGTTCCTAGGTCGACATTATGCACGAGGTATGATGGTACGAGCATTTGCATCGTCGATCATGCATCGTTTGCATCGTCGGTTATGCATCGACTTTGATGCATTTTGATGAAATTTATCACGAAGTAAGAATTTACATTAAAAATAAAAGAATTTTTAACGCACTGTGTGTTGAGTGGCGGAACCCAACGCTGCGCTTTGCCTTTTTACCAGAGCGAAGAATGAAACATATTGATAAATAATAATTTATATCAAATAAATTATTATTTATTAATATGTTTCTTGTGGATTTGATCCCCAAACGGAGGATTTAGGGATCAAATTCACAAGTATCGCGTTGTTGAGCCACTGACGGTCTCTTATTTTATTTTATTTTCTTAATTATGTGCCGTGGATATAAAAACGGGCAAGATCTTTTATTATTTACATCTGTATATGCTGAGGTTTTCAGTTATCTCAACGATATTTCTTTATTTAATTAATTAAAATTATCTTTTTCATCCTTCTGTTCCTTTATCATTATAAAATCAGCTTCACGCTGTATCCCGCACACCGCAGGGTAGGCAGAGGGAACCTAGTGTTAAGACACTCCGTTCCCCACTTTCTCCCGAATTCGGGAGGCATTGCGTGTTGAGTGGCAGAACTCAACGCCGCGCTTAACCTCGGCACCAGAGCGAAGAAATGGAAATATAAATTTAAGTAAATATTTTATCTCTTCGAGTGGGGATCGAACCCACAACCAGCCGGTTTTGCAGTCACACCTCGTGCCGCTGCGCCACGACTGGTCTCAATCCTTTATCATTATAATTACTCAAATTGAAATGAAATACATATATTTATATGTATTTCATTTTAATTGGCTTAGTTACTGAAAGACAGACACAAAGTAACTTTCAAATTTAAATATAAACAACAATATTGAGTAAAATAAACATTGATTTAAGATATTTATATTAAAACATAATTTGAATAAATTTTCTTCAGCGTAATGTATATGGGGCGATACGATATAATTAGTTTACGATTCAGGGACCACATATGGCTTTACTAATTTAGTTAACAGATAATTTATTAACCTATTGTTTCATGAAAATAGGGTTGTATAATATAGTGTCTTCAGCTGCTAAATTTACGTTTTTGTTTACAACTTAACTTAACTTAGCTTTATGCTGTATCCCGCACAAAGCAGAGTACATTATATTGTTTCAGTTTGGTTTCTAAATATATCTTAATATCCTTTCTAAAACTTAGAAATATTTATTCAATAAGAAAATATACGAGTATATTTCTATTGCCTTAAAATTGTATTTCACTTTAAAGCTTAATTATTAATTTTATACTTTGCAGCTACTCTGAAAAGTTTGTTAACTCTGAAAGTCCCCCTAATTTGAAGTTAAATAACGTACTCCATAGAGTTACGTTATTATGTTCCATAGACAACATAAAGAAATGCTTGAAGAAAATTTTCTTGTATAAGGAAATGAAATATGAAATATTTTCAGATAATATGTTCTGATAATGTAATTCGCTGAGACTCTGTGTGAATAATTAGCATTATATTTTGGAAATTCATCAAAACTTAATTATTATATCGTAATAAATTCCATCACCATCATATTTTAATAGACAAGGAATGTTAATAAAAAATAATATTTTATTACATACTCATATACTATCACAGTAATATGGTATTTTAATATGTATTTTCATTTCTTCTGTATCGTAATCGTGTAAGTGACCACATTTTTGAATCAAATACGATTGTAACAATTTATAATAATAATATTAATTATATTTCATCGGATCTCAAGTACCAGAATAACCATTAAATATGGTAAAAGCTCATGAAAAAATTCGAAGTGTGAACTGCAATATTCTTGATTTGTTGTTTATTTTTGGTGCAAAATGCGGTATACGGTATGCGGAGAATGTATGGTTCAAAGTCGTAGATAAGTTGTGTGGGGTGAGCTAATACACAGATGTACAAAGCACAGATTAGCGAGTAAAAGTATAATGAGGTAGTTAAAAACTTAAGCTGAAGTTAGATGCCAATGGCGATCGTAACAAGAAACGTTCTTCTACTGCCCGCTAATTGTATAATTGACTTAAATATATTTCAATGTTATGTGTAATGAACTAAGCCGCGTTGTCAGCAATATAAAAAAAATAAGCAAACTCCACAGAAATAATAGCGTTTGGCGCTCCGTTCTCTTTGGCTACCCTACTAGAGATGAAGTGTGAAGCTACGAAAAAAACCGTCTATCAAGGGTCTCATACTAATTCAAGGATTGTAGATCAAAGGGAAGTACAATGTTAAACGTTGACAAACTTAACTTAACTTAAGTTTGTTTATTAGAAGTTTTATTTTAGAAACCATAGATATGAATATTTGATAATAAGCTTCATTCCTTTACGAGACCTCGAGATACACAGCATTTATATACGGACAGACAGAGAACAATGTGATGCTATGATGGTTTCATTTTTTACCTTTTGAAGTACAAATCCTAAAAATAAGAGTATTTTAAATTTTGCACAGTAAACAGCGAAAATTTGATAAAGGTTGACTTTGTTCTAAGTTTTTTGCTGAAATAAAATAAAAAAATTTAGAAATTGCTTTACTCTCCGATATTTATTCGTATACAAAATTACTGATTACCAATTAACAAAAATAAAAAGCTCATAAATTTAAACGGAATGTTTTGCACTGATACTCTATCTACAAAACATGATATGAGAACAGAAATTAAAAAAAATAAATTTTAATAATTCCTAATAGATAAAATGTCTAACAATAAAAATATATTTTTTACAAACAACTAACACAAGAGGCATAAATGTCTTCAGTGAACTACACAATGCTATACAGTATGGAAACAAGCAAGTACTATATATGAAATTACTCTGTAAAAATCAATATTTTTTAACTTAATAAACTAAATCTGTGTTACACATTTTCTATATATTGTTATATTATCTCATTATCTTTAGGTAAAATAGTTAAACGTCTTACATAATCAAACATCTTAAAATAAGGAAATTTCCAATTAAGTGGAAAAATGTTACGCCACACCTCAACAATAATTAATTGAAATCAAAAGAAAATTTTTATTTGAAATGAACAACCAAATGATTATTTCATATTGTTGATGTTAAAAAACAAGTCAAATTAAATCAATTTCTGTATTATAAAAACATAAAAAATACCTACAGCTATGTTTTGTTTTAATATGGACTGTATAAGAAATCAATATATTTTGTTACCGAGGTGTGCCCCACGTTCGTTATTTGGGGGCCCTTATTCCAATCAACTTATGCAAATACTAACACCACACAGAAGGTCTCTGTGCTAACAGTAATTACTATGCATATCAGCCTGAAGTTATGCATACACAAACAATGCAATGAGGTTGAATCAATGATATAGGTGAAATTTGAAACCAATTATTTTTTCTCACATATTTCTGTTTTTTTCAACATTTTTTAGTAGGTTAGGTATAGCGAACCTAGTGTTGAGACACTCCTTTCGTGTCATTGCGTGTAGAATGGCGGAGCTCGACGCCGCGCTTTGCCTGCGTCCTTGTCAGAGCGAAGACATGAAAATATTAAATCGTCTCTATCCACAATCGTACAGTGATGCATAAAATTTTAAAGCAGTGTGGAGTGCTTTAGTTTGTCTGTATAACACAAGATGGTCAGAGCGCTTGGTCGGTTTTTAAAAAGGCGTGGGTTCAAATTCCGCTACATTTAATTTTTTATACGTTTTCTTAATAGGTATAGAATACGAAGTTACTTGAAACTAGGATTTGTCAGAGAGATTTGTTGAGTTTATTGAAACTTTATTCACTCAAATAAAACAATGTTCGTTTATATTGAGCTTAAATATTAATATATAACTAACTACTTAATGCCCAACCTTTACGCAGATATACCATTCTGTGAAAGTTATCTTATTGTTTCTTATACCACTTTTGACTTTAATAGTGAAGCAGTTAGTAGTACTTTCCCCAGTTGTGACATGACACAGTTAGTACCTATTTATTGTGATTTTCATGATTATAACTTATCTTAAGGTAATCTACCTTAAGATAAGTTATAATTATGAAAACAAATTCTATTACAGCACACAATAAATTCTATTACAGCATTAAATGAATTCGATAAGACATCCACATTCCTTGACAGCCGATACATTGCAAATCTAGGTAAAAGGGCTAGGCCTAAAGGTCAAAGTCGTACGTTGTTTGCGTCTCGCCCTCTTAAGCTAAAAGCTCCCTACAGTCCATTAGCGAGACTGACTTCTTTTATTTGGGATTCATTACCGTAACTGGATGCTTCCCCTTTACTTTATATTGTTATTGTGATTTGTTCGCGTATAAGTTGATGAAATTGTTTTAGAAATAAAGTTATGGTAGCAAAGTGAAAGGAGTTTATATTTTATTTATATCTTAAAAACAATAATAGAGAATGCTTTTTAATTTGTTTCTTCGATATTTATGAAAAAATATTAAAAAAAAGAAAATATGAATGATTGTTACAGCAAAATCTGTTCGACGTAAACCCTTCCAATGAGACAGTAATAAGTTGTTTAAAATGCAAATGAATCTCAGTAAAATTACCCATTTTCCTCGACTGGCTCGTAAATTTTCGTCAGGAGTTTTATTGTAAATTGCCTTGTAATTAGAAACGTCCATCTTAAACATTTTCCTTAACAATATTTATATTATGAGTCTATTAAATACTTAATTATGTTTAATTTTAATTACAATTAAAAAGTAATTTTGCTACGGAACCTTAAAAATTGATAATTTTTATTAAACCGCTACAAAATGATCTTGTATGATTTTGAAAAAAAAAAAAACATATTAGGCACTTTATAGTGAAGGATAAAAAATATAAATTGAGAGAGCATGTCGTGTGAGCTGTGTTATTAGATAAATGTAAATAGTATGGAGGTTTCAAACATATTTTTTTGATTGTGCCAATACTCTGTGAGATCTTCTAGATTTGTTAACAACGGTTAACAGTGTGTACCATCCCACCTAATATCTGAACTACGGAGGAGAAAATTTTACAAAAGATGGGGATTAAAGAATTTAACAAAAACTTCGAACAAAAATCCCATATCTATTGAACCAAGAAATTGATTTCTTTATCCAAGAAAATGATTTCTTGGTTTAAGTGATATGGATGCAAAATAAGTGTTATTCCACACTTAGGAAAAAAAATATTTATTTAGAAAACGTATAAAAATTTGAACATAGGGGTATTCGGACCCGCGCCTACTGGCCAGGCGCTCTGACCTAAATTAGGCCATACGTTCTCATCAAGCTCCGTTGAAATTTTTATACCCTTGTTAAAACTTATTTATGTTGTTAGCATTTCTGTAGAGAGATTGTTACAAATTTCCGCCATCCACAGACAATTACAACCCTGGTCGGTGTCAAGGATGCGCGAGTTCGAGTCCCGCTAAGTTCAAATTCTATACGTTTTCTAAATAAGAATTTTACTTAAATCTATTTTGTCTAACTTGACAAGCAAAAAACATATAAAACAAGCTTTATTTTAGTGCGTTGGGGTTTTCGCTTACTTTTATCTAGTTTTAATTCAAATATCTCAGAAAATAAACAACTTTATGCTACTATAAATGTTTTTGTAGTATACGAAACTGTCAGCCAACCCTACGTAGCCGCTCGCTGTTATGTATTCACATAAATCCTCCCATATTGACACTTCACACCCTTACACGAATATCTTCGTATTTTTGTTGAACGATGCTCAAATTTAACTATGATCTTGGAATACAGAATAAACTAAGTTTACTAAAGGTACAATTTGTTTATGTATAATGTATATATAGGAGAAGGTTTTTTTTGGAATGTTAGTAAGGTTACGTTTTTGAAATAATTAAACAATTTCTCGGGTAGTTAGTGAAAATTTACACACATTCAATGAAACAAAATAATACCAAAATTTATGTTATTCGTTTGTTAAAAGTTAAAAATTCCATTTTATAATAAGCTGAAGTTATACATTTTTTAATTGTGTAAAATTAAAATGAACAAAACAGTTCTTAAAAGTATTCTACAGTTTGGTCTGTTCTAGTACTATAAACATCTAAAAATATAATAGGATCTAATATTGAGGTTCAATGGGCGGTTCGGGTTACTTTTGGGGTAGGAATAATGAGTGGTACTAATTTATGAGAATTTTTATATTTCATAGCGGATATTATTTGCATTTGTATACTCTATTTCAGCGCTTGAATCGAAATATTATCTGGATCAAATATTTGGAAAAAAATCTTTCATTCTTTATCCCTGTCCTTACATCAACAAGTTGTGTACAACATTAATTACAACGGACCTAATCTATTATCTTCACCCTACTTACTCGTAATAAGAAAGGCAGGTCTAGTGTACACAGCGTTTTATTAGCCACTTCTCTCATTTTACAACAAGCTACTGCCTGTAGCTTTGCTTCTTGTTTTTATTTTAATTATTTTTTGTTTTATTCAAATATATAAACTATTTAAAATATAGTATATACATTTCACTCTTCCTAAAGTTTCTATTTATCTAAGCTAAGTGGCGAGACAAGCACGTCCACTCGACCTAAGGCAAGCTGTCACGTACGCCAATAACCTTAATAGTGCTCCACATTTTTATATTACCTATACACCAATTTTCGCTCGACTTCTTAGTATGTAGAATATATAAATGTACAGAATTTTAGTATGCATTGGCATTTAAATTAAAGCACATCTTCTTGAAAGCTATTTTCCTATTTATCGACCAAGAGACGACGAAGAAGAGTTTCATACAGATCCTCTTTTGCCTCCTCCACTGCTAAATTGAGATCAACTCAGACATATGTACATGGCTTCCGGTAGATCCCCATGCTTCGTTTTTAAGTGACCTCTAGTATCACCGATATTATGTTTTTAAAGGTAAACTAAGGCCTGTCTCCCTCTGCTTCTCTTATCACTTATTACAATTTATAATATACATACTTTATATTCTAAAGAACTTAAGACTAATTAATACATTTCATTCTTTACTTCCCACTCGAATTCAAGACAGTATTTTAAATAGCGAAACCCAACGTCGCAGTTTGAGGGAATATAAACAACTTATTCCCTCGTATTGTAGTTGTCTCTTCAACCAAACCAAACCTGTTAGCTGTTACTCCACAATACCATGACGGCCTCAAAACAAATTTTATAATTTAAATATATGGGAGTGTTCACGAAAGATTCGTATTATTACCTAAGGGAAACCGTTATTATTCTCGCATATATGCAAATATTGTATGTTACTATCAATATTGTCAACATTATAATAGAAAGCATAGTCGTCTAGGGAGGCAGTCTACATTAGAGGTATATGTATGTAGGATGTAGGTGCTCTACCTACCATATTTCCGTACAAAGGAATCCCAATGCAATTTGTCGTTTCATCGATAACGTTTGAGCTTCGTAGAGTGGAACTACGTGAATATTAATTTTAAGTATCCATAAAGAATTTTGTTATTTTGTTGTCTATCTAAATAAAACCGTCCGGTATTTAGGAAGATCATGAGTTTCAGGACAATGCACAGCGTTGAGTTCCGTCACTCAATACACCTTAAGAATTTGGAAAGTGGGGAAAATAGGTTCCCAGGTCCCTTTTACCTACACTGCTATCTGCGGGATTATAGCGTAAAGTTAAAAAACGTGGTGCAATTCAGTACAAAATTTATTTTGAATATACCTTATATATATAATATGGGCCTTTGTTCCGCCACTCATTATGAATTGTATCAAAAATTGTAGTATGTTAACATAAGTTACGGGAAAAAAGCGTTATGTTGTATTTATTGTTGTATTTACGTTTATACAAACACACACATGCATGCTAATAGAAATTATACTTCTGAAATTCTGACGCAGATATTTATAATTTTTTAATCAGTGCTTTGGATTTGTTCGACTTTTGCTCTTTAGTCGTAGTAAATACTTATTACGTGTAAATTGCTAAAAGTGTAGGAAAAAAAGTGTGTCATAAGCCAATAAATCTTTTATAAGTATTAATTATATCCTTTTTTGTAAATAGAAATAGCATATTTCGTAATCATTTACATAGAACAGTTAATTTTGCATTTCTCAACCGTCCAAACTAATGGAATTTCTCGGACCTAGAATCCAACGACATGCCAAATTCAATGCAAATTCAATGCTATTTCGCAAATCAATTTTCGAGCTATAATCATCAAGTACAGTAACTATTATTAACTACAGTAGCATGTACTTAACCCAATTAATTATACTAACACTACGATTTACCTGTAATATCGTGTGTAATGTTAATATCTTGCCCTCTGGTATTGTGGGTTTGAGACTCAAAGATTTCATGAGTGAGAGTTTCGTTTAAAATGTGTAACAATCGTGAAAATTTTGTATATTATGATTAGTTTTAGTTAAATTATATACTTTATTTCACAGTTAAATTTTATACGGTATGATAAACGTATTATTTTCTGTATCTTTCTTTGTGTGGGACATAAATATTTTTTTACATATTGCTTACCTAATTGTTAATCAAGTAGGCCATACCAATTACAAAGCTCTACATTGAATTCAATTAAATATTTGAGTAAAGAGGTGAACATGACAATATCGAATTCCAACGAAACAAGTCAAAGATATAAAGAACCTAATTACCAAATTCCATTTCCATTACTTTGTTCTCGACACTTCACACTTTTATCAAGACGTTGCGTATTGAGTGGCAGAACTCAACGCCGCATCTTGCCTGTTGCAGAGCAGGGCGAGGAAATGAAAAAAAATATTTCCTCGAGAGAAAATCGAACCCACAAACTGATGCATTTACAGTCGCACGCTCGTGCACCGGATGGTCCGACTGGTCTCTTATTAATGTTACATTTATTAAAACTTTTTTTACTTATAATATAATTAAATACTTAATTTCACGGAGAAAGGTTTTATTATAAATTATATCAAGGATGTTTCGAGTAAATTAAACGTCATTACCAAAAAAGCAACTCAACACGCTTAAATATGATGAAGAATTAATTGGGTGACTTACATTAAATTTACTTTTACCATTTGAAATATGTACATAAATTACAGTCTTATTTTCATTTTAGCTAATTAATAAAATTTAATTAAATAAGTAATCAATTAAACTAAATAACTTATAATTTGTTTAGTTTTACATATCTATATTATTAAGCTATTGATCTAAATATAATAAATTTTGCACTTATCAATCGTTTTATAAATATTATGTTGTAATATTGCAGAGCCTACGTGACATAAATTTAATTTAATTACATAAAAAGCCACAATTTCTACAACGTACTTCCCAAATTCGACACATTGATATTAAAATCTAACAACAACATTGAGCAAAAGTATGAGATATATCATATCGTATGTAACAAACAGTATGTACCTTGGATATAAATTTTAAAATAAATAAATAATAATAATAATAAAATATTCAAGGCAATACACATAAATAACATAGTTAATTATGAATAATACAATCTGTATATTTTTAATATCATATTAATTTTGACTAGTTCATATATTGGTAGGTGTCGAGGTTAAGCGCGGCGTTAAGCTCTGCCACTCAACACGCAATGCCCCCAGAATTCGGCAGAAAGTGGGGAACAGGAGTGTTAACACTAGGTTCCCTCTGCCTACCCTGCTGTGTGCGGGATACAGCATGAAGCTGTTTTTTTGTTTTATATATTGACGCCCCGAATGTCGCAACAGTCATCTCATCTATATAATCGAATTTCTTATAAAGGCAATATACGAGTATGTGTATGGGCGACACATATTGTGGATCAAATTGATCTTTGACCAATATTATAATATTGAATGTTGCTTGACGTCGCGGAGGCTGACGTGTTGGGCTTATGCGAATTGCCCATCACGTCAGCTTGTAGACCGAAAATAGTGATGCGCGAGTTTTCTTTTTGTTATTAATTAAGTTCTGCTTTTCCGATATAAAAAACTTAAATAATTTAATAATAATTTAATAACTGATTATCAAAGACAGGATATTGTATCTTAGCAAAAACTCAAAGTTACTACGTTATAAGAATAAAGACTTGTTCAAAAATTGACGTTATTGATAACTTTGATATAAAGTTTATATAGCACATTATATTTATGTATAAGGTTTAGAAGGCTTCGTACATAATAAGGATCGCCGAACAAAACAAAAACGAAAAAGGTATTCAATATTGGAAATAGAAATTTTATTAACTTTGTCGTCTAAGGCAATCTCGTGGATTATGTTTATGACAACGTAAACTGACATTGTTCAATATTAAGTGCCTCAAGATTTGCTCTATTATATATTTTTAGGGATGAAGGCACTTCGGTATATTGTACAAAATTTTATGTTATACCAAATTCAAGTGCCTCACTGATTGACTGCATAAACTTGAAGACATCGTTGTGGATAGAAATTTCTGTGAGGAGAATTAATTAGAGAGAATGTTGCAATCGAATGTTTCACTGCTTTGCACCTTAATAGCGAATTCTTTTTTCAAATATATTTTAATTTAGCTTTTAATTAAATGTAATTGATGAAAATAAAATTTATTAAGACTAACTAAAGGTATTTTACCTTGCAAATTTTTGGTCAAGTGAGCTTCCTTGTAAAGGAAAGGAATATTTAAAAAAAAATAAGATCAAAGAATAAGTTTGCCTTGTGTCAAAATTTTTAATTAAACACTCATTTTCTTAAACTTAGTTAAGTCTGTGAGGCAAATTTTGTTTCTTGATAATATTAAATAATTAGTTTAACTTTCATTAAAAAAATATTTTAAAATATAATGGTTTAATACTGGTTGTGTTTTGACCCATGGATGTATTACTCGACTTTATTTTATATAGACCATCTTGTGCTGTTGCAAAATACAAAACTTATTTATTGTTATAATTATTATTATAAATAACATAATAATAAGGCCGGTCGTGGCGCAGCGGCACGAGGTGTGACTGCAAAACCGATTGGTTGTGGGTTCGATCCCCACTCGAGGAGATGAAATATTTACTTAAATTTATATTTCCATTTCTTCGCTCTGGTGTCGAGATTAAGCGCGGCGTTGAGTTCTGCCACTCAACACGCAATGCCTCCAGAATTCGGCAGAAAGTGGGGAACGGAGTCTTAACACTAGGTTCCCTCTGCCTACCCTGCTGTGTGCGGGATACAGCGTGAAGCTAATTTAATTTTTTTTTAATAATAATAATTGAGGCCGGTCGTGGCGCAGTGGCACAAAGTGTGACTATAAAACCGACTGGTTGTGGGTTCGATCCCCACTCGAAGAGATGAAATATTTACTTAAATTTATATTTCCATTTTTTCGCTCTGGTTAAGGCAAAGCGCGGCGTTGAGTTCTGCCACTTAATACGCAATGCCTCCAGAATTCGGCAGAAAGTGGGAGACGGAGTGTTTTTCACTAGGTTCCCTCTGCCTACCCTGCTGTGTGCGGGATACAGCGTGAAGCTGATATATACGTAGGTGACTTGAATGTAAATTACCCGCTGTAATCAGATGATGCAGTGCTCATTGCACCATCAGAATGCGAGTTGCAAACATTAGTCACCACTATGAAAGAAGAGTGTTAAAATAATGATCTAAGCTTGAATACGAATAAGACATATTTGGGAAGTATGATGTGGCGTATTGCTGCCGGTAATAGGATTAACGGGGCCTTAGCTGCATTGATAAGACAGCGAAACTTCAGCATAGCTGCGTGTTTGGCCGTACACAATGCAGTGTTGATAACGACGCTGTTATTACAAAAGAAGAATGAAAGGAAGATGAATGTCGTGAAGATCTCTTTGTAGGATATGCGAAGTCAGCTTTGCAGATCGAATCCGCAATGAAGAGACGGTGAGAATGGAGAAGAATGTGCTCAGCTGGTTTGGCCACGTCGAACGAATGAATGACGAAAGAATGGCAAAAAAGATTTATGATGGAAAAGTGAGTGGAAAGAGAGGTAGGGGGAGACCTCGGTTGACCTTCGAAAACACAGTATCAAAGATACTGGAGGAAGGTCACGTAAAAAGCATTAGGATTCTCCGGAGGGCATGTATGAATAGATTGATGACAGTGTATACTTATACACATTTTCATATTACATTTTCATACATATTCATATGTATGAACAGATTGATGAAAGAGGTACGTAGAGACCGTCGCGTCGTCTGGCGCTCCGTCCTCTCTGACTACTCCGGTAGGGATAAAGCGTGAAGTTAAATTAAGTTTATAAGTATATTTCAACACCTAGTAATACATATATATTAATAAAATATGTTGTAAAGAAAATTTCATCATATTTTATATTTATACAGGATGGAAGTATCAGCACCACTTTAAATGAATAAAGAAGTAATGTTTTTAAACAAAATAAATAATAAAGTTATTAAAATTAAAAAATTAGCTTCACGCTGTATCCCGCACACAGCAGGGTAGGCAGAGGGAACCTAGTGTTAAGACACTCCGTTCCCCATAAAGTTATTGTTCTAATATAAAACGCCATGTGTCAAGAACGACGTAAACACACATAAATCTGTCAAAGGGCCACTGCCGCATACGCCTCATTCCGAAATTGAATCGTAGGTATTGTTAAAAGTTGATTAACCTTAAGTAGTATAGGCAAAGTTAAAAGTTGATTAACCTTTAGTAGTATTTTTGTAGTAGTATGTGTTTACGTTATTGGTGTCTATGCGTAACTGCGTGACAAGTAATACAAGTAAGGATAGACATCATAAAAATAAATCCTACGTCTAAACTGTTCAGATATCTTGATTATTTTTTTAGGTATAGGTTTAAAATATTTTACTCTATATGCTGTTCCCGTAAAAGGAGCGCTGACACTTCCACCCTGTATACACAATATATATACGTATATAGAATTCACTTTACACAAACAATGGAAAAATTTATTAAATTTCTTGGTGTTGCGAAAGGCTATCGGATTTTCCTTTATTAAGAAAAAGCTTAGTGCTGCAGAATGCAATTAGTTGGTTGTTTTACGTCTACCCAGAGGTCTGCATCAGCTTGATTAGTTGCAATGCACGTACGTGGCTTGTACCATAATTAATTATATGAGTTAAGTATACAACTAAAAAATTGCATGTTTCTTTAGGTTAATATTACAGTTATTTATTTAAAATTTAGTATTTAGGTAACTATATCTCAATATGTTATTTACGTTTTTGAAGTCCAATGTTAGGTTTTTTTTCAGCTCAACGCTGTATCTTATATAGAGAGAAAGAAAGAATTTAGAGACAAGACACTCTGTTCTCTATTTTACGCTTGAATTCAAGAACTATGTGGCAAGACTCAACTCTCCATATCGTTTACTTAGCAAACTAATTCTAAGTGGTCTGATTTATAATGATTCTGAGTGGTGTTCGAACTCACATACATTAAATTTATAGTATATTATACTCTTTGTGTTTTTGTTTACAAATCAGATTCATGTAATAATTATTATATATGTTGAGCAAAACACGGGTGAGACTACCAATATTTATTAATAAACACAATCACTAATCAAGATTAAGCTGCGAAGCCATGTACGAACTATCTTTACTAATAATCTTGTAACCAAATAAAATCAACCACTAATAAATACTTCAGAAAAAATAAAACATAACCGTAAGTTACTGTGGTATCATATCGGCAACAAAATCTGTTGTCGTCTTAGCGTTACATAATGTTATCGAACACAAGTGATAAAATAAATCTAGTACATATGTATATATAATAAACATGTAGCAGATCGTTGTCTGTACATAGAAGATATATAAAAAAATCTTGTATTGGCGGCATTTATGAAAGTACCGTAAGTAAGTTATATATAAGTACCTAAAACAGATATTTATAAACATTTTGTCTGTTTATCTGTGCGTTTGTGCTTGCTTGATCTGCTACTATAAACTTTCCTTAAAATTTCGTGTTTTTTTTGTATTTCAACCGATTTATTTATAAAAAAAACGATAAAAGTAATTTCAAATCAACAAATCACCTTCTATTATTATTTTCATTTTACCCAATTATTCATATTTACTTTTCCACGCAGACGAACTCGTTGGAACAGCTAGTCTAGAATATAAGCGTCATATATGGAAGATCTTGTGGAAGTTCTCGCTAAATATAATCCAAACTCCTATCGCAATATTCACCACGCCTTGTTATCGCGTGGTCGCTACACCGAAATAGACATACATACATACAAACCAAAGTAATATTGTTTGTTATTCGTTACTTTTTTGTATAATAATTTAAATAGTATTTTATATTTATTTGCTAATTGAGGTGGAGCCAAGTTATGCAAGTCATTCTGGTTTTGATAATGATGAAGCTACAATATATTAAGCGGCTTAATTAATATTTTTCATACTATTTTTTTAATGTTGTTTTATTATTATTTATTCGGCTTCACGCTGTATCCCACAAGCAGCTCGGTAGGCAGAGAGAGAGCTAGTGTTACTAACCCTTTTAACGTTATTCATGTGCTGATTGCAGGTGATGTGAAAAAATAAATAAACTTTCTTAAGCTGTCATTGGATATGGAAACGTACTAAAAATATCATACACACCTAAAAGAAATATATGGTAAAAAATGAAAAGTAATTTACCTTGCGAGACATTTTAACTTGGTGTTTTGTTGTACAAGACTGTTGTTTAAGCAACTAACAAGGCTAATAAGGCGTTTAGCCTAGTCATATTCTTTTATATCAGTAAATTTTTAGTTATTATTTATCTTACTAAAGCATAACTATTTATTATGTTACTTCGAAACACACAGCGTTGATTGAAGAAGCAGTCTCTTAATTTCGCCTATTTGCATATATAAATGGTTGACTTACCAAATAATCCTCGAAATACTTTCCTCTTTCACTTCTGCAGTGACGTACGTCATCTATTCTCTGTGGCGACGTGCTGTCATCTGTCACTCATAGCGTCTTATAATTTTGCCGCGATCGGATGAAAAATTTATAAATAACAAAATTTTTTCTCGAAAATCATTAATCATTTAGATTAATTTTGTGTTAAATATTTTTATATAAAGGAGTTTAGTTTATATTTATGTTGTGTCTCGCAAAATGAGTGTATATATTTCAGAAGTACAGGAAAAGGAAAGTTGCTGTTTTCAGAATTCAAAATGGCCAACGATCCCTTGAAGTTTTTAGCTATTTTTCCTAGCTTACTAAAAATGAGAAGAAAAAATTGTAAGCCCCCTTTACTATATAAGAGTTCAAAAGTAAAGTACAAACTTCTGATACTTAGAAAATTAAAATAGTAGTCTAATTGAGACTGGTAAGTTATATTTCAGCATATAAGCTATTACATAGCTACTGAATTTTATTAGAGATTTTCTATATGATATTTTGACAAAATATTATACATTAAAAATGTCAACACTCAAGGTTATTTCGAAAATGTCTTTTAAAACATTCTATTTAACATGGGCAAGGTTAAGCCTTACACTTATTAAGTGACTTTACTGTACATTATATACAGACATAGATCTAAAATGTTTATGATAACTATAAAAAAGTAATAGTAAAGCTTATTATTCTATATATAATTACTTGCATTACAGATTGTAATAATAACATGTACCTATGTAAATACAGATGGTAATAATAACATGTACCTATGTAAATAATAGTTTGAAGAATAGCTGCAATTACATTGTTTTAAAATTGTAACTTTTATTGAAAAGAGCTATGTTTTTTAGTTCTTAGGCAACAGAACTGCTCCTTGGGCCGGTGGTGGCTCTATATTCATTTGACAATAACTGTCTATTTAATACTGAAATGCAGTATAATTTGAATTTGAACTTTATTTGTAACAACACTCAACAACATTTTGTGTTAATTTTATTTCTTATAGGAATTTATTATGATAATCCTGTATTATCTATAACAGAGCTACAGCTTAGTGACATAAAAGAATGTAACTTGTCGCTGAAAATGTGTATGAACAAGAATGGTAGTATTGTGATAAACAGACAAGAGGTTGACTACTGTCAATAGGTGACTACAGACTACAGGAACTGGGAGTCTGTAATGGTTGTGAAAATTTACTCCAGCTTTTAAAGTTAGTAGTTAACAAGGAGTTGTGTAACTTTAATAAAATGAAACTAAATATAATCTACTGAGAGAGATATCTAACATTGAACAAAATTGTTTGCTTGGGCTAAACAATTTGGTAAACTGGCTGACTGTGACTATTCCACATTACTTGGATCCAGGTCTTCGGAAGAATTAAATCATTTAATGATAGAATATAAAGTGTGTAATTTTGTATATTTAGTGTAATATGTGAAATTAACAGAGTTTTAATCAAAGTTTAAAATAAATAAATTGACAGTAATACATTGGATCTCATAATATCTTCTTACTTAAAGAGTTTGTAACCTAAATTAATAAATAAAAGTTTAGAAATGTAGTGTATGTGTTTTTTGCATACATTAAAAAAAAAAAAAAAAAAGAAAAAGGTATAATATAGATAAAAGGAAATAGATCATATAAGAAATTAATTTAAATACAAAAATAATAATAAATAAAGAAGATGATAGAACAGAAAAGGAAACTCAATTGGATAGGAATGAATAGAATAAAGAAATAAATATATTTATAAAATGTATTATTATTGCAATTGAAAGAATAACAAGTTTATTTAGTAAAAGTCATACAGAGTTACAAATTATATCATCTTGGTTGAAAAAAGGTAGACATAACCTCTATTATTTCTATGTTTATTGTTATACTACACCCAGAGAATTGTTTTTTGAGGATCATTAAAAACCAGGAGATGCATTAGCATATATTCAACTTCTTTGACTTGCTGGGAGCCTCCCAGACATTTACGATGGTTACCAATTGTAGATTGTGGTAGTAAAGCACAGGCATATCACCTGGCATTTATATGTTGTGTATCCCAACAGATTTATGATGGCAATTGATCAGGACATATTTGACATTAGCAATTCATATTTCAGAAATAGTAAACTAATGCTACATTTTGGCTGCTGAGTTAATCATTAAACATTGAAATATCTTTGATACAGCTACAGATCCACGATTGCTTTCAGTAAACACAATTCATATAAAATACATGAGATTATGTATTATTGGTTGTCTAAATGAAGCACTCAAATAAAATTGTGTGTGAAATTATGTTGTGTACCGTCTAAAGAAAAGAGTGTGAGTGTGAGGGTTGTTATGGAGCACAATTACTTCTGCCATTGCCTTTGATTCTTTAGGCAGATGTTGAAAAAGTGGATCTTTATGCATATTAACCAATTAACCAATATTTATATTAGTCAATAACTGACTTAGTGGAAAGTCAAATTGTCTCAAGTAGACCACAGCACATGTGGGTTGAGTAGTTTACCTGACACAGTTGCTAATAACAGACTTAGTAGGAAGTCAAATCATAAGAAGGGTATCCATAGTCTCTATACAACACCTGTAATTCTATTTCTCAACAAAACCGCAGTGTATGTAGGTTGAGTAGTCCACCTGAATGTGCTTTATCTCAGGAAAGCAGGTTCTGAATGAATCAGATGTGATATATAGCATGCAGATTAATGGAAATGTTCAATATTTATATAACACTAAGCACAAGGAAAATAAGCTTTCAGAGTGTGAATATAGTACTATATCAATGTGTGAAAGTAATTTTATTTTATGGTATTTTTGAAAAGTAAGGAACAGACCCAGGTATTAACTATTGTTAAAAATCGGAAGCGGGTAACGTTTTTAAAGAAACACGTTAAAGACACACACCGTCTAAATGATTCTAAACTATTTTGAAAGAGATACTATGTAATTGCAATAAGTGATATGTATCACCTACTAACAATACTTCACACTAGTTTCCTTCCAACAGGGGCCGTCACTTACAAGCGAGTGCCCCCGATTGACACAATTCCACTGCTTTTATAGTTATTTTCCACCTAAATCTACCCTCTTTTACACTAAATCTACCCTCTTTTACACGAGTACGCTAACACGGCCATCCTGCATGGTGCCCGCCCCGGGCACCCCACGAGTCGGGATAAATCACTGTGACAATAAACAGCAGTTAGTCGTGCGCCTAAATTATACTGTATCATAAAACAGTCCCATAATGGTATTTTGCTCATTTTATCATTCTTTACACTGAAATAGCTCGACAACATGACCCAACTTAAAAGGAATATGCCGCACTTAGGAAACCCTAAAGGGACTATGCCACACTTAGGAAACCTTAGAAAACCCTAAAGGGACTATGCCACACTTAGGAAACCTTTGGAAACCCTAAAGGGACTATGCCACACTTAGGAAACCTTTGGAAACCCTAAAGGGACTATGCCACACTTAGGAAACCAGACTCATAGCTCAACACAACTTGCACTTAAAGAGCATTTACTCACTTAAGCGTACCAAGTTGTTAAAGTCGTCTCCCTCTTAAAGAGTATTTTTCTCACTTAAGAGTACCAAGATCAACTTTGAGCCCACATGTCAACATTATAAAAATTGTAAAGTGTGGCTAACTTACTCTCAAAGCATTATGCACAGACCTATATTTTCGCTCGGTCTAACCTGACACTTGCTTATTATTCATCCTTGATTCGATCCATTTCTCGAGTCTTTATGACACCACAATAAAATCACTAAAACAATAAAATTATTAGTAAAGTAGTCCTTCTATTTTTCGATAATAATTTCAAACAGCAAAGATCTTATAATAAGAAATAGCTTTTAATTTTTAGAATACCAAACTTTCAATCCAAAATACCAATGGGGCGAAGATACACATAAAGATATGAAAACTTCATGCGTATCCCACTTCTGATGTTAAAAATCGGAAGCGGGTAACGTTTTTAAAGAAACACGTTAAAGACACACACCGTCTAAATGATTCTAAACTATTTTGAAAGAGATACTATGTAATTGCAATAAGTGATATGTATCACCTACTAACAATACTTCACACTAGTTTCCTTCCAACAGGGGCCGTCACTTACAAGCGAGTGCCCCCGATTGACACAATTCCACTGCTTTTATAGTTATTTTCCACCTAAATCTACCCTCTTTTACACTAAATCTACCCTCTTTTACACGAGTACGCTAACACTATTAAACTTGATGATATATCTGGAAGTTGGCAGATCGTCTGATCATCACTCTGACGGTGGTATATCTATCGAGAGATATAAAGCTGACCACCATTTGCATGCCGGAATGGCATCCGTTGCTCCAGGCTCCGGCGGCCTTATTTAATATGGAGCGTCCTAGACGTGGATTTTTCTCTGTCCAAATGGTCGGCCGTTGTGCGACTAAACGTCACTAAGGACTTACAGCTTATATTTCCAAAAATGGGTGAGACGCAAGAGACTGGGATACACTACTCAGGGAAGTCATGTCTAAAGAACATCTGTTGCTCCAGGCTCCGGAGGCCTTATAAAATATGGAGATCTAAGATGTGGTGGACCATTTTCTGTCCAGATAGTGGGCTGGTCCAAATGGCCGTTGCACGACTAAACGTCACAAGGGACTCATAATAACATCTACTGTTCTAGATCTAGGAGGATATTATATTTAGACACATAATTATTTATTCTCAATTACTTTAATAACAAAAAGTTCATGACAAGAGCATTATATCAACTTACTCTACTTTAATATTACTTTTATTATAAAAGTGACACAAGTTGTGGGTACCTTAATAATTCATAGCTAATTATCAAAACCATATATAACAGAGGACAAACTTTATACTATAGATACTTAGTCACTGAGCACTAGGGCACAATATAAGAGACTTACATATTGAGAACCTAGCTGAAGACTAGTGCATTCAAATAGAAGAACCATGAAACAAGTCCGTTAAAGATTAGGAAAATCAGAAAGATACACTTTTGATTGTAATGGTAATATTTAAACAGAAATTGAAATAATAAATAAATATTAGGAATTGAAAGAAATACCATATTTTATTGTTATTAAAACAGAAATTGGAAAAGATACCAGACTTGATAAAGACAAGTAAAACTGAATGTATATGTATTATAACCTGATGGCTAGGTGCTAATGTGACAGACTGAAAGTACACACAGACAGTGGTTACTATACATTATAATTATAACTTTCTGGAAGCAAAGCACAAGGAAATTGTGGCACACCATATATCTAATATATCAGTCAGTATTCATTTTATTTTTAGGTTCAAATGTTTGAAGGACCAATCAGTTTTGATTTTTATGTAGGCATTTTTATATCAATAATGAATTTTATTAAACCAGCCACTTAAATGGTCTTAATTTTGAAGGAGACATATTTCTCTTGTCAGCAAGAAAGCAGCAGCAGCATTTGATAATAATAATGATTAAATATATTAATTTATTAAATGATGGTCTAAATATTCAAAGAGACAACAACTTTGACAACAAAAGGAAATTTTAAAAAGATATAATAATGATATATTTCAGGTATACTGGAAGAATTAAAGGTTTCAGATAAGTAAACAGTAATAAACTCATTGAAAGAATAAAAAAATTCAGATAAGTTAATAATTTCAAAAGAGGTTTTTTGTGAAGTAAGTTTATTAATATATAATGAAATGATTATGTGTAATAATCTATTATTAAGTTGATACAATATGATTTATTATATAAACATCCTAAATTATTTGAGAAGATATTTCGATATTACTATACGATACTTTGTTCTAACTTAGAAAAGAGCTTATACCATTAAATAAAGGTTTTATGATGAAATAATTAAAGAAAGATCACCAGTAAAACTTTGTTAAACAGTATTGGTAAGAAATGTCTTAATAAGGGTATTCAGTTATTTGAAAAACTTTAATGTTTTATAGGTAAATTAAAAATTCACTTTTAATATAGGTATATAAAGTTAATTTTCTTTAAGATCACATAGCGTCTGCATCCTTTGTTTGCATACATTCTCTTTCACCAGCAGTAAACAAACAGGTCTTCAATCAACGCTGTGTGTTTCGAAGTAACATAATATAGCTGTTTTGCATTACAACAAAACAGTTATTATGTGTATGAAGAAACACACAGCGTTGCAGCAAGGTTCTTGCTGGTGAGTTATGAAGACTTCTATGAGTGACAGATGACAGCACGTCGCCACAGAGAATAGATGACGTACGTCACTGCAGAAGTGAAAGAGGAAAGTATTTCGAGGATTATTTGGTAAGTCAACCATTTATATATGCAAATAGGCGAAATTAAGAGACTGCTTCTTCAATCAACGCTGTGTGTTTCTTCATACACATAATAACTGTTTTGTTGTAATGCAAAACAGCTATATTATATTTATCCTGTTTTGGTAGAGCGGCGTTGAGTTCCATTATTCATAAAAAGTCACGAATTTCACGCCACGGGCGGGAAGCTTTAAAAGCAGTGTATTTATACTGGGTCTGGTTTACTCTGTTTACGCTACCATATTGCCATTAAGTACCGTATCACATCAACGATACGAACAATTGGAACGCAATTTCGAAATATAATTTCGTTATAACAATAGGCTACTATCCTTGATGCCTCTTTATTATAGGCCTCATTTACAAGAAGGCCGCAAACAAGCGAGGGTAGCTACTAAACAAGATATGAATAATTCAAGCCGCGCTGTCGCTTCGGGCCGCTAATTCATTTAACCCTGACGTGATGAACCGGAATGCCATATTTTTATACATTTCTGAATATTGTAGGGATAGGTGTTTTTTTTATAAATAAATGAAAGTTTTGCATTAAGTGACAAAAAAATCTGCATTTCGACTAGTTCGTGAAAACTGTTTTAATCGAATTATAAGCATTCTTAAGCAAACATTTTTTATTTAAGAAATATCATCGTTATTCTAATATTTACAAATAATTTTCTATTTAACGCCTCTCACACATGCTCAACACATCACAGTTACTCAATTAAATATCGTAATAATATTCAATAAAAGAATTTGACGAAAACGAGGAATGGAGTGTCTGGACGGAATACAGAGTAAAGTTAAAAAAAAGTAATTATCGAACTGTACAATCGTAACTTGATTAACACTCGGAAAATTACTGTATATTTTATTCAAAACGGATAATAGAGACTATTTCTGATTGTAAATGTGACGCTGGTGGGTTCGATTCTTGTTCAGAGGTTGACTTATTTACATTTCTTCTACATTTTAATTTTTCGAAAATTGTTGCGGAAAATGGAGAATGGAATGCATAAAACTAGGTTTACTCCCCCTACTCTGCTATATGCGGGATATAGCAGCTTCACGCTGTATCCCGTACACAGCAGGGTAGACAAAGGGAACCTAGTGTTAGGGCACTCGACACACGTTCCCCATTTACAGGATATAGCGTGAAGCTAATAAAAAATATTTCTTCCTATAATGAAGATGTGTGGAAACATATTAAAAATATATTATCAAATATGAAAATATCGATCGCTGAACCACTCACATGTTAAGCTTTCGTAAATGTTTTTCATTAACATCAGTTCCGCTAGCGTGACGTATTGTGCCCCTCGTGTCGCGGAAATAGCGATCAGTGAGGGTGACGCGTTTGAAATTCAAAACGAATTGAAAATTAAATTTATATAGTATATAAAATTTAGGAATTTCATATATTTATACTAGATTGGTGGTCAGAAAGCTAAGAATAGTCAATAGAAAATAATAATAATTGGAGAAAAAACACCATATTTTCATTTCTAGGTGTCTGGTGTCGAGGCAAAGCGTGGCGTTGAGTTCTGCCACTCAACACGCAATGTCTCCAGAACTCGGCAGAAACTGGGGAACGGAATGTCTTAACACTAGGTTCCCTCTACTTACCCTGCCGTGTGCAGGATACAGCGTGAAGCTGATGAAAAATATTATAAGAATACAAAAATTATTGTACCAGGAATTGTATTGTTTTGTTTTTGTTTCACATTTAATACTTTTTATTAAAAGTAAACAATTTGTTCACACCTAGACACTCCTAGCAATCGATGCTAACAAATAGCCACCGCAAAGTAAAAGGAGCAGACCGCGCCACTAATCTCTGTAACTCCCGAACAACACTCATTAACCACACATACAAGTGCTATACGAGATAAACCTAGCAATAAATCGGGAGACGTAGGAAGAACACAAAGTTGCTGGTAGTTACGAATTTTCTTACTTAGTATGTACGATGTATGTACGTACGGTCAGAATGAATAATGTAGAATGTCTTTTAAGTTTGCTGTAATAAGAATTACTTGCTAAATTATTTTGAAAAAAAGAAAAAAGATTGTGGGTTGGATTTCCACTCGAAGAAATTAAATATTTAATATTTTCATTTTCTCGTTCTTGTAACGGGTAAAGGTATGCGTTGAGTTCTGCCACTCAATGCCTCCAGCATTGCGTCGCAGAAAGTGGGGAACAGAGGTTTCTTAATAATATGAGATCTGAGTGTATTAACACTAGGTTCCCATGTCCCTTCTGCTTACTTTACTATGTGCGGGAAGCGTGAAGCTAAAAATGTGTTGTATAAGATTTTTATATAAATTTGAAAAAATAGTTTTTTAAAATTTTTTAGACCATGTTCTGTGATAGTTGCCTTCGAACGTTAAATATCATCTGGTTTTGACAATTTCATCTGGTGACACATTCTTAAACACAAAATTTTGCCTACAACTATTTACATGATATTTACATGGTATGTTGATGTTAATACTACTTCCGAAGAAGATGATGGCAGTGAAAGAATTACTCCAATAAGTACTTCAACAAATATTTTTCAAAAGTATTTGCCACTTCTAAATCTGAATGTAAAATTATTAACTTTTAATTAAATGCGTAACTGACAGCTCTAGATCTCCCAGTTACAGTCGTAATAACATCCCATGTAGCTTTAATTATATCAAAATTTTTGAACTTAGATGAATTCTGAACTTTCTTGCTTGTGTGATAAATTCTAAACACACTTTTTATCATACACAAATACAATACAGACATATAATACAATAAAGATCCAACATGACACTTTGTCAATACAAGAATTAGTATATTTAGGTTTAAATGAAAATAATTTATTAATCGTAATAAGGCCAGTCGTGGCGCAGGGGCATAAAGTGTGACTGTAAAATCATCTGGTTGTGGGTTCGATCCCCACTCGAGGAAATGAAATATTTATTTACTTTTATATTTTCATTTTTTCGCTCTGGTCTCGAGGCAAAGCGCGGCGTTGAGTTCCGCCACTCAACACGCAATGCCTCCAGAACTCGAACGGAGTGTCTTAACACTAAGTTCCCTCTTTGCCTATCTTGCTGTGTGCGGGATACAGCGTGAAGCTTATTTTTTATTTTATCAATGAGGCCAGTCGTGGCGCCAAGGCACAAATATGTAACTGTAAACGCGACTGGTTTCGGGTTCGATCCCCACTCGAAGAAATGAAATATTAAACTCAACACGTAATGCCTCCAATGGGTAGCGGAGTGTACAATACGGAGTGTGAACACTAGGTTCCGTTTGCCTACCTTGCAGGATACAGTGTAAAGCTGTCTTATTATTAAAGTAATTGTTGGTAAAGCGTTTGTAGGCGTAAGGCGTGGTTTTACGATGGCATGTGATGTATAAGGGTCAGGAAGCATAAGAGCTGTAGTATAGACAGCAATTAGTGTCCGCATCATTCATCATACCTATATGTACAAGTATTATACTATATGTACATATTATTAGATTTGCCTGTTTAGCAAATTCACATATTTGACCACAAACAATGGACGAATGTAATATGTTAATTATATTCAATTTGTTTCACATTTAGTTTATTATGCTTAAAGTTTAAATTGTTTTATATAATTCACAGCGTCAAGTTTTTAAAATATATACTCACACATATAAAGTATGTATACACATATTAGAATGACATATGTATATATTAATAATTTAAATTTCACTATAAAGTTTTTTTAAGTTTATCATATTCACAAAACTTATAGGCATATGTAAAAAAAGGCAAACCAAATACCTCCGGGTATTCCGGGTTCTCTTAGGAATTAATTACCTAGAGATGATTGTCTAGTTATAAGCTCAGTTTAAGTGCCAGTTTTTGTTTCAGCTTCACGCTGTATCCCGCACACAATAGGGTATGCAGAGGAAATTAGTGTTAAGACACTCCGTTCTCCACTTTCCTCCGAATTCAGAAGGCATTTCGTGCTGAGTGGCGCATCTCAACGCCGTGCTTATTATATATTTATATATATTTATATTTTTATTTTTCGCTCAGGTATGAGGCATCATACCTAAGCGAAAAATAAAAATATAAATTTGAAATTTAATGTTCTCAAGTGGGGACTGAACCCACAACCAGTTGCGTTTACAGTCATACACCACAGGCGCTACGACTGGCGTCAAAGTTGTAAAAAGATATAAAAAGAACTTACCGCGTGTTTATAGTGTTTAGATAAAATAAATGAAAAAATATATATTCATTCATCTCATAAAGTTGTATTTAAAGTCACTACTTACTTAGTTAGTAAAAATAAAAAATCTATTTGAGATAAAAATAATCGAATAACTTTTGTATTCATCATTATCACGAACATCTTAGAATTATTTTTCGCAAAGAATTCAGTAATGGCTCTACATTTTATCGAGATTTCGAAGAAAACACCTTTTTCATTCGTGAATTTAGATCTTAATTTTTAATGTGCGTCTTATAATTTTGTTCCTTGTTATTTTCATTTTATTCAGAACTGTTAATTTGTTATTTTGAATAAGTACTTATAAAAATACACTATCTACAATACGTATTTTAAGTAGCTTTTTCCCGACTGCTATGGAATTGTTATGTTTTTTGCGCGTATCTTGTATGTATGTATGTAATATTCTTTATTACTTCATATCTCCAAAACCGCTAAACGGATTTACATAAATTAGGTATCGTTAGATTTGTATTCGCAGCCCTAGTATACTTAGATCGGTGACGTTAAATAAAAACAATTATGGCGGCTGTGGGACGCCATTGGACTTAGTGAAAAAAAAATCTTTCATTTCTAATACCATAATATGAGTATCAAATTCAAGAGCTCAATACGAGAATTTTAAAAAGGTATATCATGATTTTAATTACCATAATGAATCCCAACAATCGATAAAAACAAAATCCCCGACTGCATAAAACTAAAAAGAAGATAAACAAGCCCAATAGTTTATTAGGATTAACAGTCGGGACTTATAAGTAATTCTTCAATCAATAAAATATTTACCAGGAACCCCGCATAATTAAAAAAGGTCAGAGAGTGGTGGTGATCACACCACTATTAGGCGAATAGTGGTGTGATCGGTAGGTATCGTATAAAAATCTAAAGGCTATATAACTATATAATTTTTAATAGAGCTAAAGATACTATATTTAACTTAATGAAAATATGAAAATGACGAAATAAATTCGGAAAGTTAAGTCCACTTAATGAATTCCTCACTAATCCGCTATGACGTCGTGTATAATCCTTTTACCAGTTTAAAGCACTTTATTCTGCAGTGAACAGTGATAATTAATGTTGTGTCAGGGCCTATTATTATTTCCATTTTTTTAATATGTTTTTATTTATATTGGTGATTCACATACACATACACTTAATATGCAATTGCTCGAGAAAACAAAATGTGAAACGAAAGTGCCTTAATGGGAACGGAGTGTATTAACACTAGTTTCCAAGGTTCTCTCTGCCAACACAGTTATCTGCGGAACACAGTGTGAAGCTAAAATATTATTAATGTAAATATTCTTTAGAAAGTCCTCGAACTCATTATTAAGATATTATAGTAAGTTAAACAAATGAACAAAGGCTTGAAAAGGCTTATTCTAAAAGTTTGATTACATTTAACACTGTAAACGTTTTATTTCATCTACACCTGCTGTTAGGTAATTGAAAAACGATGTTATTCTTTTTAGAGAGTCATTTCTTATTTACGTCTAAGAAAATCCAATAATAAAAAAGGAAATAGCGCCGTATTTTTCTTTTTTGAACATTCAAATTACATGGTACTTCTAATATTAATAAAGCCTTGAAAGGTGTTTTTGGATCTGTAACGTTATATATAGATTTAGGTGTCAAGTTCGAAATTTATTAAATAAAAAACAAAACAACAGATAATAAAGTAACATATGTCGGAAGTGATAAAGAATAAGAGGGTAGTTGTATCGAACAAACATCAGATGTGGACGGTAGTTACAACTAATATTATTTACGGCCTTTTAATGATGAGAAGCATGGAGCAGTGCCTGGGACTTGCGACCACAGGTGTAGACTTCAGGGGTCCCCTTTCCGTTATAACAACACTCGCTTTCAATGCTCCAGCTCAGTGCAATTATAAATAGGTGTTAACCACATTCATAACTACAATAATAATTGATTATTTAAATAATCAATTAACCGAATAGTCGAGGCTATGTGGCAGAGTACGAGTAGTGCTCTTAACCACACAGAGACTTCACGTAGATAATTATAAATAGGTCTTAACCACATTTATAATTAAAAGAACAATTAATTAATCAAATAATCAATTGTCCAAATAGTCGAGGTTAGCCAGTGGCAGAACCGAGCCACATCAGAGCCAAGACTGACTGTCTTTTGTACGATCGCTAATAAATAAGTTGTAGGGTAGAATGAATAAGAATTGATGACGCTATCGCGTCATAGTGTCGTATAGAAATCTATAAGAAACGTAAATAATATTCCTTACATTAAATAATATTCCTAACTATAGTGATTATTGGTTCAAATTCAAAAAAATATCTTGAAATATGTTTTTTAGCTTCACTCTGTATCCCAAGCAGAGTATGTTAGGCAGAGGGAACCTGGGAACCTAGTGTTAAGACTTAAGATACACCGTTACCATTAAGATACTTTTTTTTTTAATCACGCTGTATCCCGCATACAGCAGGGTAGGCAGAGGGAACCTAGTGTTAAGACACTCCGTTCCCCGCTTTCTGCCGAGTTCTGGACGCATTGCGTGTTGAGTAAAATTAAGATACTTCCTTTTCCCACTTTCCATAGAATTCCGGAGGCTACAGGAGTTGAGTGGGGAAACTGCCTGATTACCAGAGCGAAGTAATGAAAGTATTAAATATCCTGTCCCTGTAAATAACCTGTCTCGTTCACAGTCGCATGCTTATGCCCTGCGCCACGGCTCGCCTAGTTAATATATATATATATATATAATTAATGGCCAAAATATTTTACACTCCGAGATCGGTTTATCAGCTTTACTTTCCTCTTCGTGCTCGATAATAACTTATTCTTTTACATACATGAAAGGTTTTAGGAAAGATAGAATTTTTTCATAGCATACATTATAGTCTATTATGTATTTGCTCGAATATATTATTAAAACATAAACCATCTCGTATACAAAATCATATTTATGTTTCTAATTTATTAAATTTATTTTAGCATTTTAAAATTGTTCCCAAAGAGTTACCAGTCCAACAAAAGTAGAGCCCGTGCCAAAAAGCACTTCTTCCGTGAAGCATATTACACTATAGACATATAAAATTACTTTCACGCGAAGTTATCGATTGAATTGGATTTGTTCTCAGAACAAAGCGAGTTTCCACATTTTCTGTAATTTACTGCCACATTTCATTTGAACACTACTCGCAGTAGAGGAAGGATTATTTGTTCAAGAAACACGCAGCCACCGTACCTAGTTATTTTCACATAAAAATGAAATCTATCTCGTTAGATATCTCGTTGTATATCGGAATATACTTTTAACATTGAAAATCTTTTGATATTGTATTTTATTTAAAAGATATATATATTCCGACTTGATGTCGGTATGTTGGATACTCCCGATATTAGATTTTAGACGTAATTGGAATTGACTTAATATTATTTTTGGCTTAGAAATATTTTTTTGCAAAGGTATAATTGTAATTTTAGATAAAACAACATATTTTTAAATTTTAGGTTCAAAATCTAAAATTGGAAGTCATACTTTCTGATACCTTGTTGTCCGTCTTTCCGTTTGTCGAGACCATTTATCTCGAGATTGCGTGGAAGTATCACGCTGAAATTAATATCAAATATCCAGGTCCCCTGGAACGCAGAATACGGAATACGGATTTGCTGCATTTTGTATGAAATCGCCGCGTAATCAACACCTACAAGGTACTTCCAGTGGACCTACTGTTACAAAATTTGGCACAGAATGAGGAACTACAATATAAATGATTTTTTTATTAAAAAAACCGACTTCTTTAATTTCAACCAGATTCCATAATCAGAATCTAACCAAAGTTTCATCAAACTAGCCTTGAAGTGTATCTTTTCCACTTTTTGGTGGGCGGGATATTGAGTTATTCGTCCATCAGCATTATGTATGTCGTGCAAATACTTAATGCATATTTAAGACTTATGTGATTTTCTCATGGATATCATTACCAGAAATGGACCAAATTAAAATTGGACCATACGGGAAACACTAGCTTTCAAATATAAAGTCATCATTCAAATCCACCCAGTCAAAAGTTCTGAGATAACAAACATAAGCAAGTATACAGTATGAATTGATAACCTTCATCTTTTACAAAAATCGGTTAAAAAAATTAATTGATGGCAACAATATATAATAAGTAAGTAAAGTGTTAAGAAAATCAAGAAATAGCAGTGTGTTTAAGAAAAGGTTGGCTATTGAAAAATGACCTAGGGATTGTAACAGAGCAGGTTCTTACCTTTTTAAATCCCCAAAAAGGTTTATTGTGAACGATAACAACTGTCATTGGAAATCCTAACCCTGTTAGAGAAGTATAACAATGCAAGTCCTTAAGTGAACTGTCGATTGATATCGGCATGTTACGATAGTAAAGAGGTTTCTAGGCCTCGATTTGATTTCTTAATATAAATCACACTAGCTTCTACGTGATCAAAAAGAAAAACTAGGAATTGCGTATGCGAGGTAACTTCGAGGTGATATTTGAACGATATTAACGTAATGTACAATATGTATTGCCTTCTTTAATAAATGGACTATCCAAGGTGAAAATATTTTTTCATCTTAAACCAGTAGTTTCTATGATTAGAGCGTTATTTATAAATAAATGACGTAATGATGACTCGACACGAAATATTTAAAAATTGTACGAAAATTGGGAATCGGAGTGTCTCAAATACTAGGTATCTGATATAAATATATGCTGTGAATTTAAGAAAAAAATGATTGAAATAGTTTGAAATTTTATAATAACTTGAATCTTAAAAAATATGAGGCCGGTCGTGGCGCAGCGGCACGAGGTGTGACTGCAAAACCGACTGGTTCTGGGTTCGATTCCCACTCGAGGAGATGAAATATTTACTTAAATTTATATTTCCATTTCTTCGCTCTGGTGTCGAGGTTAAGCGCGGCGTTGAGTTCTGCCCCTCAACACGCAATGCCTCCAGAATTCGGCAGAAAGTGGGGAACGGAGTGTGTTACACTAGGTTCCCTCTGCCTACCCTGCTGTGTGCGGGATACAGCGTGAAGCTAATTTAATTTAATTTTTTTTAAAAAAATATATCGCTTATCAAAACCAATTTTTGGGATAACATAGTGTTTTCGACAGTTAGTAAAGTTTAATAGGAGCCGTGTGTGTGTGTGTGTGTGTGTGTGTGTGTGTGTGTGTGTTTGTGTGTGTGTATTTGTAATTACTTTATTAATTAACATTGATTAATTAACTCTGTAGACTTGCTTAGTTTGAATTTTATTGTTTCCTGAATTGTAAATTAGCGTTTCGAGTTTCTTGTTAATATTACCTATTATTACAAGTACATGATCAAGCGTTTTGAGCCTTTTAAGGTAATGGACGCCAGGTGCCTTTAAGTGTTTACGTGATAAGTTTCAAATAATATTTAAATATTTGCTTTATTTAAACACAATGGAGGCCGGTCGTGGCGCAGCGGCACGAGGTGTGACTGTAAAACCGACTGGTTGTGGGTTCGATCCCCACTCGAGGAGATGAAATATTTACTTAAATTTATATTTCCATTTCTTCGCTCTGGGGTCGAGGTTAATCGCGGCGTTGAGTTCTGCCACTCAACACGCAATGCCTCCAGAATTCGGCAGAAAGTGGGGAACGGGACTGTCTTAACACTAGGTTCCCTCTGCCTACCCTGCTGTGTGCGGGATACAGCGTGATGCTGATTTAATTTATTTATTTTTTTCAATAATAGTTATAAACAATAGCAAATTTAAGAGTCCAAAATAATATGTGACGTGAAAATGTCCCTACACCAGAGAAAACAAAATGTTTTTTTTTATTAGATCTCTCTATTTGTACCTACATACAAAGATTATCTGTTAAATTATTAGAAAAACAATTGTACTACACATTTGTCTTTCTAATTATTCTAAGTATTTAACTGAAAATGGTAAATTCTTATAATTTTAACAAAAATACGTTATAATAGAAAAAAAATGTAAAGTTTATGCATTAGCACAATAATATTGTAATCGATAAAGATAACTCTTAGAATTTTGTACATAGTTTGATAAGTTTTAAATTCTCATATGAAGTTGACTGATACTCGCTGTTCAAATGCAGCAATGCAAATTCAGAGTTACTTGTGAACTTAGGCATTTTTTATTTTAATAACTTAACTAAATTGGGGCCAATCGTGGCGCAATGACACAATCATGTGACTGTAAATGCGGCAGGTTGTGGGTCGATTCCTACTCGAAGAAATGAAATAGTTAATATTTTCATTTCTTCGCTCTGATGCCGAGGCAAAAGTGCGGCATCGAGTTTCGCTATTCAACACGCAATGCGTTCAGAATTCGGCGGATATTTCGGGGATTGAAGTGTCTTAAAACTAGGCTTCCCCTACCTATGCGACATGTGGGTGCGTGAAGCTGAAAAAAATACAAAAAAAAATATATTGTGACAATCTATCATATTTTTATTGTATGTTTAACTCATTTAGAGATAGCTTTATTTATTAGTGTTTATTATTTTTCTTGTAAATATATAATTATAGCTATATATATCAAAGTGGGATAAAACTTCACAGCAATAAGCTGTAAAATATCTTATATACAATTCAGAACACCAGACACAAGCTTGTGTCTGACAAGCTTTTACGAATGTCTAAAATGAGTAGACATCGCAAATTTTACGGTAAACGGAGTTGAACGAACATTTATAGCTTATTTTCAAAAATCCTATTTTTAATATATTACAAGTTATTCCAATCACCATAGGAAATCGAATTTTAGTTTTTGGCCAACGAAAAAACTGGAGGAGGTTATCTACTCGACACGAATAATTTGCCATACACCTTTAGCATAAATATATAATAATATATTATATATTTATGGTAAAGGTGGCAAAGATATCCTTTTTTATCATGATAAAGTTCTTTAACGAATATATTGTCCGTATCTTCCAAATTCGCCAGTCTTTCAAATTACTCCCCTTACAGGCGCGCCCAGTATCAGTATATTTAATGTTTCGAGTGACTGCCAGAATCGAGATCATCTGGAAAGCAAAGCCAAGTTGGCCTCGAAGAAACTGGGGGTCATCAACAGAGCGAGACGGTACTTCACGTCAAAACACCGTTTGGCCTCATATGAAGTACTGTTCTCATCTCTGGGCTGATGCACCCCAGTATCAGCTTGAACGATTTGATCGTATACAACGTAGAGCCATTCGAATTATTGGGGACCCAATGGTCTGTGAAAGGTTTGACACTTTGGCTTTGCGTAGAGACGTCTCCTCGCTGTGTGTTCTCTACTGCTTTTAACATGCGGAGTGTTCTGAAGAACTGTTTGACCTGTTACCTGCCGCCGAATTGTCTAACCGCACAGTACGTCACAAGCTAAAATATCATCCACACAACCTGGATGCGTGGCAATCCACTACTGTGCAGTTTCGTAGGAACTTCCTTCCACGCGCCACGGAACTGTGGAATGGCCTACCTGCGGCAGTGTTTCCAGGTCCATATGACCTTACCTTTAAAAAGTTTACTATAAGTATATTCAATTTAATATTTTAAAAAATAATATCATTTATCGATAATTACAGTAAAATCGGTACTTATCGCTGTCTGTACAGCTTCACGCTGTATCCCGCACACAGCAGAGTAGGCAGTGTTAAGACACTCCGTCCCTCACTTTCTGCCGCATTCTGGAGACATTGCGTGTTGAGCGCTTTGCCTCGACACCAGAGCGAAGAAATGAAACTATAAATTTAAGTAAATATTAAATATTTACTCCTCGAGTGGGAATCGAACCCACAACCAGTCAGGTTATACAGTCACACTTTGTGACGCTGCGCTACGACTGGCATATATGCATGTGTACCTATTAATAATGGATTCCTGTTTTTATTTATTTTATATAAATAAAAACAGGACTCCATTATTATTACCCATACTTTTGTTCTTGCTAATTAAATGCTATTAATCAAAATCTACCTTATTTGTATTAAATTATTCATTTTATCCAGTCTTATAACAGGCGCCGAATATCTGAAGTGCTGATCATCTTCTAAGTATTCTGCTTCTACTTCGAAGTTAGTTAAAAATTCATAGTCCTCTGGGTGCTCCTCCATTAATTTCGTCGCTCCGTAAAACTCATCTACCAATATTGTATCGCCATCCGATCCATTAACGTGTTCCAAGCAATGTAGTGTTTGTAGTCTGTAATAAGTAATATTTTAAAAAACATATTGTTTTCTTTTTTTTACGCTTTTCTTTTTAATTTAGTGCTTAAAATACTCCGTTCTCTACTTTCCGCCCGAATTCAAGACATTATATGTAGTGGCGAAACTCAACGCCGCATTTTCTCATACTGGAGCAGAACAATGAAAATAATTAATACCACCCAGGCGGGAATCGAACCCACAGTCATTGAATTTACAATCGTACGCTGTTTTACTGCGATACGGTGGTAGAAGCTATTATTGTAGTATGATTGTAGTAATAAAAAGAAACAAATTTGGTAGGAGTTTAAATCCTGTTCGAAGTTATATTTATTTTAATAGTGGTACAGTACGTTTATATTATTTTACTTTTCGCCACGCATCTTTGTATACATACAAGGTATACATTTTATTTAAAATAAAATCATATTTCAAAATCATTGTTAGGCACTAAAAGCTTTTTATCCTTATTTATAGTTGTATAGACACCTATATATAAGAATAGAGAATTTGTGATATAATTGTATTTACTGAACAAAAGAGCCGACCGACGAGACGAGACAAGAAATTTTTTATGTAAAGAAATCATGAGAAATATTGTGTTACTTAAAAAAAGCTTAGTAAGACTTTATAAAAAATATATAAGTAAATAAGCTAGACGACAGTCTCAATTTACCAAATATATTTTTCGGAAGCAAAAGTATAACTTTAGTTTTAGCGGTTAATCAAACAGCTGTGGTTTGAGAACCTAACAATATTATTTATTTTGCCTCAACAAAGTGGAGATTTAATAACGAAGTCGGTTATTTTTCAAAGACCATCCACAGTTCGTTTTATAAGAACGTCCTTTATTACCGAGACCTTTTCAGTATTTCTGAAATTGCTTTAAATTCTTTATTGTTATTTGTAAATTTATTGTTAAAATACACACCCATTATTCGGTTTTCATCTATAAAATTCTATTGATATCATTTCATTGGTTCGTTTGTAACGAAGAACGAAATAATATTTCTCTAAGACGGTCTGGTAAATTGTTACAACTGACTGTTTAATATATTTCAATGAAAGTTTATAATGAAATCTATTTGTAAGTAATAGCTAAAATATTGGTAGTTTTTGGTAACATTATTATTTGTGTATTATTTATTTGAGTGATAATATTTAAAAAAAAGGTACATCTTGATAGTACGTACAGTTTACATATAAAATATATTTAAATATATTTTTTATGTAATTAAAAATGATTAATTCGCTCGTAAATTAAGGCAACCTGTAACAACTCCTAAGTATTGTAAATTTTAACTATACAAAAAAAAACACCTATTTTTATCTTTCAAGAACGCTTTATGTATATTTTAATTCAAAACAATCAAAATAGTAAAAAAATCATATTAGAATATTACAGATTAAGATAATAAAAATCATATTAGAAGTCATTACAGCGGGCGAAGCTGCGGGCGGGCCGCTAGTTATAAATAAATTTTATAAGTTAAATAAAAAAAAATATTATATTTTGTTACTTAGCGTAATTACGCGTAAAATAGCCAATCTGGTACATTGGCCTCTTCAGAATTTTGTTAGAGACGAATAAATATAACAAAAACTTACGTATAAGGACAATCGTGTAAAAAAAACTAAGATAAATATAAATAAAATATCGCTGTTTTGCATTACAACAAAACAGTTTTTATGTGTATGAACGTGCTGTCATCTGAACTCATAGAAGTCTTCATAACTCACCAGCAAGAACCTTGCTGCAACGCTGTGTGTTTCTTCATACACATAATAACTGTTTTATTGTAATGCAAAACAGCTATATTATGTTACTTCGAAACACACAGCGTTGATTGAAGACCTGTTTGTTTACTGCTGGTGAAAGAGAATGTATGCAGACAAAGGATGCAGACGCTATGTGATCTTAAAGAAAATTAACTTTATATACCTACTAGAGGGCGCGCGCGGCTTCGCCCGCTTATTAGGAGTGAATTCTAAAAAAACCACGAAACACATGTTCAATAAAATATTTTTAACAGTCTGAATTTAAATTTTTATAAAAATCGGTGGCAATTTGAAGATTTTTCCATATAAACTTTCAACCCCTTATTTGAACCCTTAGGGGGTGAATTCTTAAAAACCATGAAACACGTGTTCAACGAAATGTTTTTAAGAGTCTGAATTTCAAATTTTATAAAAATCGGTACAGATTAAAAAAAAAATCCATACAAACTTTCAACCCCTATTTCATTCCTTTAGGGTTAAAATTTTTCAAATTCCCTTCTTAGTGGATGTCCAGAATATGAAAATAAACATCTGCCCAAATTTCACGTTTCTAGCATCAGCGGTTACGGCTGTGCGTGCGTCTTACCTCAGTCAGTCAGCACAAGTCCTTTTATATATATAGACTAGTGGGCGCGCGCGGCTTCGCCCGCTTATTAGGAGTGAATTCTAATAAAACCACGAAACACGTGTTCAATAAAATATTTTTAACAGTCTGAATTTATTTTTTTATAAAAATCGGTGGCAATTTAAAGATTTTTCCATATAAACTTTCAACCCCTTATTTGAACCTTTAGGGGGTGAATTCTTAAAAACCATGAAACACGTGTTCAATTAAATATTTTTAAGAGTCTGAATTTCAAATTTTATAAAAATCGGTACAGATTAAAAAAAAAATCCATACAAACTTTCAACGCCTATTTCATCCCTTTAGGGTTAAAATTTTTCAAATTCCCTTCTTAGTGGATGTCCAGAATATGAAAATAAACATCTGCCCAAATTTCACGTTTCTACCATCAGCGGTTACGGCTCTGCGTGCGTCTTACCTCAGTCAGTCAGCACAAGTCCTTTTATATATATAGATATATACCTATACTAGCGGACCCGGACGCGGCTTCGCCCGCTTGAACTATACGAATGTTTATTAGATATATTTATGAAATTGTTTTTGAAAATATCTAATTTGAATGAAAAAAATTATAAGTAAACGTAATCATATTAAAATATTTATAAAAAAAATTAAACAAAACCAGCTACTTTATTAATATCATCAAAGTAAAATAAATATTTAAAAGAATTAAAATTAAATGTGTTGTGCTATGTTTTTGCAAGTGCATGTGGTTATTTACATAATACTTAAATACAATAAAAAATATTATATTTTTTGTCTCTGTCTGTCTTTCTATTTCCCCGAGCTAATGTCCAGAATAACTGAACTGATTTTTATTGGACTTTCAGTGATCTATTTTACTAATTTACCCGGGAAAATTTTTTTTATACGTTTTCCTTGCGCGCGTACTTAGATACTATATGAAATACCTAACTAAAGTCCTTTCTACATTAAATATGATAATTTTTGCGAGCAATATCAAATAAAATCCCAAAAATCTAAAACCATATTTTATTAAGTGTATAACAATGCAATAGATAACCATCCAAGATGAAATAACCAACAATTCTTTCCTTAAATAATAAGTACTTAAATAATATTATGCCGCTGCCGCACAGGGCCGCAACTTACACCACACCAAGAAATTTATGAAAATCTAATTAAACTACTACTCGAATAAGCGAAGAACCAAAGAAAAGTATAAATTAATTATAATTACATAAAAATTAATAGTAGTTCGAAAATGTATGAAATTTACAAAACCATGTAAGTCATGTGCCCGTTCGCGTCGGTCATACTATGCCGCTCGTAGGCTAGCTCATTTCGAATCAGTGACATCTCCTTAATTATTTATTAGAATGTTATACAGTAAACTATAATTTCAATCTAGATAAAATGCTAAAAGTGACTATTATATTCATTTTCATAAGGATCAATATCAAATTATAGAAAATACATACAACAAAAACCGGATAAATATAAAGTAAATTAATTAAAATGGTTACTTTTGCTCAACCTTCATAGATAAACATGGTATATGTATCGCGGACTTTTTTAAACATTAAAGAACAATATTTTTGTAAAACATTGGTTTCATGTATCTCATAAGGTTTAGTCGGCGCACGCCATGTATGCGTTAAGCTCATTGTGGGTGACGTTTTCTTATAACAAACAAACTTTGCAAACCGTTGCTTAGCAACGGCCGGTTGTTATTAACATGGCGGAATGAATTATCTGTCAAACTAAAAGATATTTTAATATATTAGTATATATCGACAGTATTACAAATATGAGAAAAAGAAGTAACCTATGTTCATCCGAAGACCCTAGAGTATCTCTTTATGAGTATTTTATCACAATTGAATTAGCCGTTTGGCCCTGATTGCGTAACAGACAGACAGACAGACAGACAGAGTTACTTTCGAATTTATAATATAGGTATGGATTTAATTTACCTATAAAACATTAAAGTTTTTCAAATAACTGATTACCCTTAATAAGACATTTCTTACCAAGACTGTTTAACAAGGTTTTACTGGTGATTTTTCTTTAATTATTTCATCATAAAACCTTTATTTAATGGTATAAGCTCTTCTCTAAGTTAGAACAAAGTATCATATAGTAATATCAAAATATCCTCTCAAATAATTTAGGATGTTTATATAATAAATCATACTGTATCAACTTAATAATAGATTATTAAACATAATCATCATTCAATCATATTAATAAACTTACTTCACAAAAAACCTCTTTTGAAATTATTAACTTATCTGAATTTTTTTATTCTTTCAATAAGTTTATTACTGTTTACTTATCTGAAACCTTTAATTCTTCCAGTATACCTGAAATATATCATTATTATATCTTTTTAAAATTTTCTTTTGTTGTCAAAGTTGTTGTCTCTTTGAATATGTAGACCATCATTTAATAAATAATTATTATATCATTATTATTATCAAATACTGCTGCTGCTTTCTTGCTGACAAGAGAAAAATGTCTCTTTCAAAATTAAGACCATTTAAGTGGCTGGTTTAATAAAATTCATTATTGATATAAAAATGCCTACATAAAAATCAAAACTGATTGGTCCTTCAAACATTTGAACCTAAAAATAAAATGAATACTGACTTATATATTAGATGTTCTGACACATCACAATGTGAGAGTACAACAAAATAATATTATGGTGTGCCACAATTTCCTTGTGCTTTACTTCCAGAAAATTATAATTACAATGTATAGTAACCACTGTCTGTGTGTACTTTCAGCCTGTCACCTTATCACCTTGCCATCAGGTTATAATACATATACATTCAGTTTTACTTGTCTATATCAAGTCTGGTATCTTTTCCAATTTCTGTTTTAATAACAATAAAATATGGTATTTCTTTCAATTCCTAATATTTATTTATTATTTCAATTTCTATTTAAATAATACCATTACAGTCAAAAGTGTATCTTGATCGTCTCACCTTCAGTTTTTATTATATTGTATCTTTCTGATTTTTCTAATCTTTAACGGACTTGTTTCATGGTCCTTCTATTTGAATGCACTAGCCTTCAGCTAGGTTCTCAATATGTAAGTCTCTTATATAGTGCCCTAGTGCTCAGTGACTAAGTATCTATAGTATAAAGTATATATACTACTAAGTACTGACTAAGTATCTATAATATGGTTTTGATAATTAGCTATGAATTATTAAGGTACCCACAACTTGTGTCACTTTTATAATAAAGGCAATATTAAAGTAGAGTAAGTTGATATAATGCTCTTGTCATGAACTTATTGTTATTAAAGTAATTGAGAATAAATAATTATGTGTCTAAATATAATATCCTCCTAGATCTAGAACAATAGATGTTGTTATGAGTCCCTTGTGACGTTTAGTCTCGCGACGGCCATTTGGACCAGCCCACTATCTGGACAAAGAATGGTCCACCACATCTTGGATCTCCATATTTTATAAGGCCTCCGGAGCCTGGAGCAACAGATGTTCTTTAGACATGACTTCCCTGAATACTGTATCTCAGTCTCTTGTTTCTCACCCATTTTTTGGAAATATCATATAGAAAATCTCTAATAAAATTCAGTAGCTATGTAATAGCTTATATGCTGAAATATAACTTACCAGTCTCAATTAGACTACTATTTTAACTTTCTAAGTATCAGAAGTTTGTACTTTACTTTTGAACTCTTATATAGTAAAGGGGGCTTACATTTTTTTCTTCTCATTTTTAGTAAGCTAGGAAAAATAGCTAAAAACTTCAAGGGATCGTTGGCCATTTTGAATTCTGAAAACAGCAACTTTCCTTTTCCTGTACTTCTGAAATATATACACTCATTTTGCGAGACACAACACAAATATAAAGTAAACTCCTTTATATAAAAATATTTTACACAAAATTAATCTAAATGATTAATGATTTTCGAGAAAAATTTTGTTATTTATAAATTTTGCATCCGATCGCGGCAAAATTATAAGACGCTATGAGTTCAGATGACAGCACGTCGCCACAGAGAATAGATGACGTACGTCACTGCAGAAGTGAAAGAAGAAAGTATTTCGAAGATTATTTGGTAAGTCAACCATTTATATATGAAAATAGGCGAAATTAGGAGACTGCTTCTTCAATCAACGCTGTGTGTTTCGAAGTAACATAATACTAAGATTTCTAAGATAAAGATTCTTGTCCTTCAGTTTTACTAACATAAAATTATAGCAAATTAAAACTTTGCATGCTTCTTCTGCAAACTTGTGATTTCGCACTTTGGCCCATATAGCATGAAGTTATAAAATGAAAATTTTACTAAGCTTTTGATAAAGATGAAAAACGGGCGGAATGAAAGAACAGTCTAAATGGCAAGATATTAGAACAACTGGATGAAGTGGCATATTTGGAAAATATGTTCAGTAGAGATGAAAGATACGAGATGGATGGGGAAAGGCGTGTTGTTGGTAACAGGGTTAACGGAGCCTTACCCGCATTGATGAGACGGCAAAACGTCAGCACAGCTGCGCGTTTGGCCTTACACAATGCAGTGTTGGTACCGACGCTTTTATACGGCAGCGAAACGTGGGTATTACGTAAAGTAAAGAAAGATGAATGCCGTGGAGATACGCTCTCTTCGCAGGATACGCAGACTCAGCTTAGCTGATCGAAACCGACTCTGATTTTTAATTTAAACTAAAGATATCCCAATTTATACTACAAAAAAGGCAATTTAATTTCAATTGAAAGGACCTTATATTTAATAACAATAACATATCTTCCGCATATTACTTCTATTGTAATATAAGGACCTTTCAATATACCTTGTGAAGGCCACATGGCCATGAATAATAGGAAAATACATATAAATGGTTTTCGGCACAATATCGAGTGGTTGTTATTATGAAAACGATAGGACCGTGGCGTGTCGGTGGCCCGTATCATTGTTATTCAATACATTTGCTCTTTCTTCCTTGTAATAAAATGTATTACTATGTCATCTGATGATATTGATTAAATTATTTTATTTTAAATATCGAGGCGAGTCATGGCACAGGGGCACAAAGTGTGACTGCAAACGCGACGTGTGGATTCGACCCCCACTCGAGGAAATAAAATATTTATTTTAATTTATATTTCCATTTCTTCGCTCTGGTATGGAGGCAGAGCGCGGCGTTGAGTTCCGTCACTCAACACACAATGCCTCCAGAATTATGCGGAAAGTGGCGAACGGAATGTTTCAACAATAGGTTCCCCCTGCCTACCTGTTGTGTGCGGAATATAGAGTACACTGAGGAAACTTAGTGTTAAGGCACTCCATTGAACATTATCAACCCAATTCTGGAGTTTCGACCCCCTATGCTTTGCCTTGACGTCAGAGCGAAGAAAATGGAACTATGAAATATTTCATATCCTCGAGTGGGAATTGAACCCACAAAGTGTCGCGTTTACAATCACTCTTTATGTCACTGTGTCGCGACAGTCCTCCTTTCAAGGCTAGAATTGCTGTAGGACAAAAACCGAACAAGCGCGAGTCAGACCCGCCCAACGAGGGTTTCGTACAAATTTTGGAGGTCTAGAGCTTTTCTGAAATTCAAGCTTAGCTTAACTTAGCCTTTTCATCTGATACCTCACTTGAATAGTTTTCTGTTTTTTTCCTGAACTAGTACTACCTGTAGATGCTAGCTGTTAAATTTCATAATTCTGGGCTAACTGCATTAAATTTGGTTGCCTTTATAGTATCGAAATACAAGTTTTTTGCGATATAAACGACTATATCTTTTTTCTAAGTAAATATAGAAATATGTTTTTATTTGATAATCATGGGGCCGTAAAGATAAAGATCAGAGTATATGGTTTCAATTCCAACTCGATATCTCCAAGCTTTCCTGAGATAAAGGGCCTTGACAGACAGACGGGCAGACAGACGAATAACAGAGTGATCTTATAAGGGTTCCCTTTTACCTTAAAATTTACGGAACCCCAAAAATATAAAGTTAAGCTATAATATAAAAATAAACGGGCGAAGCCGAAAGTGGGACGCCAGTAAACTAATATGCCTACCATTGTACAAAGAGCGTAGACGTAATATTACACAAAACAAAAACAAATAAATAAATAACCTTATTAATAGTTCATCATACATATATACATACATACGAATATAATCCACGTTTATACGAAAATAAATTGCCGTTACAACAAAAAACCCTGCCTAAGCAAACTTATAACAGGATGGGAAACCATTTGTTACAACTTTTAATTTGAATGAAAATATGTACTTTCCGCGTGCCGGTATAAAAGTAATTAACTATCATAATTTTGCGAGCAGAACCGTGTTTCGTTAAATTTATAGGTCACGTTGATCACAATTTTGTAGATGATATTATAAAGTTTAAAGCTTTTTTATTTTTTTTTGGTATGGCAGGCCTTTTTCATACATTTTTTAAACAAAACTTTGACGTTAATGAAGGAAAATGATGGTATCGATATTATTTTTTGATAGTAGGTGCATTGTTAAGCTTATATGCCATTCCATTTAAGAAGTCGTGCAGTAATTAGATATCATATCTTTAGAAAATACGAATTGCGGCATTGAGTTCCGCCACTAAATAAGCAATGCCTCGAAAATTCGGCAGAAAGTGGGGAACGGAGAGGCTTAATTCTAGGTCCCAAAAAAATCTGCCTACCCTGCTAAAGCGTGATATGGCGTGAAGCTGAAACTGTCATATACCTAAATTAAATTTTAGAAGCCATCAAAGAAAAATTGCTATTTAAACATTGTTTATTGAAATATACAATATCCTATAAAGTTAATTTAAATTTTCTTTGGTTTTCCTGGCAAAAAAAGTGTAGATTTGTTGGAATTAAACCCACAAAGTCCCTGGTTGGTTTCCAGGAGGCGCGGGTTTGAGTCCCGCTGCGTTCAAATTTTTATATGTTTTCTAAAAAAGCGTAGATTTTTTAGCTTCACTTAACTATAAAGCGTATTAAAAAAATAATCACGTAGGTCAAACAGGCAATGGCACAAAGGGAAAAATCTATAGCAATTTCAATATTAGAAACACTTCTTTTGTGATATTTATTATTTTGGGTATTTTCTGGTGAACTACAAAGCTGTGCGGAAATACGACGGTCGAACCCTGAAATAAATTGTACAATAAAACGAGCGTCACAAAGGTCACAAAGGTAAAATTATTTGCTTTTACGTATTTCCTAAGATAATTTTATAGGCGTAGGGTATAGCTGACTGTAAGCTGGATGGATATAAGTTCTGTTCCCAGACAAAGGATATAAAACCTGCCAGTTTTATATTTGGCCAAAGGATATGTATAGTTTTATATAAAAAGTATTTTACCCTCATTCATATACTTTCTATACGTACGGTTCGCGTCATGGAAATAAATGTAATGAAATGAATGTCTGTCAGGACCAGTCTGTCCTGACGGACATTCATTTCAATTAGTTTTAGAGTTCGTGACATGTCGGATAAATTCCAAGAGCATCGCTTGACATGGCATGGCCACGGTGAGCGCTGGATTTTTGTCGGAAAGTGTAAGTGCCTTGCTGTGCCTGAAATTAGATCCCGCCCAAGATGACGATATGAGATTCGTGATGCAGGACATGAAAGCCAATGGACATCTAGGAAGTCGAAGACCGTACAAAATGAAGTAAATTGTGTAGGCGGACCATAGTTATGCCATTTAGAAAAAAAAAAGATGACAATAGAACATGTGTTAGTACTACTATTTTCACATGAATGTAGAGTATTGTGCTGTAACGATAGTTTTGTATAGATATGCTAATAATGGGCACGGCTTTAAGAAGAGTGTACTCAAATACTGGTGACACGTTAAATAGGGTCTTCTCAGTGATTAGCAAGCAAACAAATTAAACCAAGTTCCTCTCATCACACATAAATAATAATTGCCGAGGGATGGTTCAACAGAAGACACAAGTTTATTTCGGCATAAGTCGACGTTTTCCCGTAAAAGACCTGCATGGCCCAGAGTATTCAGCGTCCACTGTGTTATCGTCTGTGTAGCAAGGTATGCTAGGAACTTCTAACATGTCATTGATATGCAGGAGAAACAGCGTAGGGGATGCCAGCATTTTTAGCATGTATTAAGCAAGAGCAGAAATCCGCGTTCAGTCAGAAAGTTGACGATTCACTTGCATAAATTCTCAGGAAGCCTGTTAGCCCAAAATTTTTGCAAGGAGCAGCCTTTGGTATCGAGCCAAAGCGCGGCGTTGAGATCCGCAACTCGAGATGCAAATTAATTGGAACGAAGTATCTTAACACTATTTTCACAGATTCCATCTGCCTTTCCCGCTATGTTCCTCACATAGCACTCACACAGCTTGAAGCCAAAAAAAAACTAAAAAAAATAAAGATATACATTTTCACTAATATAAATAAAGCGTTCACAAGATATAATATGATAATGACAGTTATGTTAAAACTTGTTCAAATTAATGCTCTATAACTTAAATTCACAAAAACGTGATTAGAACCCTATTAGGAATAAATCCTTATCAAATCTGTTTACGCATTTGTAAATTGTTTTAATAATTCAAATAAGCTTCTTCTTTTTTAACATATGCTAAATGTATCAAATTAAAATTTATCATCAAATTCTAATGCACTCTAAGAAAAAAAATCGTTCATATATCAATATATATAGCTAAACTACTGAAATTATCTTAAATAGCAATGTTTTTATAAAACAATTAAAAATCATTATAAGAATTATGATAATATGTGATAACAAAGTTTTAGATTTTTTCCTATTAGAAGTTATTATATTTTGGCAAAAAATGAAAACCTACATAAAAGGAATAAATCTGAAAAACAAAAATATATATTACAGATACAAGCTATTGCAAACAATTTCATTTCATACAAAACACACACTACACTTTTATAAATTGTACTTACAAAATCTGCAATTCCAAAATTTGTACTACTAGAATACTATACTAGTGAATGGATTATTTTCATTTCCTATGTCTGGTAAGAAGACAAGACGCGACATAGTTTTTGCCGCTCAACAAATCTCTAAAATTTGGCGAAAAATAGGAAATATAGAAATGTAGAAGTGTCTTCACTAGATTCTATGTGCCATCTTCTTCAAATACAGGATACAGCGTGAAGCTAAAATAAAAAAATAATATAATACTGTATAATAATAATATTAAAACTTAAATATACTTCAAGCTTTCTGTTGTTGTCAAGTCATTTCTTTTTGTAGAAATAAATAAATACATTTGTCTTGTGAAATAATGAAATATATTCATTGCAAGATTGTGCAATATATTATTTAATACTAGCGGCTCGCCCACGGCTTCGCCCGCTTAAAATACATGATTATTGATTTAATAAGCAGAATTGATTGACTATAATGACTTCTAATATGATTTTTTACGACATTATCGTCAAAGAATTTTTGATTGTTTTAAATAAAAAAATATGACCATTGTTGATATTTGATATTTATAAAATATACATAAAGCTAATTATTTATTACACGTATATATTTTTGTAACTTTATGTTCTTTTTACCTATATAATATACTCTGTTAAATGTGCTGATGTCAGTGAATAATCTAATTTACACACTCAAAAACAGTCTTAAATGTTAAGTTATTGATTTGAAGGATTCATAATATTCTTTGTAAAATTACACATTAACTCCTGTACAGTTTTTAAATTAGTTACATATATTATATGCACGAACCAACCAAAAAATCTTTGTTTTACTTGATATTTCTTTCGTTCTTTATCTCTGTGTTGAATTAATTAGGACTTATTTCAAATGACGATAACTTTTTTTTTAATGAACCGATTTTGATGAACTAAACTTTAGTAGTTAAGTTGAGTTAAAACAAAGCAATTGGTGAAATTTTCAAGTAAATCGGTTCAGTACTTTCAGAGAAAAATGTGGACAAATATATGTCGACAGACAGACAGACAAGAAATTAAAAAAAAATCTATTATGTTTTTTAAGTGTCCCTCTATCCATTTCAGTCAAAATAACTAAATGTACAGACAAAATATTTTTACTGTATTATTATATATAGAGATTATGTATCCTTTTATAATCCAAAAGCCAGTTTTTGTGATGTATCAAAAATACGCTCACATAAATACAGATAGCTCTTATTCTTCATTGTGTGATATACGAATATCACAGTAAAGAATAGGTTTCATAAATTCAGTTTTATTGTTTCCATTGCTATGATAAAACGACGAATTTTTTATTGGAATTTTGATATGACACAATAAATAAAATACTGCAATGGGAAACCTTGAAAAAAACAGAGTTTCTTCTTTTCATTTTCAGGTGTTTAAAGGATCAGTTCGTTGTCCATCAGTAGGTCTGTCTGCCAAGATCAAGTTTCTTAAAAACGCGTAACAAGTAGAAATTAATATTAAATATGTCCATGTCTGCGTAGACCTCCAAGGGACTCCTTGGAGCACACAAAAACTTAAACATCTAAACTGAACCGAAATTGTAAAACGTAGTCAAAATATATGCTCGTTTACGAGAGTGCTAGTACTTTTTTGCGGTATATTGTGTGAAATTTTATATAAATATTAACCTTTACCGGCTGACGTGATTTTTTATAACGCTAGCACTGACGTGGGGTCTGTGGGGTCCACAAAGTTCAAGTACATAAAAGAGAAAATTATCGACATTAATGGTATATGTCGTTATTATTAAAGTTAAACAGGCTTAACCCTTAACTGCTCGCATGGGGTCAACGCACTTTCGCTAACGAAAAAATTGCACTTGCAACGGTTGGAACCTCCCCGCGCGCCCGCTAGTCTCTTAATATGTGCTAAAGAACATACTTTAGTACCGTTTAGGCCGCTGCAGGTGAAGACCACGCCGCAGCTCTCTTGAGCTGTGACCCCGTGCGAGTACTTACGTAACTTTTTTGAGAAAGGTAAGCTTTTTATATTCTATTGTTTTTATTTAGATATTGATACAACTTTGAATAAAATATTATAGTGAATGATAATTTCTATCGTTTTACTGGTTTAGAATTTTTTTTTGTATTTTTCGTACAAATATTTTATTTACATAGGTCTTTTTTTATTCCTCAGTTATCAAACATGGATGCAAGAGACGAACGTATTGCACATTGGCTACGGGATGTACCTGATGAAGAACAGGATGATGGGAATTCGGATTCAGAGTCGGAAGCAGAGGAAGTTCTTCATAGTAAACACGACACAGCTAGTGAAATTGAGGAAATTTCAAACGACCGTCCTATAAACAGACTCTTGTTGGAACACTGAAGAAAAATAAACCGGACATACCTTTGATATTTTTGCCTAACAGGACCCAAATTTCAACCAGTTTGATTTTAAAAACAATGAGCATGGTATCCTATGTACCAAAGCCAAATAAATCTGTGATATTACTGTCTTCAATGCATTATGACGCAGACATTGACCCAGTGTCTGGTGATAAGAATATTCTTGCGACAACTTGCAACGGAACTTGTTAAAAGTCATCAAAAACGTCGAACCAACGTCACCGCAACTCCAAAAATAGTAAAAAGGCGGCTATTGGAAGTACATGGTTTGGAAACCCCACCTGCTCCACCTACCACTAAGCATGGGCGGTGCTATAATTGCCCGAGAAAGAGTGACCGAAAAGTATCCACAAAATGCAGTAGATGTAAAAAGTTTTTGTGTAATAAGCACTTCATTGGTTACTGCAAAAACTGCAATAACGATGATTGCCATAGTTCCTAAATATTCATGAAATTTTAATGAATGATCTTATGTTGTGCCAAAAATGTTCCTTATTGTAGAAGTTTATATTTTAGTTATTTTTATGCCTTAGAAGATTTTATTTTAAGTTGTGGTTTTTATGTATTTTAGATTAAGTAAAGTACTTTCATAATTACTATTCACTTGTTTCATTAAAAAAAAGCAATCATCAAATTTCATCCATACAAATTGGGGTCACCACGGACCCCGTGCGAGCAGTTAAGCGATTTTATTCATGCGAGTAGTTAAGGGTTAAATAACTAAAATAACTAAGTTTTTTATATTTATTTATGCAAAAGAGCTTATAAAAGAGCTATACATCGCGTTGACCTACAACTTTGAACTTGGTACGGAGCCTCCGGTGGGTGAGTTCGACTCGCACTTGATCGATATTACTTACTACATGTCCTTCATATTTTTAAGTTTTCAATATTCATAACACACACCACCCAATTTTTGAGACTATGCACAACGCTACGCTGTACTTTTATTGGGTTACTTGGGAGCGAAATATAAAAGTAAATAATTTCCCTGAATGGAAACTGAATCTACAACCTTCACGATTACAGTCAGTCGCTCTCCAACTATAAAGTTTATTTAAGATTAGTTCACTCGTAACGAAGATAAACGAGTGAAGCCGTTGAGAAAATTCTTACAATTTATTTGGCTTGAGGTGAAGTGAGTGTTTAGGTTGAATGACAATATTGCCAATAAAACACACTACGTCGTGATAAAAATGAAACGTGAGTAAAATGTATATAATTTTTTCTTCGGAATGATTTTGTAAAATAATATTACGGTTTAACGAATGAATAAGAATTCTATTATTAACATATCTTTTTACAAAATATTATTTTAAAATGGGGTAACAACACGGTAATAGTATCTGTACTATTACCGTGGTAATTACTACAGTTTCCAACAACCACAAATTTTGATTTTTTTTCACATTTTTTAAGTGTTAATCCATATAATCCAATAAAAAAATATTATTATTGATTTGTTACCAACTTTGATGCTAGCAATATAAATAAGTTGTACCAAGCATATTAGAGTTTAGACGTAGCTCGATGAGAACGTTTGATTCAGTTGGTCAGAGCTGGTATGGAAAGTGGTTCCGTAACACAAAACGCCTGTTCCGGAACAGTTCCGGGTAAATCAACTTAGTTGTTCCGCAACAGGAATGAGTCATGGCAAGTTCCACAATAATATTAACTCTAAATTATTGTTCCGTGTTCCTTTTTGCATTCGTGTTTTTTATGTGATTACAAAGGATTTTTTTCTTTGTTCTGTTGTTTGTTTGTAAATATATCTTGCAAGCTAAATTGCACCTACCTGCCAGTGTACGATTGAATTGAAATGGTATGTATCTTTATTACCCGTGACAATGCAATTATATAAATTTAGTTTTGTTGTTTATCCAACATGGCCGCCATGATAAAATGGTAGCTTACATATTTCAAAACAACCAACCCAATATGAATATTAAATGAAAGGGCTTAACTTAAAAGCATACAATAAATTTAAAAAAAACAAATCCAAGATGGCCGCTAGTACAAAATGGCGGATGAGATTAATTTAATATTTTGATGCTAGTAACCAGGTTCCACTCGACGAAATGAAATATTTATTTACATTTATATTTTCATTTCTTCGCTCTGGTGTCGAGGCCAAACGTGGCGTTGAGTTCCGCCACTTAATGCGCAATGCCTCCCGTTCTTGGCGGAAAGTCCCGGAACGGAGTGTCTTAACACTAGTTCCCTCTGCCTACCCTGCTGTGGGCGGGATACAGCGTGAAACTGGTTTAATTTGATTTGATTTTTTTTTGATAATGTTATATTAATGTTAAAAAGGAAAATAATGTTATATTTTTAATTTCTTAAATTGTGAACACTAAACTAAATTCATGTATATCTTCTGGTAATATTGAGTACAATTTATATTTTTTTAACAAAATACTCTGTACCTCATATTTTACTTAACCTAGATCTTTTTAGCCCATTTACAGTACGAACGACAAACGTGTGTGACGTTCAAGAAATACAATGTGAGGTCGTTACATAAAATGTGATCTGACCAGACGTAGGGGAACGTTAAAATATAACGTTAATTTACATAGTTACTTCGGTTAAATTTATATTTTGATCGAATATATATGATCCAAAAAATATTTCAGAAAATTAATTGTTTTTATACATATTGTATTTTATTAATGTTTTTCTAACCTAGTATATTTCTTTTTCATGCTCTTAGGTGGCTGGCAGACACAGAAAATAATAAAATAATATAAGAATTACATTTATTGGATTAAGTAAGTACTAAAATCCGTCTCTTAAAACAATTTAAAGCTTAAGAGCAATAAATGAAATCTAAAGCGCATCTAACAATAGACAAAAATTACAATCGCGAGCAATGAAAGATTTTTCAGTTTGTTAGTTCAACCACGTAGCGCACACACGGTTCGACCCATTTCAATTTAAGCTGAGTCCACTTTAGGGTTTGCTTTTGCACCTCGTGGCGGAGTGCTACATCTAGAACGTATGAATACTACTTTATATTCTTAGTTAGCCTTAAATAATGAAATAACAATAATTAAGAATACCATCGTAGTACTTTAGCCGCGTGCGCTGCATAAGTCGTAGAAGTATGTAAGTACATTGTACTACAAAAAAGTTTAGTTTCATCTATATCTATACTTCTATACTAATATTGTAAAGAGGAAAGATTTGTTTTTTTTTTGTATGTATGTTTGTATTGTTTTCAGACGAAAACTACCGGAACGATTTCAATAATTCTTTCACTATTAGAAAGCTGCATCATCACTGACTAACATAGGGTATATTACATTTTCAAAAGAAATAGGGATCCTTAATGAAAATGCATTAATGTAACCCAAGGTGTCAAGAAATTGATCTTGAAAATTCTTTCATCGTGTGCGTTCCGGAAACTATTGATGATAGAACAAAACAATATTTTAAAGTATTACAGAACGCATAAATATATAGAAAAAACGATAATATATCTAGAATCCACGATACCATATATCTAGCTTCTGTAGTTATGACAATATTATTACATTTTTATATTTTATAAGTTGACAAAAGTGCCGACAATATTCAAACCATATTATTCATATCTCTGCATTAATCCTTATCTCATTAAATGAGATTTTATTAAAGATAATTTCAATACATTATATACATATACATTCAATACATTCTATTCAAAAGATATAACGAATTTAAAAATATCGAACTAAAGAAAATCATGTAATAATAAAAAATGCGGAGTGTGTGGCCTCGGGCACCGAAACTAGTAACTCTGTGCGGATGGGGGTGCATTGATATCACTAAAGTTATGAAGACAATTGATTAGATTTTTTGTTTCTTTATTAAAATTGAATAGGCCCCGAAATCAGGGGCCGGGATTTGGAAAATTCTTTTACAACTAGACGATTAACGTGTAAAAAAATATCAAAACAAAAACTTATATCGCGTACGCTCTGGAAATTATTAAGAATAGAGCAAAGTGATGTACTACAATTTTATAGAAGACCAATATCTACAAAAAAGTTTACGATACCATGTGTAACTGTTAGAGTTATGCCACAATAACTATTTTTCAAAGTTCGTATTATCGTTCGTATACTCTGTACATGTCCCTCTGTACTACAGAGGGACATCTAAAAAATATACGTATTATTGTGATAGAATAAAAAGAGTCGACGCCATCGTGGCCCAGGGGCACGACTGGCCTCATCTATCATGACAAAAAATAATAATTATAATTATAGGCGTATTGTTACTTACAATATACTTAGGTACAATACAGTGTTTTTGGTGGAAAAACAAAGGAGTAATGTATGTAATGTATTAGAACTATTAGGTTGTATATATCATATAAAAACAGGCTTATATTAAAAGAAGAAAATATAAAATATATTTATTTTTTAACGTCAATCTTGATCTTAAGCGTCTATATTTAAAAACACCCAACGAACTAAGCATAATTCATGAAAATAAAAATAATAATATGTAGGTCTATTATTATTATAATTATAAAAATCTTTACGGAAACCTATGAATACAAAAATGTCCATGTGGTGAACATCATCGAACAATTGTAACTTGGTATATTTACCACTTACTCTATTAAATGACCATCCCAGCACTATGCTACGATTTGACTTAAGTACAACGATGTAATTTAGATGTATAACACATTATTTTTAATAAGAAAATTGTATAAAAAAAGGCGCTATTTTTTTAGCACTGTGTATTGCTGTCGAATGAAATCGATATTAATAAAAAATAAAAAAAAATTAAATTAGCTTCACGCTGTATCCCGCACACAGCAGGGTAGGCAGAGAGAACCTTGTGTTAAGACACTCCGTTCCCCACTTTCTGCCGAATTCTGGAGGCATTGCGTGTTGAGTGGCAGAACTCAACGCCGCGCTTAACCTCGACACCAGAGCGAAGAAATGGAAATATAAATTTAAGTAAATATTTCATCTCCTCGAGTGGGGATCGAACCCACAACCGGTCGGTTTTGCAGTCACATCTCGTGCCGCTGCGCCACGACCGGCCTCAATCGATATTAATAAGGTAATAATAAATTTGTTATTACAGAAGTTTCCTGCACATCGTTTATATACAAGAGATAATACATCAATATTAACGTTTATTTATCCATAATTGGAATCATGAAAAAAATAGACAATAATCTTAAGATGAGAAACGTAATTGAAACGAAGAAGTGGTTTATGTTTGGCAACAAGCCGTCTGTCTACATCAATTTATTTTGTATAACATCAGCATCATAGCTGTGGCTTGATCTTGTTCTAGTTGTATTTATATGATACATAATACAAAAATATAAATATTATAATAAATAGGATTTTTTTAAATAATAATGAAAATCTAATCAGATTCTCGCTGGGCCCTCTACCTCAGTAACCTAGAGTTAAGGCACTCCGTTCCCCACTTTCTCTCTGAAATAATAATAATACAAAAGCGGCAATACAAAGCTAATTTACGAGTCACAACACAGTATGTTGAACACTTACAAAAATTCAAATTAACATCAATAGTAAAAAAAATTTTTTTTGCAATAGATTTTAGTCCAATTTGTTATTACACAAGCGACAGGCGGCTAGTACTTAAAGAGATTTATTGGAACGGTTCCAAATATATTTCAACTGAACTAGAAGTGAGACTAACTCGATAATGTTTAAAAAGCAATCAATTAACTCATATTGAAATTTAACATTAACATGTTAGTGTAGTCGTGACAACAAGTTATTGAAGTAATCCATAAAAGTATCAGTTTGATTCCCACTCGGGGGAATCAATTATTTTCTCTAAAATTGGGCAGTGCGTGCGAATGGAGTGTCTTAGCACCAGGCTCCCTTTGTAGTTGCTATCAGATCACTATCGAGGTCGAAGTTATTGACCGCCCAGGTGGACTTACCGTAGCCAGGAACGCCTTCACCCATTGTATGACCGGCTTTCAATAATCCCAGTTTCTTATTCTTCTTCTTTCATGTATCCTTTCTTCCAGCGCTACCTCCGTACATCGAGCTACGACAAGGATTGGAATTCCATAAATGTTCAAAACTAATTTAGATTCCCGCCACGTACAATTTTCTTATTACTTTATTAAAACATTTTTCTTTTGTAAATTTAGAATAATATTTTGAGAATTATTTGAGTTTGAATATTAAATTACTTGTCTATTGAATACTGAGTGAAGACTATTCAGTTCCATATACAATCAAAGGCTCCAACTTTATAACCATTTTGTTGCACTAATTGCATCATTAAAATAAGTAATACAATTTAAAATCGACTAACCACTATACTAAGTACCTACTAGCCAACTACAACTAGAGTTGTCTTCGTCATCCGTAAAGGATTTGGTCCTCGCATTTGGCACTAGAGGCGCGCAAACGAAACTTGAAGTGCTCTCGAATTGAAATACGAAGCGAATGTGTTACGTGACCGACTCACTGAAAAGCATTCACATGCAATTGTTAGTTTCATTATTTTATAAAAATGTTTAATTGCTACGTTATAATTGAGACCGTGGTGAAAAGAGGTGGTTTTAGATTCGAACTCCACTTGTGGAAAAGAATTATTTTTATTTGCGAAAATTAATGTGTATTTTTAGACTTCATCATATGCGGTATAAAGAAAAAACCTAACAATTTGTGCTTATTCCTGTACCATTTCATTTTGGTAATGAAATTATAGAAAAAAAAAGTAGTAAGTAAGTAAGTAGGCAAAGTAAAGCGAATTTATAGCGAATTTCATGTTAGTTTTACTTCCGTACCCGTAAAAGATAATATCGTGACCCTATCATTAAGCTTCTGTCCTTCGTTCATCCTCCGTTTAACGTTTTGATTTGTATAAGATTTCTATAGCTTTTAACTGAATATTAAGGGTCAAGTTGATTGAGTCAAAATTGTGTATTTGAATCAATTGTGTAACTATTTACTAAAAATTTTACTCTATGTGCATTAGACAGCATTTTATGTAAATAAGCTTAGCCGAACTTCAATTACCTATACCGTTTCAGTAATTCCAATGAAAACAGAATAAACAATGTTACAGCGCACGTATCACTATCAATTAACAGAGTAATCACACACTCAGCATGTTAATCTATACACTTAATGCTGTAAAGCGTTTCGTTTGGTTAATCTGAAACAGCCTGATGTTAGTTTGAATGATCTGTATTAATTAATCTACGTAACTTATACTACCTTGCTGTATGCGGGATACAGCGTGAAGCTGGTTCGACTGAATTAAACCTATATAACTGCTCCGTCCATATAAAATATTAACGTAAATACTTACTGTATATTATTTAGGTTACATGCTTCTCCTGTGTACAATTTGTTAACTAAACATATCTAAAGCTACTGCAAGGCCAATTATATCAATTACACTACACTTTCTTTTTCAATATGTTAGACACCTACGTAAATTGTTGAGATACTTGTAGCTTCATCGTCCTCTTCCCACCATCCCAGGCATGTCAGTGTTCGGATGGTGATCCCCAAGGCCGCATACGTTAACACTACCGTAGCATCTGTCGCACTGTTCTCTTAGGGTTCTTTTGGGGCGAAAATTAAACTTTTGACCTGATTCTAAAATTGCGATATACAAATAAAATTGAACCCGTAAAATCCAGATGAATAAACGGAATCTTTGCTTTTACATTGTAGTATAGATACTCATGTACTTGCACAATTTTTGTAATACTAAAGTATTGTGTAGGTACACAAACTTTACACGTGTTTTTCTTTTATTTATTTTTTTATATTATAATGAAAATATTTTTAGCCATGAAATAGATTGTTCTATTTATTATAATTATCTATTAGTGGACTATGACCTTAGCATGAGCACAAATGTTATATACTTTACGTAAAAAAGTTTTGAAAAAGAGTTAATGTTTTCATCAGGAAGACAGCCCGCTCGCTAAAATTAGCGCAATTTAACTAACTTTCTCATAAATTTCTTAAGCCCACCCTAGGATTTAGGGTAAGAATGTCTGCGTTGCCACAAATTTTGTATTTCCGCTATGAAATGTACAGAACAGTTACGGTTCATAAAATGTAGTTTATTATGACAAATATTACTTATACATACAAATAATAAGTATTATTTTACGAAGTAGATTTAACCTTAATGGTGCGAGGAGTAATACAAAAATTTTATTATTATACTTATATATATAGAATTTACCTACATCAAGCGACTCTAAGAACTTTCAAACTTGAGCTTGAGAGAAGTTTTGAATAGAATTATGAATGTAGGGATGCCTAGAATTCCTTTATAGTTAAAATTATATTAATATTAAAATTTAAAAAAATGTTTACAATTGTGGTAAAGCAATTAAAATCAGCTTAACGCTGTATCTCGCAAACAGCAGGATAGGCAGAGAAAACCTGACACCTGCAGAGAAAACAAGACACTCCGTTACTCCGTTAAAAAGTATATAGTCACACACTTCAGCCTCTACGCCACGACTGGCCTCAGTATACAATTTATATATAATAATATACCATTGGTTTTTTGTTCTTGGTTTCGTTTAATATACAAAAAAATAGCAATAAAAAATAAATAAATAAAAAAAGAAAATAAAAAAGATATTTATAAAGAAAATGATTACTTAGCAAACGTGTGTAATGCTTAAAAGAATACAATGTGAAGTAGTTATATTAAATGTACGAGAACGATACGAGACGTACGTCACATTAACGTGCTTACCGTATACACACCGACCTATTTTAGCAGCTTTATATGTTTTTAAAAGGTTCCCACTGTTTATGTTTTAGAAGGTTAACAGTAAATCCCCGCGACACGTCATTAATCTTACTTAGATAAGGAACGTTTAACCATTTATGTTTTCTTATTATTTGATGTGATTAGGTTTCTCGAAAAATAAAGAGAATATTTTGTATGGCTGATACGATCGATATGTATATATGCTATTTGTTTATTTTTTATTTCAGCTTATCACGTATATATCAGGGTAGGCTGGAGTGACTTTTTGTTAAGACATTCTGTTTCCCACTTTTCGCCGATTTTTTTAGGCATTGTTTAATGATTTGATAGAATAACAAAAATTTTCTATTGTGACGAGATTTTCTACCCAACATTCGATTTTTTTAAAAATTGCTGTAGAGTGAAGAGCAAAGTGTTTGAGCACTAGGAACTCTCTGCAACATGTGATAGATATTTCCTTTTGAGTGTACCTATATTTATTTTTATTTAAAAATAAAATGTTATATTTCAAGACACTGTGTATATAAAAATTGAGTAAGCTTTGCGCCCACAATCTTCGCATTCAGCCATATAGAAGCGAGATTTGTGCAAAAGACACACATTTTTGAATAACTTAATTATCAGTGGATTTAAAATTAAATTAAATACCTTATATACAAGGCCAGTCGTAGCGCAGCGGCACGAGGTGTGACTGTAAAGCCGACCGAGGAGATGAAATATTTACCTAAATTTATATTTCCATTTCTTCGCTCTGGTGTCGAGGTTAAGCGCGGCGTTGAGTTCTGCCACTCAACACGCAATGCCTCCAGAATTCGGCAGAAAGTGGAGGTAGGAGTGTCGTAGGCAGAGGAAGCCTAGTATTAAGACACTTTGCTCGATACCTTCCGCCGAATTCTGAAGGCATTGTGTGTAAAATGGCGAAACTAAACACCGCGCCTTTGCTTTGACACCAAAACTAAGAAATAAAAATATTACATATTTGATTTTTTCAAGTGGAAATCGAACCCACAACCTGTCGCGTTTATAGTCACACGCTTATGCCTCTGCGCCACTACTATGTATCATATACAACAATAATACATATGTAACAATATACAACTTAAATATCATATCAAATTAATAAAATATTTATCTTCATACACTAAAAATAAAGTAGAGTAGTCACTTTTAACACTCAGCCAACTTTTTAATGACGGCAAAAGCTACTAACGCTTCGTTGCTTTTTTCTCAGCATCGCTCACGAGGGGCCGATTTTTACATATCATTAAACACCGCTGACATTCACGGCGTTGACTTAATAGGATACACATATATACATAAATAACAATCTTTTGCAAGAAAATATATTTTTATTCCTTTTATCTTCTTTAGCTTCACGCTGTATTCCACTTGTAGCAGGGTGTACCCCACTTGTAGTAACGTAGATAGAGAAATTTTTTGGATAATGTATTTTGAATGAGACGTGATTTTGAGAGACCAGAGCGTGTTTCTCTAAGTGAGGGTTGAATCTAAGAGTTTATCCGTAAATGCCGTTCCATTGCACCACGATGGATTAATATCGTTAAGAGCTCCTTTTAATTGGTCATTAATTCAGCCGTTATACAACATTTGAGATCTAAAGACGATCGACTAATGAAAGTAAGTTACACATTTACGGCATGCGGGTATTCCCGCACGTGGCGGAAAAACAAATTCAATTTTTATATAAAAGATGGGTTCCGTAACTTTTAAGGAAAAAAAGGAACCCTTATAAGATCACTTTGTGTTCCGTCTGTCTACCTGCCTGTCTGTCTACTTGTCCGTCAAGAGCCTTTATCTTAATAATCCTTGAAGATATCAAGTTGGAATTCAAACCATATACTTAGATCCACAGCCTCGTGATTTCCTGATAAAAAAGTATTTCTTTATTTACTATGAAAAAAGATGTGGCCGATTATGTCGTAAAAAACGAGTATTTGTACACTATTAAAAATAAATCAGCTTCACGCTGTATCCCGCATACATTACGTACGTTGTACATTTAATACAGTTGGTCTGTAGTCCGGATAATCGCGAATCCGTATAACTGAGGGTCGGATAATAGAGTTTCTACTGTAGTTTCTTTTTTAACATAGTTATGATCGGTCGGGAATATGTTATAGAGACCACATAAATAAATTAACATTTGTTGAAATATATATTTTGTTTTTATTTTCTTAACAACTACAAAATATAATAAAATATGTTAATATATTTAAATACTAGCGGCCCGCCCGCGGCTTCGCCCTCTTAAGCTCCATAATTATTGATTTAATTAACAGAATTGTACTGACAACTGTAATGACTTCTAATATGATTTTTATTACTTTAATTTGTAATATTCTAATATGATTGATTTTTGATTGATTTGAATTAAAAAAGTACGACCAATATTGATATTTGATATTTGTAAAAATATACATAAAACAAATTATTTATTATACATATATATTTCTGTAACATTACGTTCTTTTTATCTATGTTATGTACGTCTCATCATAATTTTAAAACTATGTTAAACGTGCTGATATCAGAGAATAATTTAATTTACTCTTTCAGAATCAGCTTTAAATGTTGAAATTATTGATTTGAAGGATTCATAATATTCTTGATTGCATATTAACTCCTGTATCGTTTAAATTAGTTACATATATTATTGGCTAAATGTACAATTGGTAAATATGTAACTATTACAGAGTTCACGTAGAAAAGTGGTTTTTAGGCATTTTTATATAGATTTATTTCAAACGAACGAACGTCTATGTATTTACTTAATATTTTTTTGAAGATCAAATTGGTCTCTATCCCTGTATTGAATTAATTACGTCTTAAACTTAACTGTTATGATTTGGGAAGGTAACCTTCACTAACAATTCTAATTTGTTTACTTTATTGCTTATAGTCTGAACAATAGTGCTTTATAAATATATATTTATATCAACAGTCATATAACCAAGACGTTTCGAATGTCATTCTTTAGTCAAAAATCTTACCAGCGCGATTGCTATTAGCTTAGCGTGACCATACATACAGACAGACAGACATGAAATTAAAAAAAAAAATTGCTTTCTATTATTCTTTTTAGGTCCCCTCTATCTATTTCAGTCAAAATTACTAAATGTACAGACAAAATGTTTTTACTGTTTTATTATATATAAAGAAAAGATAAATGATTTCCCGCTCAAATTTTGTAATTAGGACGACTCTGTACGTTATACACTGTAAACAAAAAAATATTATAGTTAAGAAGTTAACTATGAACATGTTTAAAAACGAAATTAGTAAGATAATTGCAAGTTGAGCCACATTCAAATTCAGTTAAATACTAAAAACTGATTGAAATACAGCAGTTATAACGAACGCGTCGTTATAAAAATGTATATTTTGATGTGCACCATTCGTGCCGGCACTAAATGAATTACCAGCCACAAAGCGACGGGACCGCGTGAATTATTCATCGCGGGTTTGTGCCCTTCTACGATCTTCCCACTGCAAATAACAGAAATACATAGTTAAAGTAAGCTCTATTCAAAAAATTCATGGAATACGCACAATTTTTTTAATGGCAATATAGAAAAAAATCTATATAGTAATATTATAAAATATATAATTATTCTAAAGCTAAAAAGTTTGTTTAGTTGAATGTGCTGATCTTGGGAACGACTTTGTGATCGGATGATTTTGTGTTGGATCATTTATTTATCTAGGGAGGTGCTATACAATATATTAATGTTTTCGATATAACTCTGTCAGAGTTACTTCGTGCACATGTGTTATACTATATAAATTAAATTAAATTAAATTAGCTTCACGCACACAGCAGGGTAGACAGAGGGAACCTAGTGTTAAGACACTCCGTTCCCCACTTTCTGCCGAATTCTGGAGGCATTGCGTGTTGAGTGGCAGAACTCAACGCCGCGCTTAACCTCGACACCAGAGCGAAGAAATGGAATTATAAATTTAAGTAAATATTTCATCTCCTCGAGTGGGGATCGAACCCACAACCAGTCGGTTTTGCAGTCACACCTCGTGCCGCTGCGCCACGACCGTTATACTAAATCCAAGTCGTTTTTAGCAGGCGAAGCCGAAGTTAAAAGCATTTTAACATTTTTTATTCAATATTTGACATAAGTCCATGTCCATTTATTTGGCGTTTAAAGCTTTTGTGATGGCCATTGTATTTTAATAGTTTTATATAATATTCAAGGCTGTCGTGGTGCAGTGGCAAAAGTGTGCGACTGGGCGTACGTTGTGGGTTGATTTCCCACATGGTGAAACATTTTTTTTTTCATTTTCTTGGTTTGACATCGATGCATTGAGTTCCGCTACTCTACACGCAATGCCCCAAAAAATCGGTGGAATGTGTAGAACGGAAGTAGTAATACGGAACGAAACACTGAGTTACGAGATCTACACTGCGTAGTACGAGTCGGAGTAGGATTCAGCGTGAAGCGAAAAAAAAGCAAATACTGTATTCAGTCGAATCAGATGGTATTATTTTTTTATTACAACTTCAGAATACTAATCTCTACTTTTCATTTTGTTTATAGTGGGGCAAATTAATTTATATTATGACATCCCTTAATGACCATCCAATGACTTTCCATAATCATTAAAAGTAAATGATAGGATGAAATTCAAATTGATTCAACAAACTAAACTGATGTTCTTGTGATTTTAAATGATTTTTTAAATTTTCACTGTCAATATCAGCTGTTTCTGATATTTTGATCAGTATCGTATTTTTTTATAATTTCAAGTGTGCGTCTGTATGTGTTTCATTTGCCAAATGCACTATACCAAAAAGTACGCATTCTACCTACATTATACAATATTTTGGAAAAAAGATATTCAATATAGATAACGACGTGCACATACACTTTACTTACACTGCTTGGGGAGATTAGGACAACCTAACACTACAAAATGAAAATCACATAAATTTTCGATCACATTCTATATAAAGGACAAAAAAATTGGTCATCTAATCTATAATGTGAAAAATAAAAATATAAAAAAATATTCAAATAATAAATAGTCTCCGCTGCACTCAGAAATTAAGAAATGTTACAGACATATAATGATGTCTTTGGATGTATTTTTACTAGAATTTTCATAGTATAACAAGACTACAAGTGATTTTTTTAGCTACATGCTTTATTCCTTTTGTACGCTATAGTAAAAATATTGATTTAATCTAAAATTCATATACATAATACATCTAAAATATGTCTATCTATACATAATGTATTTAGGTGAATGTATCTATTCATTGTTTAATGGAATATCATTATCGGTCGCACACAGCGTCATTGTGGTCGCTAATTACCTATTACGCTTAATTTCAATGTAACTCGGATACAGCACACGTCATTTTATGTGACTATTATTAATTAGAGGCCAGTCGTGGCGCAGGGGCACAAAGTGTGTCTGTAAATCTGGTTGTGGGTTCGATCCCCACTCGAGGGAGATGAAATATTTATTTACATTTATATTTTCATTTCTTCGCTCTGGTGTCGAGGGGCGCGGCGTTCAAGTTCAAGTTCCACTCAACACGCAATGCTTCCAGAAATTGGTGGAAAGTGGGGAACGGAGTGTCTTAACACTTAGGTTCCCTATGCCTACCCTGCTGTGTGCAGGATACAGCGAGAAGCTGATTCTGATCTTAGGGATCCTCTGATTTAAGCAACATAATGCAGCAGTATTAGGTAAAAGTACTAAGCACTTTAACAGATGGGTTCCATAAATCATTAGTTTTATTAAAATTGAGATTTTTGAACATTTTGACAAATTAATCTGGTGATTCATATTTAAATACTACATGTTTTTGTTTTGTTTTTCATTGTTTTACCTACATGTTTTTTTAAACTTTTAATACTGCTTCTGAAGGGAATGGAGATGAAGTTGCTACTTCTAAATCTGTAACAAATATTAAATTGTTAACTTTTAATACATTCTCTGTGTTCAGAGGAGTTCTTATTAGTATAGAAAATATTTTCCCTTTCATCTCTGTTGGTTAGAAAAAGTATAGTAGTTTCACCTTTTATGAATCCTCATATTATGTTCCAATTTATTATTATGTGTAATATTAATAAATTGGGTCCTCTTGAATAATCAGATCAATAAAATCATAAGTCTATTGTTGGTTTGTCTTATGTTCTCATATGTATTAACAATAAAATATAAACATAAAGATATGAACAGCGCTAAGATTTTGGTCTATTCAAATAAAAACTCTATTAATGTCGGTGCTGAAACGTAAGCAAATGGAAAATGTTTCAACAGATTTTCTTTTTTCCACCCACGTCGAGGATTTGTGTGTTCACATAAATTCTACAATGCTGGCACTTTTACCCCATACAAGGGACCTTTAAATCTTTTGTCAACGCCTTTCCAAATATAAATTCTTAATATAAGTCCCTCCTTCAACGTGACATTTGCTCAGTAAATTGAAAATTTTGGCATATTTTTATTATATTATTATTATAGTATTATGAATATATATTTATATATATGATTATATATTTTTATATAATTGTTTCTAAGTAAATTTAAAAAATATTAAAATAATCATGAATATAACTAAGTCGACAATTAAAAATAAATTAAATCAGTTTCATTATCCCGTACACAGCAGGGTAGTCAAAGGGAGCCTAGTGATAAGACACTCCATTCTACATTTTCCGCCAAATTCTAAAGGCATTGCGTGCTGAGTGAAATATTTCATTTCCTCGAATGGGGATCGAACACGCAACCAGTCGTGTATACAGTCACACTTTCTGCCACACGCCTCAAGTCAAGTTACGTAATATGCTAGTTAGCTCCCCTAGTAAATGTCAAATCCACAACATATTTAATTTACAGTTAGCTACTGTTCCACTGCAAACCGATCCCCTGGGAATCCAAGAAAATACCTAGGCGTCGTACTAGATTCGAAACTCTCCTTCCGGCCGCACATCACGTATGTCAGGAACAAAGTCACATACATCATGAGCAGGCTGTATCCGCTCATCTGCAAGCGGAGTAAAATGTCACTTCGTAACAAGCTGACATTGTACAAAACTTGCATCCGTCCCGTCATGACCTATGCTTGTGTCGTGTTCGCACACACCAAGATAGACCTCCTTCAGAGGGTTCAAAATAAATTCCTACGAATGGCATCCGGATGCCCATGGTACGTACGCAACGTTGACCTACACAAACATTTCGAGCTAGAATCACTCAAGGAATTCTGCAAGCGCCTGGCCAAGCGCTACTACGAGCGTGCAGATTCCCATTCCAACCCACTCATTGTCGAAGCGTGTAAGTACGCTCCTCATCCACATCCACGTCTTCGACGCCCTCGAAGCGTGCTTCTGGACCCCGACGATCCAATCACTGCTGCCAACGCCCAATACATTGGGAAGATTCACTCCTCAGTCCCACGTCCCACTCTCCGCCGCCGTAAGAGGCGGCGAGGCCAGTCATATCTCACGGCACGCCTCGTTAGAACGAATTTCTTTAGATGCCATATCAAAACTTCTTTACTTCATCATTATATGTTTATTATTTATCATTAGATGTTTCTCGCCTTTGAATTTTGTATGTCAACTCACACAATCAGGCTTCAAATCTAATAAAAATTCTTAAGCCTGGCTGTGTAATTTGACATAAAAAAAACTCTATTTTTATATCTTAGACTTCAATTTTATTTATATGTATAGATACAGGTAAACAATAATGTAAGTTTTTTTTAGATTTACGCTATCTATAATGTACAGATATAGCAGAGTACGCAGAGGTAATCTAGTATCAAGATAATACTTTCCTCACTTTCAACGGAAATTTCGAGGAGGCATAATGAGTGAGAGAACTCAACGCAACTCCTTGCCTCATTGCCAAAGCGAAAAAATTAAAATATTAAAATTATAAATCATTTCCCCGAGTGGAAACTGAACCCACAACCGTCGCGTTAAAAAGTCACACGCTGGTGCCACTGCGCCACGACGGCCTCTATACTGTATTTATGCACAAAGTGTGACTGTAATATCGGCTGGTTGTGAGTTCGAAGATATTTTCATTTCTATGCTCTAGTGTGAAGGCAAAGCGCAGCGTTGAATTCCGCCACTCAACACGCAATGCCTACCCTGGTGCGTGCGGATACAGCGTGAAGCTGATTTAATTAAATTTTAATTTAATCTGCTTAATAAGGTTTGCGGTATGTAGGTACGTATGGACTGATCTATATTTCAGTTTAAATACAATTCATTCAATTACATTGTTCCAAGGGGGATTTGAACCCTATCATTTCGTTTAGTTCTAAAAACTCGTCCTTATTGTCTTTAACTGGCTTCTATGCATTATCAATATCATGAATGCTGTATCATGAATCTTGCAAACATTTTTTCCAAAAAAATGCAAGTTCACAACCCATACATATAAAAAAAAATGGCTTATAATAAGAGTATCAACCCCTACGGATCGCAATTTTTTACCTTTTTACTAACATAAGAAAGCCTAAGGGACTTGCCTTATCGTTACAAAAATTTTATTACACCTCGTAAAATGTGAAAACTTATTCGAGGGCTTGTTTTCCGATTTGGAGATAGCATCTAAAAACTAAACTGAAGCTAAGTTATTCTAACCTTTTTAAATAATATAGATATAGTGGCGCAAGGGGACTGTGTCTGATGCGTTAGTAGATTCGATTCTTATTTGGGATGTATTGAATCATTTTCATTTCGCCGTTTTGGTTAAACAATATGTGACGTTGAACCTCGCCATACTCAATAAGCAATGTCTCGAATTGCTTGTCTTATAGAATATGTAAATTTACATATAAATAAAATATATTGCTTTCAGTAGTCGCAGCTTAGCGGCGAGTTGGATGAACTAAGAGATCAACTAAAAATGGGGAGGAAAATAAGAAAATCTGACCACACCACCGCTTGAGTCATATACTTAGGAAGAGAGAACGAGAGAGAGAAAGAGAGAGATTCAATATGATAACACGTTAAACAAACCACGAGCAACCCTTTTATAAATAGCTTAAGTCCTATAAGATAGGCAATTTTAATTTAGAGATGGATTTACTATTCAATCATAATAGAACCCTTCCTTAGCAGTCGGGAAAAAATCATGTTGTGTAAAAACATTTATTAGTGATTTTTTTTTTATTTTTACTAATCATTAATATTTCACGGCCGTTGTGACGCAAGGGCACAAGCGTGCGATTGCAAATGTGATGGTTGTGAGTTCGAAAATAATCGGGGAATGTTAAACTACTTAATATTTTCATTTATTCTTCTAACTAGGTCTTAACCCGTAAACCAAGTGGTTTACGGGTACCCTTTGCCCTCCTTACATTGTAAAGTGAAAAAAAGATTTTTACAAAACTTTTTTAAAACATATAAAATAAATAAAAATGGAAATGGAATTTAAATGGTGTATTTTTCAAGTTCTTGTTTAAAGTATCAAATTAACAGCCCTATATAAAATGAAGATGAGAAGAAACAAAATTATAAAACGCACATTAAAAATGAAGATCTAAGCTCAAGAATGAAAAAGATGTTTTCTTCGAAATTTCGATAAAATGTAGAGCCATTACCCAAATTCTTTGCGAAAAATATTCTAAGACGTTCGTGATAACGACGAATACAGAAGTTATTTGATTATTCAATTTTATTTTTACTTGTTAAGTAGAGACTTTAAATATAACTTCATGAAATGGATGAGTATAATTTTTTTTTATTTATTTAACTAAACAGACACGCGGACCTTTTCACAAATCTTCTAAAATTATCAGCGTTATTTGTATTTTATTTTTAATTGCTTCTTAAACTAATAGAAAGAGAACCCATAGTAGATCAGTATGGCCAGACCTTCATAATTTTATGTAGCCTGAAAGTTACTGTACGCATAGACCCAACACTGGTTAGTACTAATTTGGAAAATGAATTGGATGATGATTACTTTGGCAGTTATTAGGTAACTAAAATGCAAAAATTAGTACCTAACTTTCGTTAAATTATGAAGCTCAATTTTTTTATATATTTTTTGAGAATAATATTAGAAATGACGTTGTCCATTGCCAGACATTGCAAGGTTTATAACTCCCAGCTAGACCCCCCCAAGTTCAATAAGCTATAAGCGCCTACGACATCTATACTTATAATAAATCTGTAGAAAAGTCGTTTCTGTACATTGAAAATATTTAAAAAAAAATTAGCCAGGGTGTTAAAGGATAATTAACAGAATCCATTTCCACATTTTTTGGCATTTTTGTCTGTTTGTCTGTTTGTCCGTTTGTCCGTTTGTCCGTTTGTCCGTTTGTCCGTTTGTCCGTTTGTCCGTTTGTCCGTTTGTCCGTTTGTCCGTTTGTCCGTTTGTCCGTTTGTCCGTTTGTCCGTTTGTCCGTTTGTCCGTTTGTCCGTTTGTCCGTTTGTCCGTTTGTCCGTTTGTCCGTTTGTCCGTTTGTCCGTTTGTCCGTTTGTCCGTTTGTCCGTTTGTCCGTTTGTCCGTTTGTCCGTTTGTCCGTTTGTCCGTTTGTCCGTTTGTCCGTTTGTCCGTTTGTCCGTTTGTCCGTTTGTCCGTTTGTCCGTTTGTCCGTTTGTCCGTTTGTCCGTTTGTCCGTTTGTCCGTTTGTCCGTTTGTCCGTTTGTCCGTTTGTCCGTTTGTCCGTTTGTCCGTTTGTCCGTTTGTCCGTTTGTCCGTTTGTCCGTTTGTCCGTTTGTCCGTTTGTCCGTTTGTCCGTTTGTCCGTTTGTCCGTTTGTCCGTTTGTCCGTTTGTCCGTTTGTCCGTTTGTCCGTTTGTCCGTTTGTCCGTTTGTCCGTTTGTCCGTTTGTCCGTTTGTCCGTTTGTCCGTTTGTCCGTTTGTCCGTTTGTCCGTTTGTCCGTTTGTCCGTTTGTCCGTTTGTCCGTTTGTCCGTTTGTCCGTTTGTCCGTTTGTCCGTTTGTCCGTTTGTCCGTTTGTCCGTTTGTCCGTTTGTCCGTTTGTCCGTTTGTCCGTTTGTCCGTTTGTCCGTTTGTCCGTTTGTCCGTTTGTCCGTTTGTCCGTTTGTCCGTTTGTCCGTTTGTCCGTTTGTCCGTTTGTCCGTTTGTCCGTTTGTCCGTTTGTCCGTTTGTCCGTTTGTCCGTTTGTCCGTTTGTCCGTTTGTCCGTTTGTCCGTTTGTCCGTTTGTCCGTTTGTCCGTTTGTCCGTTTGTCCGTTTGTCCGTTTGTCCGTTTGTCCGTTTGTCCGTTTGTCCGTTTGTCCGTTTGTCCGTTTGTCCGTTTGTCCGTTTGTCCGTTTGTCCGTTTGTCCGTTTGTCCGTTTGTCCGTTTGTCCGTTTGTCCGTTTGTCCGTTTGTCCGTTTGTCCGTTTGTCCGTTTGTCCGTTTGTCCGTTTGTCCGTTTGTCCGTTTGTCCGTTTGTCCGTTTGTCCGTTTGTCCGTTTGTCCGTTTGTCCGTTTGTCCGTTTGTCCGTTTGTCCGTTTGTCCGTTTGTCCGTTTGTCCGTTTGTCCGTTTGTCCGTTTGTCCGTTTGTCCGTTTGTCCGTTTGTCCGTTTGTCCGTTTGTCCGTTTGTCCGTTTGTCCGTTTGTCCGTTTGTCCGTTTGTCCGTTTGTCCGTTTGTCCGTTTGTCCGTTTGTCCGTTTGTCCGTTTGTCCGTTTGTCCGTTTGTCCGTTTGTCCGTTTGTCCGTTTGTCCGTTTGTCCGTTTGTCCGTTTGTCCGTTTGTCCGTTTGTCCGTTTGTCCGTTTGTCCGTTTGTCCGTTTGTCCGTTTGTCCGTTTGTCCGTTTGTCCGTTTGTCCGTTTGTCCGTTTGTCCGTTTGTCCGTTTGTCCGTTTGTCCGTTTGTCCGTTTGTCCGTTTGTCCGTTTGTCCGTTTGTCCGTTTGTCCGTTTGTCCGTTTGTCCGTTTGTCCGTTTGTCCGTTTGTCCGTTTGTCCGTTTGTCCGTTTGTCCGTTTGTCCGTTTGTCCGTTTGTCCGTTTGTCCGTTTGTCCGTTTGTCCGTTTGTCCGTTTGTCCGTTTGTCCGTTTGTCCGTTTGTCCGTTTGTCCGTTTGTCCGTTTGTCCGTTTGTCCGTTTGTCCGTTTGTCCGTTTGTCCGTTTGTCCGTTTGTCCGTTTGTCCGTTTGTCCGTTTGTCCGTTTGTCCGTTTGTCCGTTTGTCCGTTTGTCCGTTTGTCCGTTTGTCCGTTTGTCCGTTTGTCCGTTTGTCCGTTTGTCCGTTTGTCCGTTTGTCCGTTTGTCCGTTTGTCCGTTTGTCCGTTTGTCCGTTTGTCCGTTTGTCCGTTTGTCCGTTTGTCCGTTTGTCCGTTTGTCCGTTTGTCCGTTTGTCCGTTTGTCCGTTTGTCCGTTTGTCCGTTTGTCCGTTTGTCCGTTTGTCCGTTTGTCCGTTTGTCCGTTTGTCCGTTTGTCCGTTTGTCCGTTTGTCCGTTTGTCCGTTTGTCCGTTTGTCCGTTTGTCCGTTTGTCCGTTTGTCCGTTTGTCCGTTTGTCCGTTTGTCCGTTTGTCCGTTTGTCCGTTTGTCCGTTTGTCCGTTTGTCCGTTTGTCCGTTTGTCCGTTTGTCCGTTTGTCCGTTTGTCCGTTTGTCCGTTTGTCCGTTTGTCCGTTTGTCCGTTTGTCCGTTTGTCCGTTTGTCCGTTTGTCCGTTTGTCCGTTTGTCCGTTTGTCCGTTTGTCCGTTTGTCCGTTTGTCCGTTTGTCCGTTTGTCCGTTTGTCCGTTTGTCCGTTTGTCCGTTTGTCCGTTTGTCCGTTTGTCCGTTTGTCCGTTTGTCCGTTTGTCCGTTTGTCCGTTTGTCCGTTTGTCCGTTTGTCCGTTTGTCCGTTTGTCCGTTTGTCCGTTTGTCCGTTTGTCCGTTTGTCCGTTTGTCCGTTTGTCCGTTTGTCCGTTTGTCCGTTTGTCCGTTTGTCCGTTTGTCCGTTTGTCCGTTTGTCCGTTTGTCCGTTTGTCCGTTTGTCCGTTTGTCCGTTTGTCCGTTTGTCCGTTTGTCCGTTTGTCCGTTTGTCCGTTTGTCCGTTTGTCCGTTTGTCCGTTTGTCCGTTTGTCCGTTTGTCCGTTTGTCCGTTTGTCCGTTTGTCCGTTTGTCCGTTTGTCCGTTTGTCCGTTTGTCCGTTTGTCCGTTTGTCCGTTTGTCTGTTTGTCTGTTTATGTGAACACGAACACGTAAGAAGTACACAATAAATTTAAGCAACTTTTATACATAAAAATTACAAATAAATCAAAGCAGCTTTTAGTGTTTATTTCATTGTAATCGCTTCACTCTATCAAAAGATATAAGTATTTAAGTTTTCAAAAAGTTAATATTTGAGATATTAAAAAATCAATACAAGTAACGCTATCTATTGACAAAAATAGTAGGTACTAACGAATCTTGATACTTTCATACACGTAACGCTATCACTAATTGCGATGGGATCTTAATAGATGGCGCTGTGCATAAAAGAAAATATAGTTTGGAAAGGTTACCGCTACACTCTATCAAAAAATAATGTACTTAAAGTTTTAAAGATATTTATATTTGAAAAAAAAAAGAAACATACGCAATGATATCTATTGACTACACATGATACGTTACGTTTTTAAAGTACAATTGTTCATAGTACTAACTACAAAGTAAACTAAATTAAATTGTTGGTGAAGATTACCTTCGTAACAGTCTAGCTTAATTCTTAATTATTTAACAGTGATAAAGAATGACTTAATATTCAAAGCAATATTTTGAATAGGTTCTTCAGACCGTTCGTTCGTTTATGTTATTAATATTTTTTTAAGAAACGTATAAAAAAAATCACTTTTGGTAGCAACCTCTAAAAAATTGTGTCTCAAGAAAAAATGCTCTGACATTGTTTATAAAAATATCCCGCAGTATTATTTCATAACTTACAAGCGACACGTACCGACATTGCACTATTGCACCTGTATGTTGCATGTGTGTATGTGCCAAGGGTATTTTAGGGTACATACCTCAAAATTCTTATAAAATAACTTTGTTGTTTGTCCGTCTGTCTGTCTGTCAAGACTATTTTGTACAAGATTGGTTAAAGGTTAGATACCTCAATGTTCAAGTCTATATTCCCTTAGAGCACGAAAATCTATCTTCTAAATCATCGCAATCAAATGACGATGAAATATGAGAGTTTATGCTTTGTTTTTTGTCGCATTTTCTATCATAACTATAGGGTACTTCCCGTTGATATACAAAGGGCAAAGGGCGCGGGCAAAGCCGCGAGCAGGCCGCTAGTATATAATAAATTCGTAAGATCTTGTAATTTTTAAGAGTTTAAAGGTTAAAAGATTAAGAGCTGAGGTCTGATAAGGGGTCGAAACCATGGTAAGTGTCTGAAGAACGAAGAAATGAAAATAGTAAATATTTCATTTCCTCGAATGGAGTCACAGACTTGTGCTACTGCGCCACGACTGGCCTTAATAATCAATTTATTTTCATTTATTCAAGCAAACTGAAAAAAAGAGGGTAGTTGTGGGTGAGAACTACTTACTACAAAGGCGGCGAAATTGTATCAGTCGTGGCAGTTAACCACTTCTGATTTCAAATAATATACAAATTTTTGTATTGACAAAGTGTCATATTGAATCTTTATTTCAATTTATAAGAATTTTACTATATAATATATATATGTGTGTTTATCATACAAGCAAGAGAATTTGTGCAATATCATCGTATTCCGTCCCTAGTAATATTAATCGAGTAAGTTCAATAAACATTAAAATACATGAGTTATGGTTTAGGTAGCAATATTTTTACATTTTAAATATGTATAGACATACATACGTTGATAATATATAATTTCTTTTTACATTATTGACATAATTGACATTGACAAATTGTGAATAAGTTCATAACAGAAAATCGTCATAAAAATTAAAAAAGACTAGTATTTTTTTAGCTTAACGCTGTACACCACACTTTATAGCGTAGGCAGAGGGAACCTAGTATTAAAACACTCCGTTTCTACCAAGAAACTCCCGTTCCCCATTTTACGCAAAATTGTGGAGGCATTGCGTGTTGACTAGAGAAGCTCAACGCCGCCCTTTTACCCGTTTGAAGAGCGAGGGAATGAAAATGTTAACTATTTCATTTCTTTAAGTGGGAATTGAAATCATAACCTGTTACGTTTACAGTCACACCCTTGTATCTCTGCGCTACGACCGGCCTCCACAACACAAGTTTCAACAAAATAATTTAACAATTAATCATAATTACAGCAAACTTACAACATATTCTACATTATTAATTCTGATCGTACGTACATACATACTAATTAAGAAAGTTTGGAACTACCAGCAACTTTGTGCTCTTTCACAACTTTCGATTTATTGCTAGGTTTATCTCGTATAGCACCTGTATGTGTGGTTAATGAGTGTTGTCAGGGAGTTTCAGAGATTAGTGGCGCGGTCTGCTCCTTTTACTTCGCGGTGGATATTTGTTAGCATCAATTGCTAGGAGTGTCTGGTGTGAACAAATAGTTTACTTTTAGATAATAGTAGGTAATGTTAAACAAAAATAAAATACAACTTTCGGTTTTTATGTGCTTCTAATATTTTTTTTGTTTTCTATATTAGCTATTCCTTTAACGTCGATTGGACAACAATTCAACACGATCAATAGTACTATGTTTTCTCTGGAAGACAGAAATTCTTAATAGCTTTACGATTTCAGATTGACAAAAAAACTGGTAATTTTACTAATTTTGGTAGTTTTGTAAACTGCTGTTTACAATATAAATATTAGATTCGACACGCCAATTAAGTTTAAAAGAAAGAAAGCATACTATAATTTTATTAAAATATGTAACAAATTACTAATAATCTTAATATGTAGTATTATAAATATAAGGAAAAAAATATTTTTTCTATTTTTCAGAAAATTCAAAATTTTAAAGATGAAAATATTGTTACCCCCAATTATTATTACTACTTTACATGTCAATATAATAAATAACTAGCGGCCCACTCGCGGCTTCGCCCGCATACCACCTATAATCATTTAATTATGCTGCATTCGCTAACAGATTGATATATTTAATCATAAACAACTTATTTTCATAATTCTAAGAAAGAGCAAGCACTATGTGGCTATATGAGAGGACGTCATTGGCGAATAGGGCGCCCCCGCATAACTCGAGCCTAGGCTTGCAGTCGTAAACAGACCGTTGAATTATTTTAATTTTACATTTTCTTTAAAAGTATACTTCCGAATTACGATTGATGATAAAATAACTTTCGATCGTAAGGTATTATATCGTATCGATGAAATATCTCCTTCCATTTTTAATTATTTTTTGATTTTGATTTTTTTTACTTATTTATAAGAAAAACGGTGTCACGGACTTTTCTTTAGATTTCATAAAATTTAATATTTTAATCATACAACGTACTGACTGACATACTTTGCAGCCAGCGCACTTAAAAAAATTCAATGGCGCTTCTTATTATTATTATTTCGTTATATAAGGCTAACTAAGACTGAAGTATAATATTTTATAGAGGAATTACACATTCATTTTATTCCATTACAATAATACATAATATATTCTTTAGAGAGCACTCTGTACTACAGTGGCGGCTCTTCGTTGGCGTTCTAGTTAGTTTGCACATTTTCTTACATAAATTAGTTATGGTGGCATAACTCTAACAGTTAGACATATAGTATCTAAAACTTTTTTTACATATTGATGTCCTCTATAAAACTGTAGTATATCCCTTTGCTTTATTGTCAATAATTTCCGCAGTGTATAAGGATTTTATTGGTAATTTTTTCCTACGTTAATCGTGTGTAGTAAAATGATTTTCCAAATAGGTCCAGTAGTTTCGATAGTTTTAGTATAGATATCGATGCATCTTCCCCCTTACCTCGCAAAGTCATGCTGCTACAGTGCGCGAGGCCATACATACCGCATTATTTTATTATTACATGATTCTCTTTAGATTGATATTTTTAAATTCGTTATATCTTTTGAATGAAATGTCCGATTTTAATAATTTAAAAAGTATTTTAAAGTTATTTAAATGATGTTTAATGAAATATAATTTAATGTATTGATGCGTTCTATAATACCATAGGACATTGTTTTGTTCTATCATTAATAGTTTCAGCGCATGCGAGACAGATTTCTATGACAATTTTTTTCACCTGTAACCCAACATTATTGTATTTTTATAAGAGATCCCTTTTTTTTTGAATATGTAATATAACCTATGTTTATCAGTAAAGATGCAGCTTTCTAGTCGAATTTTTGGAATCGGTCTGGAAATTTTTGTGTGAAAACAATACAAATATACATACAAAAATACAAATATTTCCTCTTTATAATATTAGTATAGATATTATAATATTAGGTTTAAAAAGTTGCTTACTTTTTTAACCCATTTTCAATTTTAATTTTCAATTTGGACTAGGTGCCAAAATTAAACTGGCCTCGTCAACCACGTCACCCGCACTTATCGCTATTTCCCCGACACGAGGGGCACAATACGTCACGCTAACAGAACTGACTTTAATGAAAAGCACATATGAAAGCTTTAATACATGATTGCTTCAGTGATCTATATTTTATTTTTTTATATTAATTTTTTATACATTTTTACTATATGAGGAAATATGTTTTTATTAGCTTCACTCTGTATCCCGCATATGGCAGGGTAGGCGAAGGGAACCTAGTGTTAGATATTTCATTCTCCATTTTCCGCTCCAATTTCCGAGCATTGCATTTGTCTTGATGACGAAGACATGAAAAAATTTAATAGCAATCGAGTCCATAAACTTCGCGTTTACAATCAGAAATAATCCCTATTTTAAATTTTAATTAAAATATGTGTGAAATCAAGTTACATTTGTATTTTTTAATAACCACCTACTTTTTTGAACCAAGTGTTAAGACACTTCGTTCCTTCTTTCCACCGAATTCTTTAGTAACTGCGTGTTGAGCACATGAAAGATGCATTAGATAAAATATATATAAATATAATTATAACGACTATAAAAGTAAGAATTTGAATGTTTTTTTTTTCTGTTTGCTTAGAATGCTTATAAATTTGAAAGAAATATAATTTCACGAACTAGGTAAAATGGAGGATTTTTTGTCACTTAATGCAAAATTTTCATATATTTATAAACAACACCTATCCCTACAATATTCAGAAATATATAAAAATATGGCATTCCGGTTCATCACGTCAGGGTTAAATGAATTAGCGGGCCGAAGCGACAGCGCGGATTGAATTATTCATATCTTGTTTAGTACCTACCCTCGCTTGTTTGCGGCCTTCCTGTAAATGAGGCCTATAATAAAGAGGCATCAAGTATAGGTTATTGTTATAACGAAATTATATTTCGAGATTGCGTTTCGATTGTTCGTATCGTTGATGTGATACGGTGCTTAATAATGGCTTTTATATTTTGTAAGTAAGTAGTTCTGTGGTCATTTGTGTATAGGTATACGGCTGATGATTATTATTATAGAGGCCAGTCGTGGCGCAGAGGTAGAAGCGTGTGACTATAAGCATGACATATAGCGCGAATCCTAGCATGGTAGCGTAAACAGAGCAGTTCAGACCTAGTGTTAAAACACTGCTTTTAACGCTTCCCGTCCCAATTCGTGACATTACGCGTGGAGTAACAGAACTTAACACCGTCTTACCAAGACATAAAAAGTAAAGAATAGCTGTAATCGTTAGAAACGAAACAAAATTAGGCTGAAACGCCTTATTATATATATGAGTGTATTTCAGAAAAAATGACCCTAGCAAAATTAGACTGTCTCACAACTTTAAGCACTTTTATTTCTAATTTATTATATGAATCATGTGGAAATAAGATTTTATATGGTTAAAGTAAATGTTTTAATGTTGACTTAAATTAAAAAGTACCATAAAAAGCGGATAACTATTTTATATTTAAAAGAAAGCAAAATATGAGGTAAAGATTTCGACTGTCCCACGGTACTCTTGCCGATTTCAAATACGTCTTACTTTTAATATATTAGACTTTGAACATGTTTAAGTGTTTAAATATATTCACAGGTATTTTTTTAAGTGTTTTTTCAACTCTTATGTGATAAATTTACAGTAATTTTAAATAATATCAATATTTTAATCTTGTCCTACGAAAACTATAGTACCGGAAAATCCTGAGTAGTCACGGTGAGTTTGATAACTTACACAAGTAAAATCTACTAATTTGTATTGTTTCTGTATTCCTGGCATCACTATAATCGTATTTGTAAAATTGCAATTATTATACTAAAGTTAGTTTCGACAAAAACTGTGACGGAAGTTTCTGTGTCTTCAGGGTACAGAAAAAGTGTTCCGAGTAGTGACGATGTTTTAAACACAAATTAATTCGTTTTCTTTTATTTATCACGTAGTAATTAAAAAAAATCTAACCTATATTACATTACTACAGCTAAAAACAAAATAATTTAATTAAATGGTAGTTATTTTTAACCTGAAAAGTTTTTTGGGATGAAAACGTCACTTCCTGTGCGTTACGTGACATATTACCGGAACAAAACTGTGACTATTAGGAATTATAAAGCTTAGTGCACAAGGAATGTTTAAAAAGTTTAATTTATAACTCATGTGTAACACTTAGAAATTACGGAGAGATCAAAAGTATCATTTGTATAATTTAAAATAATTCGCGCAGCCATAGGGAATATCAAGGTTTATGGGTAAATATTCATTTAATAATCGGAGATCCTCCAGATAACCAGCAAGAGCTGGCTATTTATTTATATATATGCTCTGCATAATTTTAAAAAGCAAAGCCGTGATAGTGATTGAGCCTGCAGTTATTTGGATCTGACTCATCGCCTTCCTTCGGGAATGAGCGCATTACATCGATCTTCCACGAGTCTGGGATTACATCAACTGAGTAAAGATGCCGAAACAAATAAAAAAGCGTTGGAGCCTGACACTACGTAATGTGAAATATTGTGAGAAAAAACCAAAACTTAAATCTGGTTGTAAATACCGAAATTTGCAATAATCTGGTTAAATCTGCCCACAATTTTTTAAATTTCTGGCAATGCAACTTCCACTCCACTTCCGATGGTGAAATTGACATACCACCGAGTTAAGAGTAGTCTGAAATGTGGTTAAGCAGCGAAAGCAGATGGAGTTACTGCAGAGATGGTCAAATATTCACGGCTCTGTGCATATCTGTGCAATTTATGCTGGAAATCAGATTGAGGATACCAGACGAATGGCGAGGCACAGTCAACGTGCAAGCTATATGTCATAATACGCACCATCATTTCATCAGCTTGCCAAAATATTGAGGAGAAGAATGCAAGAAAGAGCCGATAGGCTGTAGTGGGATATCTAATTAAACTTTAGAATTGAAAGAGTATATGAATCCAATCTAGAGTCCTATCAGATTCAACAAAGAACCAATGTTGGCAGTAACGTAAACAGTTTATTGTGGTTTCGTGGACTTAATAATGCAATTTCCTGGATTGTAAGAATTAAATTATGCGAGATACTATCCCGGTACAAGATGAGTGGCTTCTTGCTCCAAGCTATAAAGTATCTTTAAGGAGATCAATCAGCCTCATCGATTATGTATACGGTTCTTAAACGTGGATATTACAGAAGAAGAATAAAAGAAAGGTAAATGCTGTAGAGATGTGATTTTTTGGTTCGACATGCCTGTCGTGTCGAGCTGTTTTGTTGACCGAATCTGCATATCAAAACAAAGTAGTATATTACCGTGTCCAAACCGAGCACGTCGAGAGAACGAGTGATGACAGAATGGCAAAAAGATTGAGAAAGGAAGAGCAGCAGTTAGTAAGACAGGCAGGTGAAAACCTCGATTGACCTACAAAAACACAGCATCGATGATACTGGAAAAAATTCACGTAAAAAGCACGAGGACCCCCTGGAGAGCATATGTGAAGAGGGTGATGTTAGTGGACAAGGTAAAAGATGTAAAAAAAAATATGCTTTATTTTACTTTCAAACTGACAGTGTGGATATTGCTTAAATTTTCCTTTTCATCACGAAGGTTTCAAATTAGTCACTGTCCGACATAAAGAATTGCACAAAATTTAGTTTTTTAATATCTATTTAGCATTTTATAGTATTTGTTTTATGATTATTAATATTTTATTATTGTCAAAAATTGCTCACGTTGAATGTTTTTTTGATTTTGTAATACGTTTAATCAGCAATGAATACTTTTTTACTGTGAATTGTCCAAGAAGTGACTAACAAGAATTTATTTCGCTAATTATTTCGTAATGTGATAAAATTAAGCTACTTTTTTATTATTTTGGGAAAGAATATAAACATATCTGTTAGATAATAGGAGATGATTTGGTTTTAATACCTGTTTTTGTTAGTTCTGGTACTGTGATCATAGTCTGTGACGTAAAGGAATACTTTTCGCCATATGTTGAAAGAAAACTTGAATATTTTTTAAATTTATGGTATAATTTCAATTTCAATAGTATATTTAGGTAGTTAATAATATACTTTTTAATATCAGAGTAAATATAAGCAATTTTATGATATGCCAAAATAATAATTCTTATTCGTCACAGGGTAATTTTTTCTGAAATACACAGATATATATATCGTTTCATCTCTCGTTCGTTTTTGTTTTACTGTACAGTGTTTAGAGCTGTTCTACGAAAACTATAGTACCGGAAAATCCTGAGTAGTCACGGTGAGTTTGATAACTTACACAAGTAAAATCTACTAATTTGTATTGTTTCTGTATTCCTGGCAACACTATAATCGTATTTGTAAAATTGCAATTATTATACTAAAGTTAGTTTCGACAAAAACTGTGACGGAAGTTTCTGTGTCTTCAGGGTACAGAAAAAGTGTTCCGAGTAGTGACGATGTTTTAAACACAAATTAATTCGTTTTCTTTTATTTATCACGTAGTAATTAAAAAAAATCTAACCTATATTACATTACTACAGCTAAAAACAAAATAATTTAATTAAATGGTAGTTATTTTTAACCTGAAAAGTTTTTTGGGATGAAAACGTCACTTCCTGTGCGTTACGTGACATATTACCGGAACAAAACTGTGACTATTAGGAATTATAAAGCTTAGTGCACAAGGAATGTTTAAAAAGTTTAATTTATAACTCATGTGTAACACTTAGAAATTACGGAGAGATCAAAAGTATCATTTGTATAATTTAAAATAATTCGCGCAGCCATAGGGAATATCAAGGTTTATGGGTAAATATTCATTTAATAATCGGAGATCCTCCAGATAACCAGCAAGAGCTGGCTATTTATTTATATATATGCTCTGCATAATTTTAAAAAGCAAAGCCGTGATAGTGATTGAGCCTGCAGTTATTTGGATCTGACTCATCGCCTTCCTTCGGGAATGAGCGCATTACATCGATCTTCCACGAGTCTGGGATTACATCAACTGAGTAAAGATGCCGAAACAAATAAAAAAGCGTTGGAGCCTGACACTACGTAATGTGAAATATTGTGAGAAAAAACCAAAACTTAAATCTGGTTGTAAATACCGAAATTTGCAATAATCTGGTTAAATCTGCCCACAATTTTTTAAATTTCTGGCAATGCAACTTCCACTCCACTTCCGATGGTGAAATTGACATACCACCGAGTTAAGAGTAGTCTGAAATGTGGTTAAGCAGCGAAAGCAGATGGAGTTACTGCAGAGATGGTCAAATATTCACGGCTCTGTGCATATCTGTGCAATTTATGCTGGAAATCAGATTGAGGATACCAGACGAATGGCGAGGCACAGTCAACGTGCAAGCTATATGTCATAATACGCACCATCATTTCATCAGCTTGCCAAAATATTGAGGAGAAGAATGCAAGAAAGAGCCGATAGGCTGTAGTGGGATATCTAATTAAACTTTAGAATTGAAAGAGTATATGAATCCAATCTAGAGTCCTATCAGATTCAACAAAGAACCAATGTTGGCAGTAACGTAAACAGTTTATTGTGGTTTCGTGGACTTAATAATGCAATTTCCTGGATTGTAAGAATTAAATTATGCGAGATACTATCCCGGTACAAGATGAGTGGCTTCTTGCTCCAAGCTATAAAGTATCTTTAAGGAGATCAATCAGCCTCATCGATTATGTATACGGTTCTTAAACGTGGATATTACAGAAGAAGAATAAAAGAAAGGTAAATGCTGTAGAGATGTAATTTTTTGGTTCGACATGCCTGTCGTGTCGAGCTGTTTTGTTGACCGAATCTGCATATCAAAACAAAGTAGTATATTACCGTGTCCAAACCGAGCACGTCGAGAGAACGAGTGATGACAGAATGGCAAAAAGATTGAGAAAGGAAGAGCAGCAGTTAGTAAGACAGGCAGGTGAAAACCTCGATTGACCTACAAAAACACAGCATCGATGATACTGGAAAAATTTCACGTAAAAAGCACGAGGACCCCCTGGAGAGCATATGTGAAGAGGGTGATGTTAGTGGACAAGGTAAAAGATGTAAAAAAAAATATGCTTTATTTTACTTTCAAACTGACAGTGTGGATATTGCTTAAATTTTCCTTTTCATCACGAAGGTTTCAAATTAGTCACTGTCCGACATAAAGAATTGCACAAAATTTAGTTTTTTAATATCTATTTAGCATTTTATAGTATTTGTTTTATGATTATTAATATTTTATTATTGTCAAAAATTGCTCACGTTGAATGTTTTTTGATTTTGTAATACGTTTAATCAGCAATGAATACTTTTTTACTGTGAATTGTCCAAGAAGTGACTAACAAGAATTTATTTCGCTAATTATTTCGTAATGTGATAAAATTAAGCTACTTTTTTATTATTTTGGGAAAGAATATAAACATATCTGTTAGATAATAGGAGATGATTTGGTTTTAATACCTGTTTTTGTTAGTTCTGGTAGATCATAGTCTGTGACGTAAAGGAATACTTTTCGCCATATGTTGAAAGAAAACTTGAATATTTTTTAAATTTATGGTATAATTTCAATTTCAATAGTATATTTAGGTAGTTAATAATATACTTTTTAATATCAGAGTAAATATAAGCAATTTTATGATATGCCAAAATAATAATTCTTATTCGTCACAGGGTCATTTTTTCTGAAATACACAGATATATATATCGTTTCATCTCTCGTTCGTTTTTGTTTTACTGTACAGTGTTTAGAGCTGTTCACATATAAATATTCAAACAACAGCGCTGTACAACAAAATACAAACTTAAAATGGCTTTCAAGCAAAATTACTTTGAACTTTTTACCATATATTTCTTTCAGGTGTATTATTTTAGCTGTATCCCGCACACAGCAGGGTAGGCAGAGGGAACCTAGTGTTAAGACACTCCATTCCCCACTTTCCGACGATTTTTTTAGGCATTGCGTGTTGAGTGGCGGAACTCAATGCAGCTCTTTGCCTCGACACCATAGCGATTAAATAGAAATATAAATTTAAATAAATATTCGATTTCCTCTAATGGGGATCGCACCCACAACCGTCACTTAGTTTTTAATACTTATTAAATAGATATTTATTTTCTTAACAGTAGGATCCCTCTACCTACACTGCTGCATGTGAGATATAGCCAGAAACTAAAAAAATAATAATAAATAAGTAAAATAAAATAGTATTATATAAAAAATATGATATTAACCGCTAAACAAAATTGTAGCTTATCACTATCAAAACCAGAAGTACCCAGATAAAGTAAAAATACGAATTAAATGATCATACAAAAATATATATATAGTATGTATGTATGTTTATTTCGGTGTAACGACCACGCGATAACAAGGCGTGGTGAATATTGCGATAGGAGTTTGGATTATATTTAACGAGAACTTCCACAAGGTCTTCCATATAGAGCTTATACACTAGACTAGCTACCGCTAGCCGGCTCTGTCTGCGTGGGAAAGTAAATATGAAGAATTCCATAAAATCATGATTTCTCGTTTCATTTTTCTCAGAGCTATTATAGATTTAAAATTTTATTATTAACTAGCGGCCTACCCGCGGCTTTGCCCGCGGCTTTGCCCGCTTGAATTAGATGATTATTCATTTAAGAAATAGAGATATTACGAACTGCCTTAATTATTAATTTATTTATTTGGATAAGTATTCACTATATTCTTTGTAAAATAACTTATATTAGCTCCTGTACAGTTTTTAAATTAGTAACATATTTTAAGTAAATATATAATTGGTATACAGAACATACATAGAAAGCACGTTTTTAGGCATTTTTATATAATCTATGAAATAATCAATATTTTCGGTCAAGTTCAAGTCGTACTCATGCCCCGAGAGTTTCGTACTAGTTTCATGAATGGAGATACACCAAAAGAATAACTAATTAAGTTGTCATTTTGTATCAAATTAAGTACCGATTAAAATTTGTACCTAATAGTTTTTTTTCTGTGACACATATACAAAAAGTTGTCAATTTTTAAAAAATAATTTTGGAATTTTCCTTTATACGTGCCGTAAGTTTTAACTTCTTAACAAATTTCGTAATTGTGTATGAACGAGAAGTATATAGTTTTGATAGAAAATGCGACAAATAACGATGCATACCCTCATAGTTTATCGTCATTTGATTGCGATGATTTAGAAGATAGATTATTTTGTGCTCTAATCTAACTCGTATCTAACCTTTAAGCGATCTTGTACAAAATACTCTTGACAGACAGACAAACAACAAAGTTATCTTAAAAGGATTTTGAGGTGTTTTTGTACCCTAAAATACCCTTGGCACAAACATACATGTGTAATGATTTTATATTAATTAGTTTTAATATTCACAATAATTAATTATTTTTAATGTAAATCAACCTCTTTGTTGAATAAAAAAATGTTTTTAAAGAAATAATATAGAACTGTCACGAGAGAACATTAATAAAAATGACGCTTTATGTAGTCGGAAAATTATAATAACTATATAATAATATTTTATAATAATTAGATATACTTTTAGACTTGAAGCGGAAGAATAAAGAGAATCTCTAGAATGATATATTGTATTAGAATTTAAGATAGACATTGTACAAGCTTAACAGTATTTAATTCTGGAAGAAATATAAGTTCTGTAAAAGCCTCGAGGTGTTTGATTTCTTTACAGTATATATTTCCATATAAAATATAAAAACTGCAAAGCCGTTAACTAGATATACGATCGAGTATCACTGAAATCTTATTAAGTCATGAATAGAAAAATTATTCTTTGACCTAGTTCTTAGTAATTTACTTTAATATTAAATTTTCAAATTGATACTAGAAAGAATTAAGTATTTTATATTTTAATTTCTTCGCCCTGGTATCTTCTCCGGAAAATGGGGACCGGAAGCGTCTTAATGGGAAGAGAGTTTTTTGAGTATCTAGAACTAGGTTCCCAAGTTTCCTCTGCATACCCAGCTGTTTGAGGGATGTGGCTTAAAATTACAATACGTAACATATTTTTCGTTTTGTGTTAAAATATTGCGGTATTGGCTTTAGCGGGTCAAGGTGAAGTAAGAACGTTGTCATTTCTTACTTTTAGCTCTCAAAAATAAAAGTAAAATTTAAATTTCAACGATAGTATAGCCTACTTTTCCGTGAATAACTGTTAGTAGTTTTAAATAAGAATATTCCCACGTGAAAAATTTGAACTAGAGCAGTGAGTCCCTACAGCGACGATTTACAGTTTTCGTCTCTAAATTAAAAAAAATAAAATTCAAGTAATTTTGTGATATGGCAGAGTTGTAAATTTAAACTTACAAGCATTAAAAATATATTGCAGCAATTCAGAATATTACTTACTAACTTGGGTCGCAATTGCCCCGTTGGAGTTTCCAGCGTAATTGGCGGGTGGTACACATAGTCGATGAGTTTATAATAGAACTAACTGAGAACTCAGCTTTCTAACTTAGAACGCTATCTAATAGTTTTTAAATATTGATTTTAATTTATTTTTGAATATACATTAGGGATCATTTCCAGCGTTTCACAGCATGGATTCCTACGTAAGCTATAACCGTTTACATTAGTCGATAGGGTCCGCTGCGGGTTACGGGAGATTACCAATTAGTGAATCTCAGGCCACGTACAGGGACTACCTGCATGCCGTATATGGATCTCGTCGGGTCTCAACGAGTGCTGAGTTAAAGATCAATGAAAACGAGCTTTTACTGATAAGATTATATTACTAATAGTGAAGCCTGAAGGTAAATGCTTAAATTTGATCCCCACTCAGTGAAATTAATTATTTTCATACCCAGAGCGGGCATGACAAAGTGCGGTGATGAGTTTCGACACTCAAATTGCAATATCTCGGATTTGGGCAACACTGAGGAACCTGTTGTTCAATGGCACTCTTTCTCACTTAAAGCTATCTCTATCTTCCTCTTCATGCGGAGAAAATTTTATTTTCAATTTTTAATACGTACCTTGATTTATACTTTTACCTATATTTTAATAAAAATACAAAACAACAACAAACATTTTGTAAAATATGAAAATAAAGTTATATTTTACAAAGATTTCTATTTTCTGCACAAGATATGGACGATTGTTGACGATAAGCGGTGTAAACATGTGTTAGTATACTTATGTAAGTAAATAATAAATACTGTTAGCGAACTCGTGTAAAAGAGGGTAGATGTAGATGAAAAAGATGATAAAAACAGTGAATTGTGTCAATCGGGGATAGTTGCTATGTGAGTAAACATATAGATATGTGTTTTTATCGTGTTTTTTTAAAAAAAAAACATTAACCGATTCCGATTTCTATCAATACATTTATTTCACCGCTAAGGCATGACACAGAAAAGTAGAGGGTTCGAACCCATAACCTGTCGCGGTTACAGACAGTCACACGCTTGTGTCGCTGCGCCACGAATGGCCTCGTACATTCGTAAATTGCTAAATACTATATAAATAACACTTTTAATTAAAAAATATATTATCTTATATAATTCCTCGTCTACTATTATTTATGTATATATATGTATATTATTAAGTCAATGTAAAAATCAGCCCCTCGTGAGCGATGCTGAGAAAAAAGCAACGAAGCGTTAGTAGCTTTTGCCGTCATTAAAAAGTTGGCTGAGTGTTAAAAGCGACTACTTGGAGTTATGTTTTAATGTAGAACTTAATATTTCATTAATCCTAATAATTTGATATGATACCTAAGTTTTATAATATATATTTGTGGCTAGATGTGACGCAGGGGCACAAGCGTGTGACAGTAACCGCGACAGGTTGTGGGTTCTATTCTCACTTGAGATAAAGCAATAGTTGAGTTTCGCCACTTAACACGCAATGCCTCTAGATTTCGACGGAAGGTGTCGAGCGGAGTGTCTTAAATAAATTAAATCTATATATATATATATATATATATATATATATATATATATATATATATATATATACAGTGTTGTTTGTACATATCTACTTATATAAGATGCTTAATGAAAAGCTTTGACCTTTTAAAGACTATTATATGCTCTGAATCTGGTTTTGATATGAATGGCATAGAACTTTTTAAGAACAGAATAATATACTTGATTTTTGTTGTCGCTGTATTACATGGTGATATATTATAGAAATACAAATAGAAACTTAAGTTCTTTTTTATTTAAATAGTAGAATGACCGACTAACAATGGTGACACTGTCATTATGACTGATGTCAATCGCATATGAAATCTATGGTCTGCTTGACTACTGATCAGACATATATCTTAAAAATACTCAATATAGCATAAAAGCAGGATTGGCAGAGGGAACCTAATGTATATGTATATTCTATTCATCATTTTCATTCTGTGTTGAGTGGTGGAACTAAACGAGGGACTTTTTCTCGATACCAGAGCGAAGAAAATAAAAATATTAAATATTCATGCACACGCTTGTGCGCCTAAGCCTAACAAAATAAGTTTTTGTTATTTTGAAAATACCTTAAAACTGGAATAGTAGTAAATTAAATGATTAGACTGTAATTTAAAGTCATATCAGCGATATAAATTTTCTGATACTGTTAATTTTTTACTCATTCTTTAATTTTCTAGAAACTTAATCATATCAAATAATAATAAAACATAAATGGTTAAACCTTCCTTATCTAAGTAAGATTAATGACGTGTCGCGGGGATTTACTGTTAACCTTCTAAAACATAAACAGGACGGAAGAACCTTATAAAAACATATAAAGCTGCTAAATTAAGTCGGTGTGTATGCGGTAAGCACATTAATGTAACGTCTCGTACATTTAATATAACTAGTTCACATTATGTTTGCGAAGTATTCATTTTCTTCATAAATATATTTTCATTTTCTATTTATTTTTATATTTTTGCACCTCAAAACGACAAAGAGAGTCTTTGGTTGTTCATTATTATACATAAATTGGTATTACTACTACCAACTATATATATTTTTTAAATTTAAACAGTAAAACACTTTATATTAATATTTGAATTTTAAAAACCGATTCATATAAAGAGCCACAAATCAAAACAAATGATATTCTCGTGAAGAAAGTTTCACAGCATACAAAAACCTGCGAAACCCATTGTATAGAAATGCTAGACATCGTTACATTCATAATTTTATTCAGGACTTCTCTCAAACTCAAGTTTGAAGTTTCTTAGAGTTTTGCGTAGGTAAATTCCAAATTTGAAGAAGACAACGGCAACAGTAACAATAATAAAATTTCAATACTCCTCGCACCATTGATATTAAATTTACTTAAAAAGCATAATTATTATTTGTAATTATGGAATACATATCTTGTACATTTTATGATCCTTAATTTTATACATTTCATAATGGAAATACAAAATTCGTGGCCACAAAGACAATCTTACCCTAAATCTTAGGGTAGGTTTAACAAATTTATGAGTAAATTAGTTAAATTGCGCTAATTTTAGCCAGCAAGCTGTCTTCCTGACGAGAACTTTACCTCTTTTTCTTATCTTTTTTCCGTTTAATATTTCATATTTGTGTGTCTATAATTATATATACTACAATGTAAAAGAAGGGATTTCCCTTTATACATATGAATTTTATGGATATTTTTCTTTTATCGCACTTTAGAATAAAGTTCAATATAAATTTTCGTATCAAGGTATTTTTTTAATTTCACGTCTTATCCTTAACGGAGAACCCAAAGAGAACGGTGCGTCGAACACTACTGTGGAGTTCACGGATACGGCGTTGGATTGGACCCGACAACCGACGTGTCAGGAACGGCGAGAAGAGGAGGGTAGAGCAAATACTTCAGCAATTTATCTATCTATTCTATTGAAAAGTGAAAAAGAAGTTAGTGTAGCATTTACAACTAGCCTTGCAGTAGCTTTAGATAAGTTTAGCTAACAAATTATACACATTGTCACCGAATGTGCACTTAAGGAAATGTCATTCATATGCATACAGTCTCACAGCACTATAAACCTGATGTAATGCATGCACATGTACGTACTAGGAGAAGCGTGTAACCTAAATAATAAACAGTAGTTATTAATGTTAATATTTTATATTAAGAAAGCAAAAACGTAGTTGAAACTTCGATTAGGAAATTAAAATTAATAACGCAATTTAAATTTCCAGAAATCGGCAAAAAGTGAGGATCGAAAGTGTTTTAATGGAAAAGGAGTGTGTGTTAACACACCTCGTGTTAACGAGGTTCCCAGGTTCCCTCTGCCTACCCTGCTATGTGCGGAATACAGACAACCGTGAAACTAAAAACAATTTTTACGATTATTGAAGCAAAACCTAGTTACCTCCATTTATAAGATATATAGATTAATGAATACAGATAATTTAAACTATAAACAGGTTGTTAGCGATCAAACAAACGAAACGCTTTACAGCATTCAATGTTTAGATTAACATGCTGAGTGCGTGATTACTTTGTTAATTAATAGTGATACGTGAGTTGTAACACTGTTTATTCTATTTTACTGTAATTACTGAAACGGCATCCGTAATTGAAATTTGGCTAAGCTTATTTACATAAAATGCTGTCTAATATATATGGAGTTTTGTGTTTTAGTGAATAGTTTCACAATTAACTCAAAGACGAATTTAAAAACTCAGTTAAATGTAAGTAATGTATTATATTAGATATAGTTTTCAAATCTTTTAAGTTAATTGTAAGATATTATTCATGATTCAATTAAAAAGAGGCAGAAAATGCACGTAAAATTTATAACTATATAAATCTTACACAAATCAAAACGTTAAAAACGTTAAACGGAGGATGAACGGAGGACGGAAGCTTAAATATAGGGTCACTATAGTATCTTTTCGGTACTTCCGTAAAACTAATGTGTAACTTGTAAATAATTCGTTTCTAATATATATAATAATTCTTTTATCAAAATGAAATGAGAAAAGAAATGTTAGACTCAGGCGTTACCCAGCAGGCTAAAAATTGACTTTATATATTTAAACACTCCATTCTTCATGTTCTCTCGAATTCGATACATTGCGTGTTGAGTGGCGGCATTCAATGCCGCGCTTTGTCTACCAGAGCGGAGAAATGAAAATAATTCATTCCTTTAGTGGGGAATCTAAAACCATCTCTCCTAAACAGTCGATTCGACGTGAGTCGAGATTCGTGTTGAGTGGTGGAAGTCAACACCGCGCTTTGACTAGGCTCAGGTGGCGATTGCACCCATAACCAGTTGCGTTTACAGTCACACACTTGCCCCTGCGCCACGTCTGGCCTCGTAGCAATAATATAATATAGCAATTAAAGAATTTTATAAAATAATGAAATATAATTACTTTTCAGAGAATTGGTCACGTAACAGACTTCGCTTCGTATTATTTAATTCGAGAGCACTTCAAGTTTTGTTTGCGCACCTCTAGTGCCAAATGCGAGGACCAAATCCTCTACGGATGACCAAGACAACTCTAGTTGTAGTTGGCTAGTGGGTACATAGTATATAGTGGTTAGTCGATTTTAAATGATCTTAGTTATTTTAATTATGCAATTAACGCAATAAAATAGTTACAAAGTCTTTGATTGTATATAAACTGAATTCTTCGCTCATTATTGAATAAATAAACAAATAATCTAATATCTTAACAATTATCAAAATGCTTTTCTGAATCTAAGAAAAAAAATGTTTTAATAAATTTATAAAAAAAATTGTACGTAGCGGGAATCCAAATTTAGTTTTGAACATTTATGGAAAATTGCACTGCCCCTAATCCGTTCCCTACTTACTCTAACTTTCGTATGAAATACATATATTTTAGTCAATATGAATATACATATAGGTACGTACATATGTACACATAATAAGATTCAGCGCGACTCCAATGCGGTTAGGGACAGTTTGTTCACAACTTTTGTTTATCTGCTAAATGAGGTTAGTTCAAATTTAACAAATGCGGCTTACTTGTAAAATTTTATACATTAAAATTGTATATAGCATTATATATATATTAAAAAATAATTTAATTTAAAATATTTTTTCCTATTTATAAACAACTAGCTCATACCTAAGGCTGGGCCCCCGTGGTCACCTAGAAATATTTGAAGAGTTTTGAATGGCACGAGATGACATTTAAAGTGCCGGAGGTAACTTAAACCGCAGGTTAAACTACATAGAAGCAAATAATATCATGTAATACAACTTCATTCTGTATCCCGTACATAGCAGAGTAGGCAAAGGGAACCTAGTGTTAAGACACTGCGTTACCCACTTTCCGCCGAATTTTTCGAGTGGCGGAGCTCAACACCGGGCTTTTGCTTTGGTATCAGAGCGTAAAAATTAAAATATTAATAAATAAATAAATTCAATGTATTAATAATAATAATATACATGTAATTACTGCACTTGAAATAATATGAAATTGACATAAAGACAAACACAAACACTTAACTACTGGTTAGTGTCGCTGAGATTAGCTTATTCAAACAAACTATCCAGTCTTAAAATATTCATAAAAAAACATAAATAAAGAATAATCTAAAAGTGAACAGTTAAAAAATATATTAATTATTTATAGTTGATGTTTTTCTATTTATTTTGCCTAAGCTAATGTAAGTAATCAAACTTTTAGGTTGTCTTACAAAGTATCTTTGGCATGTCCGTCGAGTCTCGTCTGAGAACGATTAAAGAGCCTTCTCTTACATTGTGTTAGTTTTCACTAAAGGCATTAGTGCGTGACTCGATAGCAAATTATATTTTGATAGGATTATCAAACTTAAACTTTCGAAGAAGCCGACGTGCCATGAAATTGTTCCCTTAACTCTTAATTGGTTCCGAGAGATTAGTACAGATAGTAGATACTTCGTTACTAAGGTCTGCAAGATGGGGACTAAAAGGAGGGATATTAAAAGATTAAATAACTGTAGGTATATAAGGTAGGTAACCACACTAGGACAACAATATTAAAAAACGTATACTATAAAAATATACTAGAAGAATATACCTTTAAATGTACTAAAAATATACATGTCCTTTTACGTCAATATGGAATAAATAAAAGTAAAATATAAACAGAAAATTCAGTAATTTTAGTGGTTATTAATTTAGTTATGTAAGTAAAAAAATTTCTTGTCATTTATGTATATTATATATTGAGCTGAAAAAAAATTGTAATATTTAAATGGTATAGAGTTTTATTAAGAAAATTGAAAATATAATAAATAACAACATCTCATGATGAAACCCTATAGGAAATTATATTTCATTTTCAATTTCACGCTATATTCCGCGTAGAGCAGAGTAGTAACACAATATGAAAATAATTGATTCCCCCGAGTGAGAATCGAACTCACAACTGTTATGTTTATATAACTGTTAGTTAGACCCGGTGAAACAGCACCATGATAGGTTACTTAACTTAATTTTTGTCAAAACTACACTAGCATATTAAGTTTCAGTATGAGTTAATTAATTGTTTTACAAACAAAATCGAATAAGTCTCAGTTCTAGTTCAGTTGAAAAATATTTGGAAGCATCCCAATAACCTTCTATTAGCACTGGCTGCCTATCGCTTGTTTACTAACAAATTGTACAAAACTGAATTGTAAAAGCTTATTTTTTACCATCGATGTTACATTTTCAAGAATATTGTTTTTTTTGAATTGGCTGCTGAATATTGTTTTTTTTTAATTGCTGTCATGCTTTAATAATCAAATAATTGGACACATTTATATTTATTTAAAAGCGGATAGCAGTTGTAAAAACACTATGTTCTCAATTTTTCGCCCGAATTTAAGATACTGTGTTGAGAGGCGTAAATTAACTTTGTGTTACCGTTTTTGTATTATTGCGCCAGAAAGAAAGTGGGGAACAGAGTGTCTCGACTCTAGGAGCCCTCTGCCTCAGCGTAAAGCTGTTGTGATTTCATTATTATTTCAAAATTTCCTTGTTTATCCGAATATTTATCACTTTGTATTTTAATGTAAATACAACCAAAACAAGATCAAGCTATATAAAAATAAATTGAGTGATGATGAGATGAGGTGGCTTGCTGCTTAATAAAAACCACTTCTTCGTTTCAATTACGCTTCTCGTTTTTAGATTGTATTATATTTTTTTATTTACTTCAATGATGGGTAAATCAGCTTCACGCTGTATCCCGCACACAACAGGATAGGCAGAGGGAACCTAGTGTTAAGACAATCCTTTCCCCATTTTCCGCCGAATTGTGGAGGAGCCAAAATGCCAAAATGTGATTGTAAACGCGAAAGGTTGTGGGTCTGATTCCCACTGGAGGAAATTCAATATTTAATATGTTAATTTCTTCGCTCTGGTGTTCAGACACAGCGCGGCGTTGAGTTGCGCAACTCAGCACGCAATGCCTCCGGAATTCGACGGAAAATAGAAAATGGATGGTCTTGACACTAGGTTCCATCTGTCTACCCTGCTGTATGTGCGTAAAGTTTACGTTCACCTTGCGTCTGAAATCACATCTCATGTAATGAGCTCACATTGTATTTCTTGAACATCACAAGCGTATGTCGTTCGTACTGTAAATAATTTTTAAGATCTATGAGATGTAACCTATCTTGTCAAAAAATATATAAATTGTGCTATTCACAATTTAAGAAATTTATAAAATACATTATTTTCGGAAGGTTTTTACCATAAAACGATTTATTCATAAAATTTACATATTAGTTTACAAAATCACTTATGTTTTCGTAGAATATCTACGAAAAAACTATATACATTTTTAATTTTTATTACGACGTAGTGTGTTTTATTGGCAGTATTGTCATTCAACCTTAACACTCACGTCACGTCAAGCCAAATAAATTGCAAGAATTTTCTCAATGGCTTCACTCGTTTATCTTCCTTAAGAGTCAACTAATCTGCAACGAACTTTAGAGTTCGAGACCGTCTGACTGTAATCGCGACAGTTGTAGGTTCGCTTCCGAATCGGAAATGATTTATTTAAATTTTTCCGCTCTGATAATAAGACATCGTGAGGCGTTGTGCGGTGGGTGCTGTAAGAATATTGAATGCCTACAAATATTGAAAGACATGTAGTAAAGGTTCTGTACCAATCTTAGAATTGTAGGTAAACGAGAAATACAATTTATAAAAATTTAATTGATTTGATGAATTTGCAATAGGTTTTTTCTGTAATATTCTATATCCTTTTTCGTTTTTTTTTGTTTGTACTGCAAGTTCTAACTTCTAGAAAAAAAATATAATTATAGTTCTACAGGAAATACTCCATAGATTTTGATTACGTGCTAATTTCATACAAAATATAGCAAAAACGTTGCAAAAAAGCTTGTATCTTTTGATTGCATTGACAGAACAGCTTTCTGTGTTTTAAGGGACCGTAAATCTAAATCATTTTTTCTTGAGCTTCACGCTGTATCCCGCACACAGCAGTGTAGGCAGAGGGAACATAGTGTTAAGACACTCTGTTGCCCACTTTCCACCGAGTAAACCTAAATGTTTGATATTAATCTCTTGATACCTCTACGCAATCTGTAGTTGTACTACCACAAATGGACTAGCCAGACAAGTAACAAAGTGATCCTATAAAGGTTCCTTTTTTTGTCTTTTGAGGTACTAAACTTTTGTCGAAACACTTTTTAAATTGACATTCCATGGTGTACTGTTTTTTTACAAAGAACTTTCTTGCTTTTTGCTCTATGTTTTTGTTACACAGTAAATAAATATAAAGTTATTTAATTGTACTTTTGTTAATATTTTCCTTTTTTCGTACTGGTGACCTGAATAGTTAGTACTATATAGTGCTACACTTCACTTCCTTTATTCGTTTCTTTTCTTTCTGGCATGACTCGGTACAGGCATAAAAAATATAATTAATTTGAGGCCAGTCGTGGCGCAGCGGCACGAGGTGTGACTGTAAAACCGACTGGTTTTGGGTTCGATCCCCACTCGAGGAGATGAAATATTTACTTAAATTTATGTTTCAATTTCTTCGCTCTGGTGTCGAGGTTGAGCGCGGCGTTGAGTTCTGCCACTCAACACGCCATGCCTCCAGAATTCGGCAGAAAGTGGGTAATGGAGTGTCTTAACACTAGGTTCCCTCTGCCTACCCTGCTGTGTGCGGGATACAGCGTGAAGCTGATATAAAAAAAGTAGTTAAAAGAAATATTTCTCGTTATTCTGGTCTTAGCTATAGTAAAATAGCTATAGTATTGTCATTGGACATGTGTGCAAATGTCATTAGGTAACATCGATGCAGATAAATTAATGAAAGCGCATAAAAAAATACTTTTGAAATATACCTGTCATTGAAATGTTCTTAAATCTATTTGAAATTCTGAAACTTCGTCCTTTTATCATAGCCATGGAAACAATAAAACTGAATTTATGAAGCCTATTTTTCACTGTGTGATATACGAGCTATCTGTATTTATATGGCCATATTTTTGATATATAGCAAAAACGGGATTTTAAAAGGATACAGTGCAGTACGAAAATAATATAAAAGAACTATCGATAATTTGTAATCACAACAATCACCACAGAAGAAATGACTTGACAATAACAGAAAACTTGATACATTTTATAAGTTATAACATTATATAGTATTATATTATAATTTTTAGTTTCACGCTGTATCCTCCATATAAGAGGATGACATATGAAACCTAATGTTATTTTTTTTTCCCACTTTTCATTAAATTTTGAGACATTTCTTGTTGAGAGAAATTTAACGCCGCGTTTTGTTACCAGACAGAGAAATGAAAATAATTCATTTACCAGAACGGGAATCGAACCCAAAAAGCGGTCAAGGGGATTCCGTACTAATTTTAGGATTATAGATCAACGATAAGTTTAACTTATAAAAGTTGACAAACAGCAGTTTACGGGCGTATACATTCATTTTATATGAAATGAAATACACGTATAAGTTTTCAATAGTTTGTATCCGTAATATAAATTTCTCTTTTTCGGATTATATCCTTTATTGCAGGTTCTGATTTCGTGCCTAATTTCATAATTAGAGGTCCATGGGTAGTATTTTATAGGTTTTGATTACGCCGCGAACATCATACAAGTTGCAGCAAAAACATTGCATAAGCGATCGATCTAGATCAGTGGTTCCCAACCGGTGGTCCGCGGACCACCAGTGGTCCGCAGAAGCCTAAAAGTGGTCCGCGAACAATTTTAATTTTATGACTGGGGATGGTGAGGCGAAGGTTCTGTTTAATTATCACAGTTAATTTTTAATATACCTACATGCATAGTGGTCCCTGCTACCAAGAATGATATAAAAGTGGTCCTTGATCAAGAAAAGGTTGGGAACCCCTGATCTAGATAAACAGACAGACGAATAACAATTTAATATAGGAGTTCTATTTTTTGATATACGGATCCCTAAAAATAACTTTTTAAAATAAATAATAAAAATATAGATTCAGTATGTGATGTGTAGTGATGGTTTAAGATCCAATTGTCAGAAAAATAATACAATACTTTTGGTCGAAAAGAGTACAGCTTTCATTTCTTTGTTACATTCAAAACACAATATCTAATAATTGGTGAAAATTGGAGAACTGCACGTCCTAATGGTAGTTTCTGTTTGCTTACTAATATGCGTGATGTGCAAGACAAGGGGCGTATTTTTTTGTTTCACCCTTTAGCCCGCATATAGCAATGTAGACAGGGCACTTGAAAATATTAAATATTTATTTTCCGGGTGGGAATGAAACTTTGAACTTTAAAATTAAAAAAAGGAAATAAATGTAGAAAGTATAATATCAACTTCACGTTATTTCTCACATATTATTAGTAATTAGTTTGTCTTACAGAAGAAAATATTAAATTACAATACTGTAACATTTATCTATTTAAAATAATTATTTTTAGATGTTTATACTTGAAATATATAGATTTTGTCAGTCAAAGTGTGGCATATATATGTATGTAGGTATTTGATTGAAAGATTCTCATCATTTAATTGACTTTGATGTCAAACAACAGCTCTATTAGATAGCACTGTTCGAGTATACGTAACATGATATTATACATTAATTGGCGGAATTCATCCCCCCCCTCATTACTCGCCTTGTCACTCAGACAAGCTTTGGTGTTGTTGGTAGACGGTAATTGAATATTGTTATTATATTTTGTCAATATATATGTAGAAGAGGTCGTCCTGGCGCAGGGGCATAAGTGTGTGACTGTTGACGTAACGGTTGTGGGTTTGATTCCCGGTCAGGGAATTAAATTTGTCACTCAACACGCAATGCTTCAAGAATTCGGTGAAAAGTGAAGAAGGGAAGTGTTTTCATTTCCTCGCTCTAGTTTAAAAAGCACGGTGTTCAGATCAGCCACTCAACACGTAATATTGGGCAGAAATAGAAAGATTACTGTTGGTAACACTAAACTCAGTCTGCTTAGCCTGCTTTGCGATATTATTATGATTTATGTTAAAAAAGCACTTCAAGCTTTTTCGCTGCGCTTTGTCTTGTTGCTAGAGCGAGGAAATGAAAATAGTTCATTCCATCGAGTGGGAATCAAACCTGCATTTTATGATCCGAATCTTCTTCTTCTAAATGGCATTATTCCGACATTTCCAGGGTCTACCTACTCAATTTACTTTATTTTGTACATTTTTCGACGTCCTTGATGTCCATTTTACATGTCCACATTACAATTTTTATGTCCGGCATAATGACGTCTCATATCGTCATCTTAAGCGTCCGGGGGAGCTAATTTCAGGGAAAGACATAGCAAGACACTTCCACTTGCACTTTCCTACAAAGATCCTAGACCAGCGCGCCACGTGGCCATGCCATATCAGGTGAGCCTCTTGGAGATACCACCCAGTTGTCCACCACGTCACAAACTCCAAGACCTCAAACTCAAATAAATGTCAGTCAGATCTGACCGCGTTACATGTAATTCCGTGACGCGAGCCAATATGTAAGCTATTTTGAGTAAATATAGAAATCATGATAAAGTACATTTTAGATAGAATTATACATATCATTTGGATAAATATAAAATTGGCAGGTTTTATCATTCCTCTCTCTGGGAATCGAACCTATAATATCACATTTACAGTTTCAGCTGTCCTTCTACGCCAAGACTATCTTGGTAAACGTGTAAAAACAAATAATTTTACCTTTGTGATAAAACCGGTCGTTTTATTGTACAAGTTATTTCAGGGTTCGACCGTCGTATTTCCGCATAGCTTTGTATTTCACTAGAATATACCCGAAATAATAAATGTCACAAAAGAAGTGTTTCTAATATTGAAATTGCTATACACTTTTTCCTTTGTGGCATTATGTACTAGCGACCTGATCGCGGCATTGCCTTGAATTACACGATTATTTATTTAATAAAGAGATCGTATATAAAATCAAGAAAGTTTTCGCGTTTTTTATTACGGGTAGATATACAGGATCACAATGTGAAGTTAAAAAAAACTAAGAATATGTAAATTAACATTTTTCTTTTAAGTGCTACTAAAACGTATATTACTATTAGTATTTTTTTAAGATTCACGCTGTATCCCGCAGCTGGATAGACATAGGGACACTAGTATTAAGTCACTCCGTTTCTTACTTTCCGCCGAACTTTCAAGGCAATGCATGTTTAGTGGCGGAACTCAACGCCGCAATTTGTATATTCTAGGCATATGATATCTAATTACTGTACAATTTCTGAAATTGACTGGTATACAGAGTTTTTTTGTCATCATCATTTTAAATAAAACCTCAGTTTCAATTTTTCAAAAATGAAAAAGTGATTTTTTCAAACAAAATTAATAAATTTATCGTTTTATAACAAATAGCCATTTGTCAAGAATGACACACAGACATAACACACGGCTCATTCAAGAAATCGAGTCGCAGGTAATTAATGGTGGCGATGTGGAATTGTGTTAAATAGAACGAGAAATATCTCTTTCTCGTTCTAGTACGTTTATTGAGAATGAAAAGTGGCAGATCGGCAACGCGTAGTAGTATTAGGTTTTTACGTTATTGGTATCTATTCGTAGCTGCGTCACGCGAAATATAGTGTGGATAAACATCGTGAAATGAAAAAAAAAACCTATGTCTAAACTGTTGAATTATCTTGATTTTTTTTTTTTAGGTATGGGTATGAAATATTTTACCCTATATGCTGCTCCGGTAAAAGGAGCGCAGATGCTTCCACCCTGTATAAGTTTAACAATGCGCCTACTATCAATAAATAATATCCATCATCATGATTTTCCTTCATTATCGTAAAAAAAATTTAATCTAAGAAAAAGGCCTACCATTTCAAAAAAAAAAAAACGTTGTGAAACTTTATATTATCATCAACAAAGTTCTGATCAACGTGACCTATAAATTTAACGAAACACGGTTCTGCTCGCAAAATTATGATAGTCAATTACTTTTATACGGGCACGCGGAAAGTACATATTTTCATTTAAATTAAAAATTGTAACAAATGATTTTTCATTATGTTATAAGTTTGCTTAGGAAAGTTTTCTTTTTATTTTAACGTCCTCGAAACCTACTAAAATTTAGTTTGGTTAATTCAATAGCAGTCAATTCTAGTTGAATGCGCTATTAAGTGCGAACATGTACACAGAGCAAGCAGGATAATAAAGAAAATAATAGTTAAAATTAATAAAAATAAATCAGCTTTACGTTGTATCCCGCACACAGCAAGGTAGGCAGAGGGAACCTAGTGTAAGACACTCCGTTTCTCACTTTCTGCCGAATTCTGGAGGCATTGCGTGTTAAGTGGCAGAGCTCAACGCCGCGCTTTGCCTCGACACCAGAGCGAAGAAATGTAAATATAAATTTAAGTAAATATTTCATCTCTTCGAGTGGGGATCGAACCCACAACTAGGTTTTACAGTCACACTTTGTGCCGCTGCGCCACGACTGGTCTCGCCTCTATAATTAATATAAATAAATTTATTCAATATCATCAGATGACATAGTAATACGTTTAATTACAAGGAAGGAAGAGCAAATGTATTGAATAACAATGATACGGGCCACCGACACGCCACGGTCCTATCGTTTTCATAATAACAACCACTCGATATTGTGCCGAAAACCATTCATATGTATTTTTCTATTATTCATGGCCATGTGGCCTTCAGAAGGTATATTGGTAGGTCCTCATATTATAATAGAAGTAATATGCGGAAGATATGTTATTCTTATGTAGGTCCTTTCAATTGAAATAGCATTGACTCTTTTGTAGTATAAATTGGGATATCTTAAATTAAAATTAAAATTAAATTTTGTTTGATACCAATTGCAACATTATATGAATTCAATCTAATTAATAATGAAAAACGTTTATAATATTTCGTTAGTATATGTGATTAGTTTTAAACACATTATTGATACATAAAATACAACGGTATTTAAAATTGTAAATTATAAAGAATTTAGTAAAATCTTCATTTCATAATTTCACGCTCTATCCTGTATATAGCCGGATAGGCAGGGTAAGGAACTGAGTGTTGAGACTCCGCTCTACATCAAATTATCAACACATTGCGTGACCTTATGTTAGTTTTAGTAGCTACTTTTATTTTGTAACAAAATGTATATCTTTATTATATAGTAATAATATATACATTTTGTTGTAGTTTTTTAGTACTATTGCAATAAAAACAAAATTAATAATACATTAACTTTATATTTGTATGCAGTAATCAAAAAGGTTTGAACTAACTTACCATTAACCATATAATAATATTTCTTTTCAAATTTTATTTGCATATCAACAAATGAAAATCAAATATTTCAGGAAATTATATTGTAACTTTTATTTAAAACCTATCAGCTTCACGCTGTAACCCGCACACAGCAGGATAGGCAGAGAGAACCTAGTGTTAAGACACTCCGTTTACCACTTTCCGCCAAGTTCCGGAAGCATTGCGTGTTGAGTGGCGAAACTCAACGCCGCCCTTTGCCTCGACACCAGAACGAAGACATGAAAAAATTAATCTATACTTAAAATAAATCTGTAGAAAAGTCGTTTCTGTACATTGAAAATATTTAAAAAAAAATTAGCCAGCGTGTTAAAGGATAATTAACAGAATCCATTTCCAACATTTTTGGAATATTTGTCTGTTTGTCTGTTTGTTTGTTTGTCTGTTTGTCAGTTTGTCTGTTTATCTGTTTGTCTGTTTGTCTGTTTGTCTGTTTATGTGAACACGTATCACGTAAAAAGTACACAATAAATTTAAGCAACTTTTATACATAAAAATTACAATTAAATCAAGGTAGGTTTTAGTGTTTATTTCATTGTAATCGCTTCACTCTATCAAACGATATAAGTATTTAAGTTTTCAAGAAGTTAATATTTGAGATAGTAAAAATCGATGCAAGTAACGCTATCTATTGACAAAAATAGTAGGTACTAACGAATCTTGATACTCTCTTTCATACACGTCATGCTATCACTAATTGCGATAGATCTTAAATAGATGGCGCTGTGCATAAAAGAAAATATAGTTTGGAAAGGTTACCGCTACACTCTATCAAAAAATAATGTACTTAAAGTTTTAAAGATATTTGAAAAAAAAAAAGAAATTATTAAGAAATAAATTACTATATTGTTGAGTTATTATCTGCTTAACGTTAATTACTTCGTGTAAGTGTAATCTATACTTATAATAAATTTAACATAAACATAGTAGCATTTTTCTAACAATGTTCGAATGGTTACGGTTCAATTGTAAGTCTAAAAGAATGACTTTAGAAACGTCTTATTTATTTGACTGTTGATAAATTTACTATCAAAGGGAAACCGCCGCATACGCCTCATTCCGAAATCGAGCCGTAGGTTTTGGCGGCAAAGTTCAAAGTTATAAAATCTAAAGGTTTTAATAGTATTTTTTTAGTAGTATGTGTTTACGTTATTGGTATCAAAGCGTAACTGCCTCACACGAAATATAGATATGATTAAACATCGTGAAATGAAAAAAAACCTACGTCTACACTGTTGCTTAAATTCTTTAGGTATGGAATTAAAATATTTTACCTATATGCTATTTCCGTAAAAGGAGCGCTGACGCTTCTCTTCTGTTCTTTGTTAAAGAGTTGTAGAAAAGTTAAGTGTGGGTCCGATCCCTACTTGGAGGATTGAATTATAATTTAATAATATTTTCATTTCGTTTAATAATATTTTAGTTTCGCACATCAGCCACACATTATACGCAATATCTTAATACTTAACATAATCTCATAATCTTACGCATAATCTTTACCCTGCTAAAGGCGGGATAAAGCGTGGATCTGGTTTTAACTTTGTGTGAACCGATTAAAATAAAGTCCAATACAGTTGAGGCCAGTCGTGGCACAGCGGCACGAAGTGTGACTATAAAACCGACTGGTTGTGGGTCCGATCCCCATTCGAGGAGATGAAATATTTACTTAAATTTATATTTCCATTTCTTCGCTCTGGTGTCGAGCGAACGAGAACACGAAAGAACGAGAACACGCAATGCCTCCAGAATTCGGCAGAAAGTGGGGAACGGAGTGTCTTAATACTAGGGTTCCTCTGCCTAACCTGCTGTGTGAGGAATACAGCGTGAAGCTGATTAAAATAAAACTAATATTAAATATTTAAGGGCAGATTGCCAAAATGCAAACAAAAAAGGATTTAAATCGGTTAAGCCGTTTCTGAGATTATCGTGAACAAATTCACAGACAAACAGACAAACTGACCAAGTTCTATTATAATGTTAATTGTAATATCTGCCATGTACAGACACCGATGAGTTAGGATTTTATTGTAAGTATCGATAAGTTGTGTTTTTATTTCAAAAATTCAATTGAAGATTCACATGGGTACGAAAATGCGACCTAAAGTTTTAATATGAGAAATTTCTCATTAAAAATCTTCATTGCGTTGCAAACATACATTATATACATAGGTATATCAAAACACGAACATAATTCAGTGTGTTAATTAAATAATTTTGTGGTTTAAGCGGGCGAAGCCGCGAGCGGGTCGCTAGTGTTAAATATTTCATTTACTTAAGTGGGGATCGAACCCACAACCAGTCGATTTTCAGTCACACTTTGCGCTTCTGCGCCACCACTGGCCTCTATTTAAAACCTATTTAAACCTTATAAATATTAAAAACAATTATTTGAAATTACCTACCTAAGTAAACTTCGGTTTCAGTTATAGGAATTTTCAATGTGTCGTTCGTATCAACCTTGACTCCCGCTTGACCCTTTTTCGCGGACAGGGATAACTGGGGAACAAACCAGACCGCCATTTGAATTGTAAATGTTATTATTTCCAAACTCTCGCCGAAATGCTTGTCTTTCCTGTCTTGTAGGATCGAGGGCTACTAAATAATTCCAAAGATTTTCCCGAACAAACTTCTTTGGGATTCTATTGAGTTTTTAACAAATCTTGACTAGCCTGTACAACTTGAAACACAAATAAAAGTACCTATAGAAACTTGTCGTTTCAAAGGGCTCTCTTATTGTTCTGTCTTGACGAAGTGCATATTTAACTTCACCATTGAACATGCAGTCTCTAAAATAGACACGGAATAGATGGTGTTATTCCTGTGATAGAACATCTATCACCAACTTAAATGAAATGTTTTATATGTAATGAATTTGTCGTTTTTTTCCTACCCTTTGATATTTTTAAAGTACTTATGAAGTTTCTGAACTGATTGTCATAATATTATTAACTAAATTAGGCGCTATAGTTATTAGATAAAGTGGTATATTTCAGGTCATGCTGAAAATAAGTATATATTTTATTTTAACTTAGATAAATTAAATTAAATTAAAATTTAATCAGCTTCACGCTGTATCCCGCACACAGCAAGTAGTGTTAAAACACTGCGTTCCCCACTTTCCGCTGAGTTCTGGAGGCATTGCGCGTTGAGTAGCGGAACTCAACGCCGCCCTTTGCCTCGACACAACCAGTCAATTTTACAGTCGCAATTTGTGCCCCTGCGCCACGACTGGCCTCAAACACATAGATGGATATACATATATATGTAAAGCAATTATCAAAACGGCCGGCTTTCCAAATAGTTTTTAACTAAAGTTTTATTTATTTACGTTGTATCTCGCATGTTACGGGCTCATATTTATAGATAGATATTATAGTCACTCTATTTCTCACTTCCCGCCATGTTTTATTTAAGCAGATCAGAGGTCTGACAGTAACACTAATCTATAAAAACCTTCTGTAGTAATTGTAGTTAAAAACGTCCATATAAAATTATTGGTAATACATTTAAAACATAGTTGATTCCAAGAATTTGTAATATTTCAGTTCTATAATATCGAAGTTGAATAATTTGCTTTGATACTGAATTGGAGGAAGCAAATGAATGATAGCTCTGACTACACACAATTACCCTCAAAATCAAAACTTATTGACTAATGGAACGATTCACTTATCAATTCCAATCACAATAAGGTAACGAATAAAGAAATATTTAGGACGCAAAATAATAAAATGTTAAATATTAATCTGTACTATTATGTACGCTTCGTGGCATAACGGGGTGCATCCAAAGTCACGGAACATAACGCCGCGCGATCTTATTACCAGATCAGGGAAATTAAAATAATTTATTCCCCCGATTGGAATAGAACCTACAACCCATTCACTGTGCTAAAGTATATAACTATAGATTTACGGAAAGCTTAAGGAAGCAATAATACATTACATCTAATCTTACTGTGCTTACCTTAACTGGCCTGTGCTACAACTGGCCTCAATAATCAAGTAGTATAAAGCTACTTAGAAATTTAAAATAAGATACTTGAATTGCTTTAACTTTGAAATAAGGTGTTCAAGCACTTCCAACAAGTCCATTATCAGTGCCAACTCGAATATTATATCGATGTCTTAAGTTAGTGTAATGGTTCACACCGACTTCGTACAACTTCAACTAATCGTCCCAGTTCGGAGTTAATGCATTTTGAATTGTGGTCCAGTTTCCGACTTTACACGGTATAATTCAAACGGAGCATTATTCACAGAAAGTTTATTCTAGAGACGTCGAGGAACCAGAGTTAGTTATCGAACTGTATTTTTTGCACTTATTTTTTTATATTTAATTATTATTAGATACTTACCTCTATTTAAACGATTACTTTTATTTGATCCTTTTTTTAGTATTAACGAATTAATTAAAACAAGCTTTTTAATTATAAATTTATTTTATTGGAAAATATTAAGCTGTATTTCATTTTACGTATCATACATAAAATTCTTGCCCAATTATAAGAAGGTTAATTCTTGAAGTAATATTATTGCAACACATCACTTTTATTAGGTTGGCTAGTGTATGTCAATTATTTCAATCTATCTATTGTAAATTATGATAGGTGAGATATATATATTTTTCGATTGATATTATTAACATTTAATTAACATATGTCTCCTAAAATAAAAATATATCAAATTAAAAAGTCTCTAAAGACCGTCGTGACGCAGGGGCATAAGAGTGTGATACAGTCACACTCTTATGCCCTCACACGACGGTTGAGGGTTCGATCCTTACTCGAGGAAATTAATTATTATCACCACCGCCACTCAACACGCAATGCCTCGAAAAATTCGGCGCAAAGTGGGGAACGAAGTGTCCTAACACTAGGTTTTCTCTGCCTACCTTACTGTATGCTGGATACAGCGCAAAGCTGATTTGATTTGAAAGAGTCTCTTAAAATTATTTCCCATATGTAATGGATCATCGTATTTCTTGCACTTACTTTTTTTATATTAAATTATTATTAGATACTTACCTCTATTTTAACTATTACTTTTATGTGACCTTTTTTAGTATTAACGAATTAATTAAAACAAGCTTTTTGATTATACATTTATTTTATTGGAAAATATTAAGTTATATTTTAAGTTACGTATCATACGTTAAATTCTTGCCCAATTATAAGAAGGTTAATTCTTGAAGTAATATTATTCCAACACATCACTTTAATTAGGTTGGTAATGTATTTCAATGATTTTAATCTATCTATTGCCCGTACCAAATCACGGAGATTTAGATGGAGACATAGTAGAGGTAAAAAATCACAAGCTTGAGTCCATGGGTGACTGGCCTCCATCTTAATTTATCAGTATATATTTAAATATAAGAGTTTGTCAGACCACAGTGGCCTGTACTCAATTTATTGATAACAAATTTAGAATGATCGTCGTACTGTTTAATAATATAAGTAATGCTCTTACTTTAAAAGTGATAAGGCAAAGATGATTTGCAATTTCAAGAAATCCGGTTAAGTGCGAGTTGGACTCGTTCACCGAGTCTTCCGTACAGTGATAGGGAATTCAACGGGTTCAGTATTATAGGTCTACGAAAAGTGCAACTTATAAAAGTTGACAAACTTATAAAACTTATACAGATATATGCACTCATTTTGTATGAAATTAACTACAAATATATATTTGTAATGTTTTTTTTTCTATGAAATGCTTATAAATTTTCACTTTTCTGATTTGTTCTTTTATTTGCATTGTAATTTCTTACTTCGTGCCAAATTTAATAATTGTAGGTCTACAAAAAGAACTCTATAGATTTTGAGTACAGTAAGGGACCGTAGACTTGAATATTTGTTATTAATTTCAGCTTGATATCTCCATGCAATCTCGAGTGAAACAAAGTGATCCTATAAAGGTTCCATCATTAGCTTTTGAGGTGCGGAACCATAAAAATATAATAAAAAGTAAATTTCTTAATATATTACATTATGGCGATCATATTAACATAAATACAGGGTGGAAGTGTCAGCGCTCCTTTTACGGGAACAGCATATAGGGTAAAATATTTTAATCCCATACCTAAAAAACGTTACCAAGATACCTCAACGGTTTAGACATAGGATTTTTTTTCATTTCACGATGTTTATCCATACCTGTATTTCGTGTGACATAGTTACGCATAGATACCAATAAAGTAAACACATACTACTACAAAAATATTACTAAAGGTTAAACAACTTTGAACTTAGCCACCAATACCTACGACTCGATTTCATAGGTTTATGTCGTACGTGCGTCGGTCGTTCCAAATCGCTTTATATATTACAACAATAATTTTATTATTTATTTTGTTTGAAAAAAATACTTTTTAATTTTTGGTAAAAAAAATATTGTATTAGGTTTTTACAGAATAGTTGAAACTGTGGTTTCATTTAAAGTGGTGCTAACACTTCCATCCTGTATAATGTTACCTACATTACTACTTATTTAAACATTCGTAATCTCCATTAATTATAATTGTATTATGTAAAATTTAAATTAATTGCAAATTTCTTTTTTTTATTTATTGTAATTTGTACTCTAATTGTTACTTGTGTCAAAACGAGCCCGATACAATTTTTACATAAAAGAATGTTTTTTTTAGCTTCACGCTGTATCCCGCATAGAGCAGGGTAGACAGAAGCAACAGAGGCCATAAATTCCAAAGTTGAACTAATTACGTCAATCTGTATAATATCTTGACTTAGAAATAATATACTTGACCGGTCGAACCAGATAAGAGCAATAACTATTGCCGGAGTCAGTTGATTTTGTATAATTAAGCAAAGTAGATGTGTCACAATGAAAGTGTGAATATTATTAAAATAAATGTAAAGTATGGCAGGTGAGATATTTTTTTTATTGATTGATATTATAAATATTTAATTAACATATGTCTCTTAAAATAAAAATATATAAAATTAAGAAGTCTCTAAAGACCGTCGTGGACATACTCGTAAGAGTGTGACTATAACACGACGGTTGAGGAACTCGAGGAAAGCAATAATTATCACCACCGCCACTCAACACGCAATACCTCGAAAAATTTGGCGCAAAGTGGGGAACGGAGTGTCTTAACACTAGGTTCCTTCTGCCTACCTTTCTGTATGCTGGATACAGCGTGAAGCTGATTTCATTTGATTTGAAAGAGTCTCTTAAAATTATTTCCCATATATTTCTGAATATTCTGATATATTCTAATTATATAAACATGAGGTTTGTGGTCCTCGCCAAATAATTGCCCATAAATAGGCAATGTCTAGAATTCGGGTTTAAAGTGAAAAAATGTATAGCCTTTTTTTATACATGTACCTATGTTTCTAATTCTCTCTAAGTTGTCGACTTGTTTTCAAACACTGCCAAATTGTACGTGAGCAGCTTTATAATGTGTATATATTTCAATTGAAAACTTCTAATTTACAACGTTTCATTGGTTTGTAGCTACATTAAATTTAGATTACTGCAAAACTTAAGATAAGTATTTGATATTTATATCGACTTTATATATAGATATATCATCTTTATAAAATTAAGTTGTTCTATATTTTTTCATAATAATCATACTGGTATTATAAATATGAATGTAAGTTTGTTACGCTTTCACGCTTAAACTGCTCAACTGATTATCATGGTACTTATACACATATTCTTTTTGGTATTAGAAATTATATAGATACACTAAATACATTTTTTTTTATTTTTTGCAGCTATAGAGCTAGTGAAGATAGAAGATAAAGCCTTAGCTGTAAGATTTGACAGCGGTGAATCGATAATATTTGAAGATGTTTGGCTGAGAGATCATTGCAGGTAAAATTAATAGAATTAAAGTATAAATATACAGAAAAAATATTACCCTTTTTTAATTTATTATTATATCTAATTTCCTTATCATATATATTAATTACATTATTGTTTACATACAATTAATACCTATAATAAGAAAATGTTATTTTTAACTTAACATTATTTTACAACAATTTTACTTAGATCTAAGGTGTTAAGCGAGTGTTTATATATGTATATTTACCAATTTTACACATAACAATATATATTTAATTACATAAACTGTTCCGTTAAAACATGTGTAATATATGTACAGATGTTCTACATGTTTCCATGCCAATACTTTCCAAAGGGCACATCATTTAATAGACATTCCAGAGGCCAGCATCAGCAGTGTTGAGAACGACAGCAGACAAATCAAAATCACTTGTAAGTACCAGTTTATATTTATTTAAGTAATTTCTCAAAGATCATAGAGAGATAGGTAATATTATATTCGATTTCGTCCACTACTAAATTAGAAACCATTTATACTATAGATATAAAACATAAATATTTCCTAATTAAGGCAAAGAAAATAATTCATCCCCGTGAGTGTGAATCGAACTCTCAACCATCGTGTTTGCAGTCAGATATTTTTCCACTGCTCCACCAAATATATATATGCATGTATGATACATAAAATTTTTAAGAAACAGCTTAAATTATAATGAATAATACTATTTACTTTATAATAACAGGTTCTGGTTGTTTTTAGGGAGTGACAAACATGAATCAGTTTACAAAGTTGATTTTTTGTTAGAATTCAATTACCAAAATTGGAAGGAAAGCCGAAGACTGCGACCGTTATTATGGCGCGGCGACGAAGTTAATAATAGAATTACTAAAATAAAAGTGGACAAATTTCTTAACACCGTAGACGGCGCTAAAGCGGTCTTTCAGTCCCTTCTTGATTATGGTGCTGCCCTCGTTGAAAATGTAATTATTTTATAATTTCAACAAAGATTTTTATGTATGAAACATGATGACGTAATAATTTCGCTGTATTTATATTTTTTATATTTACTTATACTTTGTATCCAATCATACTTTGTAACGCCCAGAAAAAAAATCATGATACGATCCTCTACAATTTATTAATTAAAGATATTTGTTAAAGAATTAAAGTAATGGAAATACCAAAGATGTCCCTAGGATCATTTTTGAGATGGCAAACATTGTATTGTTAAAAGTTGGTTTTGATAAAGTTCTCATATTTGTTTCTTTTTAGAAGTCATATTATACATATATCCGTTGTGTCGCAACGACATACCGTCTAACCGATTCGATTCCTACTAATAAACTATTTTCATTTTCTCGCTTTAGTAATCAGCGCGGCGTTAAATAATACCAGTCCACACACATGGAATATCCCAAAAAATTAGGTGATAAGTGGAGAGCGGAGTGTCTAACACTAGGTTTTTCCAGCTACATATGGTCTACCCTGTAAGCGAGATACAGTTTTAAAAAAATGACTAAGGAAGACAATGCTTAATTCTATTTATATTTACATTTTTTTTTAAATATAATCTTTTTAAATAAACATTTTACAAATTATTCAAATTCTATCATTGAATAGATTTCAAACTTTTGCTTTCAGATTTTTCCATAATATTCCAAAATAACAACGTAAATTGAATATTTCATTTTTTTCCAATCTAGGTAGAAGCATCAGTTGAAGCGACTGAGGCTGTATGCAAAGCTCTTGGTGGTGTCCAACATACTATGTTTGGAGGGATGTGGGAGTTCACCACAGTGCAGGACCACGCGGACACGGCGTACACTAACTTACCTTTAGCTGTACATAATGATAACACTTATTTCACTGAGGCAGCCGGGTAAGATTTATTATCTATATAAGTTCAAAAAAATAATATTTTAATACGAAAAATCGTAATTATTAAATATATTACATTGCTAAATGAGGCATGGCGCAGAAGCACAAGGGTGCGACTGTGACGTGACGGTTGTGGGTTCGATCCCTACATGATATAATTATTTATTATTTTTTAATTCATACTTTGCATAATTTCCACTGTGTTTATTTTGTAATACTATAAATTAACTTTACAACATGATATCATTTATTTATAAAACGTATAAAATAAGAGTAATTCTAGACTCAGTGGATTTCTGTGGAATTGTGTATTCAAATGTTGTTTTCTTTATAAAAGGAAAGGTACACTTAGGTGTTTCATTGATCTGTATACTCTAAATCTATTCTAATTCTACTCTACTCTACTGTTACTATTTGTCTTGATTTACGAAGCATATTCGTATATATAAATATTTTATATGTACGATACAAACTCTATAAACTATCAAGATTAACTTTGAATAAGCATTTTGACTCAAATATCGAAAAAAAAATATTTGTAATAAAAACAAAAACCCCGACTGCATCAAACTAAAAAGAAAATAAACAAGCCCAATAGTTTATTAGGATTAACAGTCGGGACCTCTTTAAATTATGCGGGGTTCCTGGTAAACATTTTATCGATTAAAGAATTACTTACAGGTACCCGACTGTTAAACCTAATAAACTATTGAGCTTGTTTATTTTCTTTTTAGTTTGATGCAGTCGGGGTTTTTGTTTTTATTCCAATATTTTTTTATTTTTCATTTTTTTGTTAGAATTTATTATGGTAATATAATTATGATATACCTTTTTGAAATCCTGAAATTAAGCTCTTGAATTTGATACCCATATTGTAGCATTCGGAACGAAATTTTTTTTTTTTTCACTAAGTCCAATGGCGTACCACAACCGCCATGATTATTTTTTATTAACGTCACCTATCTAAGAACACTTGGGCTGCTAATACGAATCTAACGATACCTCAAATATGTAAATCCGTTCAGCGGTTCTGGAGATACGAGGTAATAAAGAATATTACATACATACAAGATACGCGCGAAAAACATAACCCTTCCTTAGCAGTCGGGAATAAGGTTTATATAATCAATATTTTATCTAAAACCACCAGAATATTGTAGCTATAATTAACAAATAGATTTGATTGTAAACTTTCGAACTCAAACTTAATAAACACTATCAAGTGTAACAAATAATATTATTTCGTTCTTTGTTTGTAACTGATATTATCAACCAATTATTATAGATAAAGGCAGAATAATTACTGTATTTCATCAACAAATTTAAGCATTTCATGTAATTTCTGTACGACTGAAACAGTTTCCGTAGTAAAGGATGTTCTTTGAAAAATAACCGATCTCGTTATTAAATCTCCACTTTGTTGAGGTAAAATAAATATTATTGTTGTAGGTTCCAACCACAGCTGTTTGATTAACCACTAAAATGAAAGTTATACTTTGTCTTTCTAAATATATTTGGTAAATTGAGACTGTCGTCTGTCTAACTTATTTACTTACATATTTTTATAAATTCTTACTAAGGTTTTTTTTTAAGTAACACGATATTTCTCATAATATCTTTACGAAGAAATTGTCTTGTCTCGTCTCGTCGGTCGGCTCTTTGTTCAGTAAATATAATTATATCACAAATCTTTAGATATAGGTGTCTACAACTATAAATAATGATAAAAAACTTTTAGTGCTTATGAATGATTTTTAAATATGATTTTATTTTAAATAAAATATTTATTTAAAATAAATATAACTTCGAACAGGTTCTAAACTCCCACTAACTTTGTTTCTTTTTATCACTCAAACCATAATATAATAGCAGCGTCTATCACCCTATCGCAGTAAAACAGCGTACGACTGCAATGATCGTAGGCTTGATTCCCACCTGGGGTATTAATTTTTTTTTTATTTCTCCTAACTGCCTTTCGCCACTAAACACGTTATGTCTTGAATTCAGGCGGAAATTAAAGAACGGAGTATTTTAAGCAGTAAATTATCTCTGCCTACCCTGCAATACGTAAAAAAGAAAACAACATATATTTTAAAATATTACTGATTACAGACTACAAATACTACATTGCTTGGAACACGTTAATGGATCGGGTGGCGATACAATATTGGTAGATGGGTTTTACGGAGCGACGAAATTGAGGGAGGAGCACCCAGAGGACTATGAATTTTTAACTAACTTCGATGTAGAAGCGGAATATTTAGAAGATGATCACCACTTTAGATATTCGGCGCCTGTTATAAGATTGGATAAAATGAATGATTTAATACAAATAAGGTAAATTTTAATTATTAGCAATAATTTGTCATTAAATACGTATGGTTATACATATAAATTATAGCAGTAATCTATTATTAATACATATGCATATTTTACTGAATAATGGAATTATTTTGGTCTTATTATAAATTTAGTCATATTGAGCCGACTAATAAACAAATCATTAGATGTATTTTCTAACATGCTTCATTTATAATATTATAGACCATAATTGGAATTTAAATCTGCTACCATATATTCTAACAGTACCTTGACACTATAAATTGTGTGTTAGGGAACCTAGTGTTAAGACTCCGTTCCCCACTTTCTACTGAATTCTGGAGGAATTGCGTGTTGAGCGGCAGAACCTAACGCTTAACAACGCACTTTGCCTCAACACTAGAGCGAAGAAATAAAAATATAAGTTGAAACAAACATTTCATTTCCTAAAGTGAGGATCGAACCCACACCCAGTTTACACGCGTTTACAGTCACACTTTGTGCCCCTGCGCCACGACTGGCTTCAATGAGGGGCGCTGTTAAGCCTATATAAAGTAAGCTTAACAACGCCTTAACCGTATCAAATATTGTATTTACATTAATTCATGTTTCCTTGTTTTACCCCCATTGTTTTCCTATAGCGGTGCAAGCAAAGAAAATATCTACTGTTTTCTTTGCTTGCACCGTTACGCAAAGTTACGCCTTTCTTCAATTATTTAAATAATACTTATTATTATTTATATAGGTTTAATATATACGATCGCTCAGCAATGGCATTCTCAAACAGCGAAGAATGTAGAGCATACTATCGTTCCTTGAGGAATTTGTCAAGAAACTATGAAAACCCAGAATTTCAATGGAAATTCAAACTAAAACCAGGTAAGCATGCGTCAGAGAACAAATGTACTATCAAAAGAATGTACCAAATATGTTCAACATTCTACTTAAGTACGTACATACGTAAATATAAGTAAAATATATTTTTATGTAGAATTTAATTTTATATGTTACTGCATTAATTTCTAAAACACAAAACAATACAATTTATGAAACTAAGTATTACCTTTTTTCGTAAAGATTTTCGTTGCTGAAAATAACTTCCTCTTCTATTAATTTCCTCGAGTGGGAATCGAACCCACAAAATGTCGCGTTTATAGCCATATTTTTGCCCTGAGGCACGATTAGCCTCTGCATATCTTTATTCTAATCTTTTATTTTAATTTAAAGGCACAGTGATGGTGGTGGACAACTTCAGAGTTCTTCACGGCAGGACTGGTTTCAGTGGAAAACGTGTGCTGTGCGGAAGCTACGTCTCACGCTCTGATTGGCTGAATAAAGCACGTGCTCTTCATCTTATACAATAGAAGTGATTATATTATACAATAAAAATATTATGGTATTAATCGTAGTTGTTTCATTGTCTTTAAGAAAATATCTTGTATTTTTTTTATTAAAAAAGGTATTATATTGGTTACTTATGAAGGGCATAAAAATAATGATATCCCCCCCTTGACTTCATAAGATCGATTGATATTTTAAGATCACGTAAAAAGCATGAGGACCGCACGAAGGGCATGAAGGGTATGAAGAGTTGGACAGTGGACGAGGCGAAAGAGGTAAGCAGAGAAAGCAATAGGGGAAGCAGGTTATCCTGCCAGGGATACAGCGTGAAACTAGTTTAGTTTCTTTAGTTTTATATATATAAGTATTTTATATATCTACTTATTTCCATGATAAAAACGGTAAACAAATATCCTAATATAATTTATAAAATTGTAGTAGAAAAGTAAGCCAGTCAAAAGCATGACCAATGTTTTATGCTTTGACTGGTATGATGCTGTACTACAATGATGTATTATTTTAACTAGTGAAGATCTCGTATTATTTAACTAAATTGAAATAATTAATATATATATTTTTAAATCAGCTTCACGCTGGGATATAGTGTGGTAGACAGAGGAAACCTAGTGTTAAGACACTTTGTTTCCCAGATTCCGCCGAATTCAAGAATAGAATAATAGAAATTTAAATAAATATTACATTAACTAGAGTGGGGATCGAACCCACAACCAGTCGTATTTACAGTCACACTTTGTGCCCCACGAATGGCCTAAAAGCGTATACGTATTATTTATACTAGTATTACAAAATTATCTTAGATATAAAAATCTCAGAGTCTTCTATTTCTATTCTATGCTCTTCTATTACATTCTTTAAGTAGCTTATACTTACTGACTTAGCTTGACAAAAATATTTTTGTGTTTGATAGTCCATTTATAGAAGAAGGTTTGGGGACACACATATTCCTTCATGTGACGTTTTGATGTTACCCTCTGTACTTGTCGTCAGAGTTACCGGGCTCTTAGAATATGTTATGTGTCAAACACATCTCTTAGTTATTTCCATTTGACTGTACAGGCGAAACCACAGTAAAACCTAGGAACTTATAAGTCGCCAATTCTCAAAAAATATATCTAAAAAAAATTGTGGCGAAGATATCAAAATTATTGCTTGATTAAAAGCTCTCGGATACGTTATCCAAGAGGGGAACGTTCAGTAATAATTCAACCAAGAATTTCAATCTAACCAATTCAACTGAAGACATTGTATTTTATATAAATGTTCATTTTCCTTGTTATATAATATGTACTAGAGAACCTATTGACGCGTACAATAGCAGGTTGGCATAGGAACGTGCAACTTTATATAAAAATGTGCATTGTAAAACATATCGTAGTGTGTGCTATATTTATTTTAATAGCTTAAAATATTTTAAATGTATTTTAAAAAAATATAAACAATCGAACGAAATTGTAACTGTTATCAAATTTCATACTCTTCTATCCACATAATTTTCATAACAATTTTTAACAAAAATAAAATCGACTACCATCGAATTCCATAATTAGAACCAAGCAAACTCTCATCGAACTTCCCTTGAAGTGTATCCTTTCCAATAAAAAAATCATCGAAATCATTTAGCGTGACATGCTTAATGCAAAATATATCAATTTCAAATGGATACCTTGTTAGAAATAAATTAATTAAAATGGGTAAACACGGAAAGCACCAGATTACAAATAAAAAGAATCATCAAAATAAGTTAACCCAGTCAAAAGTTCTGAGGTAACATTAAAAAAAACACTCGAATTGATAAACCGCTCCTTACGCAAGTCAGTTAAAAAGGGTTAAAAAGTTTTTGTTTCACATATTAATATACTTATAGAGTTAAATATATTTTTGTACCTATGTTTTTTCCAATCGTCACTTTTATAACTAAGAGACGGGCGTAAGTAAAACTATTTTAAAATTTAACAATGAATTATAGCGCCTTAAACTCGGGCTCACTGTAGGTGTATCGATTTTGAGATTTAAAGTTTCCTCGATCGTCGATTCATCTTTAGTCAGGGATATTTTTCAAGGGAACCGTCTCATACAACTTGTTCGGTTAGTTTTGAAAGTTTTGAAGTTAGTTACATATATATATATATTTTCCAAGAAGATCGCTATTGCAGGAATTCCTTTAATGTGAACAGTGTTGAGTGTTGACAGCATCAGCGTGGGAATGCATAATTGCAATTTGTAAATTAAATATTTTGTTGTATTTTCTAAATCATTAATTTTTAGAACCTACATGGAGTAGGTCATACTTTCACTCTTAGTAATAAGTTTAAATGTAATTATTTTAAATTATAAAATAAGTTTAAAACAGTTTTTGTTTTTTTTTATCTTCTGGCTGTAGCTAACGTATCCTATGAATTTTATCAGTGAATGTTATGTGTAATAATAAAATGTATATTTTTAGAAATTATTATGACGATATTCGTTCATCGCTTTAGTTGTGACGGTATTTAAAACGTTCGCTTAAGAAGGGCCAAACAAGAGAAAACAAATAAATACGACGACGACGTGTAAGAAAAATTTCCTCTATTATAGATACTACTACTATGAATGGCTACTACCAGCCGCTAAAGTGCCAGTCAATGAGTCCACATAACCTACTCGAGTCAGGAGTTGGAAATTTTATCATGATATAAGGGGTATCTTTGACACACTTTTGCCATATATTAGTCTCGAATATTAGTGTCGAATAGAGAAAACCGTCCAGTTTTTTTTAGTCGTTTTCGTTAGTCATAAAGTAAAAGTCGATTTCCCATCGTGATTGCAATATCTTGTAATATATCAAAAATCCTAAGAGACTTATACAAAATAAGCTGTCAAGTGTTCGTTTTGTTTTATTCATCTCCGTTTACCGTAAGAGTTCCGACGTCTACTGATGTAAACACACTCGTACGAGCTTATATCTTGTGTTCTGAATTGTATATACAAAATTTTGTAGCTTATTACTGAAATTCTACCTTATTTTTGTAAGGGCGATAATTATAATAATAATTATTAGAATATTACGTATATTGTACTTAAAGGTAAAAATTATATTTACAAAAAAATTATGAACTAATACATAAAGCTACGTCTAAATGAGTAAAAAAATATGTCACAAAAATATTAGACCCCTACATTTGTTTTTTTTTCTTTTCTTTCAGCTTCACGCTGTATCCCCATGTAGCAGGGTAGGCAGAAGGATCCTACTATTAAGACATTCCGCTTCCCACTTTCCGCCAAATGCTGTAGATATTGAGTGAGTGGCAGAACTCAACGCCTCGCTTTACCTCTAAAACAGAACGAAGAAATGCAAATATTAAATATTTAATTTTCTCGAGTGAGAATCGAACCTATAATATGTCACGTTCACAGTGAAATGCCAGTGCCCCTGCGCCGCACTTGGCCTCGACACCATAGCGAAGAAAATGGAAATATAAATTTAAGTAAATATTTCATCTCCTCGAGAAGAAATCGAGCCCACAACCAACCGGTTTTACAGTCATACTTTGTGCAGCTGCGCCACGACTGGCCTCTAGTTTCTCAATTTTGGTACAATTTTTCAGACATTGTGTACTGAGTGGCCGAACTCAACACCGCACTTTGAATGAAATATTAATTAAAGACATATTAAAAATAAATAAATAAAATTAGCTTCACGCTGTATCCCGCACACAGCAGGGTAGGCAGAGGGAACCTAGTGTTAAGACACTCCGTTCCCCACTTTCTGCCGAATTCTGGAGGCATTGCGCGTTGAGTGGCAGAACTCAACGCCGCGCTTAACCTCGACACCAGAGCGAAGAAATGGAAATATAAATTTAAGTAAATATTTCATCTCCTCGAGTGGGGATCGAACCCACAACCAGTCGGTTTTGCAGTCACACCTCGTGCCGCTGCGCCACGACCGGCCTCAAAAGACATATTAATTAGTATTAATATCAAATGCAAAATATGATATACTTTTTCTTCAAATTATTGAATAATTAATTAGCTTTAAAGGTATCAATTGTATTAATAAATGTAATGATAGTATATTCGAAGAGTGCAAATTACTTTTTTTTAATTATCACAGTGGAAAGTAATATGATAAAGCTGAAAAAGTTTATTTGCTTGAATGCGCTAATCTTAGAAACTGTTAGTTTAAGCTGAAAAATATGTCTGATGGTCCGTTTATCGAAGAAGGCAATAAAATAATGAAATTATTTTAATATCGTTTTAATTTAACCCGCCTACTGCTGCACCGAAGTTACCTCTAAACATAACTTTAAGTTATTTTTATTTGACCAAGTACTAGCTTTCTAGTGTGATTTATATTAATAAATCAAGACGAGGGCTAGAAACCTCTTTTACATTGTAACATGCCGATACCAATCGACAGTTCACTTAAGGACTTGCATTGTTATACTTCTGTAGCACGGCTAGGATTTCCAATGACTGCTGAATAAACTCTTTTGGGGATTTGAAAAGGTAAGGACCTACTTTGTTACAGTTCCTAGATAATTTTTCAATGACACACTTTTTTATCGTATTATTGCCTTTAATTTATATTTTTGTTGAATTTCGTGGAATTTGGCATGTGTTTATTATATTATATTTACTTTTTCATGGGTTAAAGTGGTTTTTAAAGCCATTTATCAATATTTATGAACTAATACAACAAAAGAGATTGACGCCAAAAAGTCAGCGTCAAGTGCAAAAAAATAAAATGTAAAAATATAAGTGTTATTTTATCTAAAATTATCTTTGCCAATATTTATTTTCAAAACAAAAAATAATATTTCGGCAATTTCAATCACGAGTAGTAAGTCCAAAAATAAGAAAATAAAATCTAATATCGAGAGTATCCAACATACCGACATCAAGCCAGTAGATAACTTCTTAATAAAATACAATATCAAAAGATTTTCAATGTTAAAAGTATACTCCGATATCTCGTTGTAGATTTCATTTTTATGGGAAAATAACTAGGTACGGTGGCTGCGTGTTTCTTGAACAAATAATCCTTCCTCTAGTGCGAGTAGTGTTCAAATGAAATGTGGCAGTAAATTACAGAAAATGTGAAAACTCGCTTTGTTCTGAGAACAAATCCAATTCAACCGATAACTTTGCGAGAAAATAATTTTATATGTCTATAGCGCAATATGTTTTACGGAAAAATTCTAAGTGCTTTTTGGCACGGGTTCCACTTTTGTTGGACTGGTAACTATTTGGAATCAATTTTAAAATGCTAAAATTAATTTAATAAATTTAAAACATAAATATGATCTTGTATAAGGCTATTGTATAGGCTTATGTTTTAATAATATTTTCGAGCAAATACGTAATAGATTATAATGTACGCTATGAAAAAATCCTATCTTTCCTAAAAACTTACATGTACATAACGAAGTTAATTTGATTTCAAGTTTAGTTGATAACCAGATTATAAAATAATCTAATTAAATAGTTGTAAAGCATATTTTTTTTGTATTGTCATGTTTTATTTTTTGAGATTTACCTTTACCTTTTTCGCCTATAATTAGGAGAAAGCGTGTTTAATTTCAGAGTTCCACGCCGAGAACATTTCCTTAAAGTGTGATCGAACTCACTGCCCCACTAAGATTCGTACTCTACGCTTCCATATAATTTTTATATAACACATAAATGTACGAATTATAAGTAAGGCTACATGCTGTATACGTACAGCGTAAAACTTACTGGAAAGAAATCTGGTGTTAAGACACTCCGTGCTCCATTTTCCGACGAATTTTTCGAGGCATTGCGTGTTGAGTGGCGGAGCTCAACACCGGGCCTTGCCTTGGTGCCAGAGCGAAGAAGTGAAAATTTTAAGAAATAATAATTCATTCCTTCGTGTCGGATAAAAACCCACAGTCGTCGCGTTACAGTCACATCCTTGTGCCCGTGCGCCACGACGACCTCAATTATATGTAAGTTATACATTTAAACTTGATAAGACAAACATTTTAAAATGTTGCTCACATTCTTGTTCCAAGAAAAGTTTAATTTAAAATAAATGTAATTGCTAGAACTGGCAAGATAGTGTCGTAAAGTTAAATCTCCCCTATTACCTGAAGAAATAAAGGCAAGAAGGCACTGGAAAAGAAACCTGCTGCAGCTAATAGGTGTATTTTTCTTATGAAAATCCATATTACGTTTAGAGAAAAAAGGAAAGCAGTTTTCATATTTTTATAATAACACTTTTAAAAGTGCAATTAAAATTTTAATGAATAAAAGAAAAAAGCTTATAAGAAAAGCTGACGAAAGATTATTTAACAAAATACTAGTATCGACTTAGGTGTTCTGATTAATATTAAATTTAATTTTTTTTATCTCTATTTTTTTCCCGATCTTAATTAATCTAAAAAAGAAAATGCCAGTGTTACGTTTCTTTCTACATACTCTGTTATAAGGAACAAAGCTTGAGACAACAAAAATCTGTAATTGTGCTATGTATTGTTTTGTATAAATGTATGTGGATTCGATTTTCGCTTGGTTAAATAATTATATTTAAATTTTTGTTTTTTTGACTATTTTGTCGTAAAACTGGTGCGGAAATTGAAGATCGGATAACTCTCTGCCTACCCTGCAATGCGATAAAAACGCGAAATTTCTTTTTTTTATTTATAGTTGGGTACAATTTTTCTCAAGATGCAAAAAATTTTTGTAGCAATATCAACTAAAACATTTGCTCGAAGTGTAAATCGCTTACTTTATTATATTTTCAAGTTGAATAAGGAAACGATTAAGGTTAACAAAGTGTTCGTACCTTTAAAACTTCAGCCAGGTGCTATAAACTGGTGAAGCACGAAGGCCGACTGGAATAAAATGCTTCTCAGTATTCTATGCGCTTTACAAGGTTTTAAAAGTTTTAAGGCGAAACTATATATTTAGAAATTTATTTTATAGATGTTAAACTTTTCTAGAGCTCTAGCTTTCGTTTTTAGATATATTATAAACCACACTACATAAATTATAATATTTTACAAAAACAAAATTGGACCCGATTCCCGCTCTGGGCAATCAAATATTTTAATTTTTGCATTTTCCTCGCTCTGGCAACCAGCAAAGCGCGGCGTCCCGCCCCTCAACACGCCTCACACGCCGCGAGTATTCGGTGGAAAGTGAGGAATGGAAGTGTCTTAATGCGAACAGAGTGCCTTAACACTAAGTCCCAAAGTTCCCTCTGTCTATTCTGCTATGAGCGGGATATAGTGTGAGGCTAAAAATACTCTTTGAAGAAAAATTATATAATTTTGTTCTTACGGCTGTGCCTCCATGTTTACAATGATAAATCAATAATATTTCTCATCAATTATAATTAATTCTTACACAAACTTTTTAATTTATTTAAATAATAGTAAGAACCATAGAACCGTGATTCATTTTTTTTTAAATATAATGGGGTACCTATATATTTTAATCATACTGACTGAGTGACTAAATCAACATTCAGTAACTAACTCTTAATCCGAGACATTTCGATGGTTATCTTAAAAGGATAATTCTGTAACGATGTTGACTATCTATCCCGTATTTGAGCAGCAATTGATCGATTTACTTAAATAATTATTAGTATATTTATTCATTTGTCTGTTAGTTTAGACACTTTGATACAAGTCAGATTCATTTATGACCAAATGCACTTTGTGTTACTTTCATAAAAACATTTTTTATATTATTCATTTGTATGCACCAATATATAAAATTATGGTTATTTTTTAAAGATATTATAAGACCAATAATATAGTGGAGAAGATATATTAAGAGGCCAGTCGTGGCACAGCGGCACGGAATGTGACTGTAAAACCGACTGGTTGTGAGTTCGATCCCCACTCAAGGAGATGAAATATTTACTTAAATTTATATTTTCATTTCTTCGCTCTGGTGTCGAGCTTAAGCGCGGCGTTGAGTTCTGCCATTCAACACGCAATTTCTCCAGAATTCGGCAGAAAGTGGAGAATGGAGTGTCTTAACACTAGGTTCTCTCAGCCTACCCTGCTGTGTACGGGATACAGCGTGAAGCTGATTTTATATTATAAATAAGTAAAACTAAAGAGAGATCATTATGTTCAAGAGACGTTTAAAATGTATTTAAATATAAAGTCTGCATTGTGTATTACAATGCATGCTTTAAGCTACCAGCATGTGTCACCGGAACGTCGTTCGCGAATAAATGGAACAAAGACCAGGAAAAAGAAACGAGAATAAGCAGAAAATATTGTACATTCTAACATTAAAATTACTTTCAGTGCAAAATACTGCTACATTCTATTTTTAACATATTTAATAAGGGTTTTAAAGGTACAGTGGTGGGTAAGATAGCCGATAGGTGGGTTTTTTTTTCAACTGATATAGAGTGATTTTGAATTCCTGCGTGTCTGCGTGTCTTGAAGGACAGCGTTAGACTGTAAACGCGACGGTTGTGGGTCAACCTACACTCAGAAAAGTGTAGAGTTCTGTCACTCAACACGTACCAGAAGTGGAAACACTAGGTTCGCTCTATCTATGCTGCTATGCGGAAAATAGGAAGTTATTGTCGAATCGAGGCCAGTCGTGGTGCCGCAGCGGCACAAAGTGTGACTGTAAAACCGACTGGTTGTGGGTGCGATCCCCACTCGAGGAGATGAAATATTTACTTAAATATATATTGCCATTTCTTTGCTCTGGTGTCGAGGCAAAGCGCGGCGTTGAGTTCTGCCTGCGGTTCCCTCTACCTACCCTGCTGCTGCAGGATACAGCGTGAAGCTGATTTACTTTATATTTGATTGTCGAATCGAAGTTGTCAATACGATGAACGTAAGTAAAGCTGATAAACAGATCTCAGAGTGTAAAAGTTTTTGGGCGTTATCTTCTTTTTATATGTTTTTATTATATATTGTTTTGTCTACAGTATTCGTATTGTATATCACTAAACTAACTAATAATTAAACTAAATATATTGTTAAATAGTTAACTAATAATCATTTACTATTTCACCGAGATTTAAAGTGGATCTGCAGAATACACGATTATGTCTAGACATGCCAATCAGGCCAGACTTTGAGGCCAGTCGTGGCGCAGGGCCACAAGCTTACGATTGTAAACGAGACAGGGTGTTGGTTCAATTTCTACTCGAGGAAATTAAATATTTAATATTTCCATTTCCTCGCTCCGGTAATTGGGCAATTTCGCCACTCAACTCGCAATGCCCCCAGAATTCGGCGGAGTGGGAAACCAAAGTGTAGTGTATTGGGAACGGAGTATATTAAATCCAGGTTTCCAAGTTCCCTCTGCCTATCATACTATGTATGGGATACACCGTAAAGCCAAAAAAAATGACAATTTTCTGAATTTAAACCAATAATCATTAATACATAACGCTACAACAATGTAAAATAAGTCACCGGTTTCTTTTAAAATATAAATATAAGCCTACAAATATCTGTGACAAAAAAACACCTTTCAAGACTTTATGAATATAAGAAGTATCAAGTAATTTGAATGTTCAGAAAAGAAAAATACGAAGCTATTTCTTTTCTTATTATTGGATTTTCTTAGGCGTAAATAAGAAATGACACTCTAAAAAGAAAAACATCGTTCTTCAATTACCTAACAGCAGGTGTAGACGAAATAAAACGTTTGCCGTGTAAAATGTAATATCATCAAAGTTTAATTTCATTAGGCCAGTCGTGGTGCGGTGGCACGAAGTGTGACTGTAAAATCCACTGGTTGTGGGTTCGATCCCCATTCGAGGAGATGAAATATTTACTTAAATTTATGTTTCCATTTCTTCACTCTGATGTCGAGCCAAAGCGCGGCGTTGAGTCCTGCCACTCAACACGCAATGCCTTCAGAATTCGGCAGAGAGTGGGGAACGGAGTGTCTTAACACTAGGTTCCCTCTGCCTACCCTGCTGTGTGCGGGATACAGCGTGAAGCTGAAAATAAAATCAAAGTTTAAGAATAATTATCAATTGATATTGTAGCTGTGTAACTGCCCATAGATACATAGTATACATTTTTAGGACTCCGTACCTCAAAAGGAAAAAACGGTACCCTTATAGGATCACTTTACTGTGATCTAGTAACAGGTAGAAAAAGTGAGTGGGCTAGAGATTTTGGTTTTTATTACTATCATATTTTTCCATCTTTTTAAGCTATTTACAGCTAATATCAAAGTGGAACTTGCAGCTCAAGACTGAGGACCCCATGAGAGTGTGATTTACACCATGATACCTAGATTTTAACAGTGCCTTAATATTCCAAGTTTCGAGTGTCCTATTTAAAAATATATACTTATTTCATAGAAAAATAACATCACAGATTTGTGTACATATATAATCACTATTTCACCGTAGTCCATTGCTTGTTAAATTTAGTGAGAGTTCATATACCCGCAAACTTAATTTTGTCAATTTTTGTAAGTTATACTTCCCATTGAACTATAATTTAGCAATTAATACATAAGCCTCGGTGGGCGAGTCCGACTCACACTTAACCAGGTTTTTTTCAATATGGATACCGTTGTTATAGAGTTCGAGGACTTTCTGAAGAATAAACATTACATTAACAATATTTTAGCTTCACAGTGTATTCCGCACATAGCAATGTACGACCTACACCTTGGAAACTAGTGTTAAGACATTCCGGTGCCCACTTTCCGCCATATTTTGTTATGGAATATTGTGTGGCAGAACTCAACGCCGCGCTTTTTGCCGCAATTTAGTAATTCATAATAATTACAGCAAACTTAAAACATATTCTTCATTATTAATTCTGACCGTACGTACATACATCGCACATACTAAGTAAGAAAGTTCGTAACTACCAGCAACTTTGTGCTCTTCCAACGTCTCCCGATTTATTACTAGGTTTATCTCGTATAGCACCTGCATGTGTGGTTAATGAGTGTTGTTCAGAAGTTTCTGAGATTAGTTGCACAGTCTGTTCCTTTTACTTCGCGGTGAACACATTTGTTAGTATCGATTGCTGGGACTATCTGGTTATGTTTAACAAATAAATATATTTCTCAGAATATTGTTTTTTGTTTTCTTTTAATATTCTTTTTTTTCTATATCATTATTACGTTATTTAACAATATTATTATTTACTAATTGAGCTATTTTGAATATTATCTCACTTAGAATGTATAAAAGCGGGAATAATAAGTATGTCAAGTTCTTATCGTCCATTGAACAACAAATCAAAATCAGTAATGAGGCCAATTGTGACGTTGAGGTACAAATGTGCGACTGTAAACGAGACATACACCACACGAAAGCTTCTAGCAGCCAATGAAATGTCCTCATAGCACTGAGAGCATTATTTATAAAACGGATGCTATTCCATTTGACGCAGACTATCTTTCTATGGTTAAACGAAAATTAAAAGGTAATTTTCAATTTGGACTAGGTTTTAACTTAAATCGGCTTCGACAACACGTCACCCGCACTTATCGCTATTTCGCCGACACGAGGGGCACAATACGTCATGCTAACGGAATTGACGTTAATGAAAAGCACATACGAGAGCTTTACGCTTGAGTGGTTCAGTGATCGATATTTTCATACTTAATAATATATTTGTTGTGGGGAACGGAGTGTTTTAACGCTAGGTTCCTCCCTCTGCCTACCCTGCTGTGTGCGGGATAAAGCGTGAAGCTAATAATATATTTTTAATATGAAAATATATTATTCTCCGAAATATTTACTTAAATTTATATTTACATTTCTTCGCTCTGGTGTCGAGGTTAAGCGCGGCGTTGAGTTCTGCCACTCAACACGCAATGCCTCCAGAATTCAGCAGAAAGTGGGGAACGGAGTGTCTTAACACTAGGTTCCCTCTGCCTACCCTGCTGTGTGCGGGATACAGCGTGAAGCTAATTTAATTAATATGTTCTCACAAATCTACGTTATACGAAGATGTATTTTTTATTGACTTCACGGTGTATTCCGCATATAGCCGGGTAGGCGGAGTGAATCTGGTGTTAAACATGCCATTCCCCATTTACCGCTTCAATTTTCAAGACATTGTGCGGTTGTCTTGATACCAAAGCGAAGAAATCGAAAAAAATATTCCCAAAAAAAAATCCAACTCACAAGCGTCGCGTTTACAATCAGAAATAATCTCCATTTTTCATTTTGAATAAAATATTTCGGAATGAGAAATCAAGTTGCAATTGTACTCTTTAATAATTACTTTTTTTTAGCTTAACGCTGTATTCCGTACACAGTAGGCATACGCAGAGGGAACCTGGGAACCTTGAGTTAACACACTCCGTTCTTTCTTTCATCCGAATTAAGTACCCGAGTAACTGTGTTTTGAGCATGTTGAAGATCTATTAAATAAAAAATAATTTATGTCATTTATATTATAATTATAATGGTTTTCTTTTTGCTAAAGAATGCCTAAATTTCGAATATACTTTTTTCTAATGTAAATTTTTCATCTACTTATAAAAAAAATCCCTATCCCTACAATATTCAGAAATGTATAAAAATATGGCATTCCAGTTCATCACGTCAGGGTTAAATGAATTAGCGGCCCGAAGCGACAGCGCGGCATGAATTATTCATATCTTGTTTAGTACCTACCCTCGCTTGTTTGCGGCCTTCCTGTAAATGAGGCTTATAATAAAGAGGCATCAAGTATAGGCTATTGTTATAACGAAATTATATTTCGAGATTGCGTTCCGATTGTTCGCATCGTTGGTGTGATACGGTACTTAATAATGGCTTTAATATTTTCTGTTAAGAAAATATAAAAGCAAAAATTTTTTTATTTTTTTAGATAGGTACATTTCATCCAGCGTGGTAGCACAGAGTAAACCAGACCTAGTGTTAAGACACTGCTTTTATCGTTTTCTGCCCGAACTCGTGGCATTGCACGTGGAATAACGGAACTCAACGCCGCTCTACCAGAACGGGATAAGTATAAATAATTATGCTCGGTCAATATAAAGCAAAGCTAAGCTTTTATATTTTAACATTTACTGCTAAATAATAGCTGTAAATGTAAAAAAAATAAAATTCGTGCTTTACTATACACTACACAGGGCCGTTATAACTTAAATGTTGAAACAACAGCCTTGAATAACAAAACACCAACTCGAAATGACTTCCAAAGAAAATAACTAAACTTTTTTTACCATATATATATTTTTACATAATGTAGGTTATTGCCAAATGAAGTACAGACACTAAGTAAATGACCATAAAAAGTTGTTTTGTATGTGTGCCTATTTCGGTGTAACGACCGCGCAATAACAAGGCGTGGTGAAAATTGCGATAGAAGTTTGGATTGTATTTAACGAGAACTTCCAGAAAGTCTTTCATATATGACTTATATTTTAGACTACTTGCTCCCACGACTGTGTCTGCTTGAGAAAGTAAATATTAAGAATTATTGAAAATCATAATTTGTCCTGCCACTTTTCTTAGATTTAAAGTTCGATCAATATTTTTTAATAAGCCGGTTGGGATAAAAACACTAAATCTTAAGGAAAGTTTATCAAAATACAGTAGTAGCTGTTATTGCTGCATTTAAATTGATGAAGCTTTTTTTAAGATTAGTGTGCACGAACACACGGACAAAAAGAGACAAAAAGATTTGTTTAATTTATAAATCTGTTTTGGGTTCTATAACTTTCATAAATGCCGCCAATATTAGTTTTTCTTTTATATTTTCTACGTACAGACAACAATTTGCTACATGTTTTTTTATATATACATATGTACCTAGATTTACTTTACCACTTGTGTTCGATAACTAATTTGATACCACAGTAACTTACGATATTTTTTTTTCTCTGAAGTATTTATAGTTGATTTGTTTGGTTATAAGATTATTAGTACAGATAGTTCGTACATTGCTTCGCAGCTTAATCTTGATTAGTGATTGTGTTTATCAACAGCCATATTTTTTTCAATTAAATGTAAAAAAATCTGACTATATGGATTGAATTTCAACTGGATATCTCCAAGCGTCCCTGAGATAAAGACTCTTGACATACAGATAGATAGACAGACGGACAACAACATAATTTTATAAAGGTTCCTTTTTTCCTTAAAAGGTATGGAATCTTAAAAACACTAGGAGTATAATTGGTCAACACTGCACAGTGAGACATACACTGTAATCTTGATGTAAATGAGTTGGAACACCACTCAAAATTAATTATGAATCAGACCGCTCAGAATTAGTTTGCTAAGTAACCAAAGTAGACCGTTGAGTTTCGCCACATAGTTCTCGAATTCAAGCGGAAAATAGAGAATGGAGTGTCTCGTCTCTAATTTTTTTCTTTCTCTCTATACAAGACAGAATTTCTTTCTCTCTACAGCGTTGAGTAGAAAAAAAAGTAACACTACATTTGATTAACGTAAAAAACATGTTGAGATATAGTTACCTAAATAGTAAATTTAAGATAAATATCTGTAATATTAACTTAAAGAACACGCAATTTCTTTAGTTGTATACTGAACTCATATAATTAATTATGGTACAAGCCACGTACGTGCATTGCAACTAATCAAGTTGATGCAGACCTCTGGGTAGACGTAAAACAACCAACTAAATGCATTTTACAGCACTAAGCTTTTTCTTAATGAAGGAATATCCGATAGCCTTTTGCAGCACCAAGAAATTTAATTAGTTTTTCCATTGTTTTTCCACGCTTCCATCCTGTAAATATATTTCATATATTTCTGTGATATTTTGCAAAAACGTTGAACTCCTTCTCATTTTTGAAGTCAGTTAAAAATTAAAATTGGTGTTATTATTTTTAACATTACTATAACCTTTTTAAAAAACGAAGTCACTTAAAAAAAGACCAAACCAGTGAAACACTGCCCACAGAAACTTGTATCTACAAAGATGTTTTCAAGTTTATTCGGTCAATCAGTCAGTCATTTGAATTTAGTACAACATAAAATTTTGTATCATATACCGAAGTGTCTTCATCCCTAAAAATATATAATAGAGCAAATCCTGAGGCACTTAATATTGAACAATGTCAGTTTACGTTGTCATAAACATAATCCACGAGATTGCCTCAGACGATAAAGTTAATAAAATTTCTATTTCCAATATTCAATACCTTTGTTCGGCGATCCTTATTATATACGAAGCCTTCCAAAACTTATTCATAAATATAATGTGCTATCAAAACTTTATATCAAAGCTATCAATAACGTAGTCGATTGTTGTATAAGTATTTATACTTATAACCCGGTAACTTTGAGTTTTTGCTAAGATATAATACCCTGTCTTTGATATTCGCTTATTAAAATATTTAAGTTTTTTTTTATCTAGGAAAGGCAGAATTTAATTGATAAGACGAAGAAAATCTACTCGTACATCACTATCATCGATCTACAACAAGGAAATGAGAACATTTTTCAGTCAACGCATAGATTATGAAAATAAAAGTGTAATTCTTTTACTAAGTAAACTGTAATGTAATGAAACATGGACGACACTACGTTTTCAAGTATTACTACTGAGTCTCAGGCCTGTATTTAAGTTCTCGCTCTCAAGTTTGAGATCGATCTTAAACGAAAACTACACTAGATTTCTGTACTATCGAGTATAGTCATTATACGAAATTTTGCGGATTATTTCTTTCAATTTAAAGTTTACGAAGTTGTACAATGAACCCAACATAAAAAAATGCTATGTGAATATTATTGTTAAATTATGGTATTGAGGTATGTAATATGAGCTAGTTATCTTTATCAGCTTCACTCTGTATGGCAGAGAAGTAAGACACTCCGTTCCCCACTTTCTGCCAAACTCTGGAGGCATTGCGTGTTAAGTGGCAGAACTTAACGCCGCGCTTTGATGAGCTAGTTAAACTGTATTTTATGAGCTAGTTAAACTGAAACCGTTAACCGTTAACCGTTATATGAAACTATATGATGTATTTCATACTTTTGCTTAAGGTTGTTATTGAGTTTGAATACCACTGTGTGGAAGTTGGTAAAACTAAAGTTGTGTAAACTAAATAAATTATAAGTTATTTATTAATTGATTATTTATTTTATTGAATATTATTATTATATCTAAATATTTATTAAGTAGCTAAAATGAAAATTAGACTGTAAATTTAAAGTAAGACACCCAATTAATTCTTCATCGCAATTCTCAATTTATTTTTAACATATTTAAGCGTGCAGAGTTGCTTTTTTGGTAATGACGTTTAATTTACTTGAAGCATCCATAATATAATTTATATTAAATCCTTTCTTCGTGAAATTAACTTTATATTTATATTATATTATAAGGTTATATTTATATTATTTTATAAATATAACATAAATAAGAGGCCCGTTGGACCAGCAAGGGCACGAGCGTGTGACTGTAAATGCAATAGTTGTGGGTTCTATTCCCACTCGAGGAAATGAAATATTTTCATTTCCTTGCTCTGTATACGAGGTAAGGCGCGGCGTTAAGTTCTGCCACCTAATATGTAATGTCTTAAAAATGGACAAAGCATTGAGAACGGAGTATCTTCATATTAAGACTCTTTGCCTAACCTGCAATGTGGGAAAACATAAAGTTGCAGAAAAGTAAATCATTAATATTCGTATATAATTAATTTAGCGGCTTCTTGCCAACGTATGATAGGTAAAAAATTCACCAAATTTAAAAGAAAATTTCTAGCAACACAACTTTAGAAACCGCATTGAGTTTCTTATACTATCTCATGTATTCTACTTACATACAAAAGAAGGGATTATCTGAATGTTTCAGCTTAGCAGTTAATATTTTATTACAATTCTTTATTAACTCTTAATACTTATCTATAATATTTTATTTTAATTGACATACATACAGACATTGTAAGTCGAAGCAGAGCTGAGGAGGATTATAGCTCTAATTCTACTAAACTATTTTAACCGGATTTTGTGAGGCCGGCCGTGGCGCAGCGGCACGACTGACTGCACTTGTGACTGCAAAACGGACTGGTTGTGGGTTCGATGAGATGAAATATTGACTTAAATTTATATTTCCATTTCTTCGCTCTGGTGTCGAGGTTAAGCGCGGCGTTGAGTTCTGCCACTCAACACGCAATGCCTCCAGAATTCGGCAGAAAGTGGGGAACGGAGTGTCTTAACACTAGGTTCCCTCTGCCTACCCTGCTGTGTGCGGGATACAGCGTGAAGCTGATTTGATTTGATTTGATTTTTTTTAAAATATTTAAATGCAGTCCCTCCTGTATTATATTATGTAACATAAATATTAATTTTGCTTTCAACTCTCCATACATTTGGTACGGAATGCGCATTTGACTGATGATGAGAGCACGTAGCGCGAGTGCCAGGAAATTGTTTGCTATTCATAAACAGTCTCTTCTCTTGAAAGCACTCAAAATCTAAATGCGACATAAATTAAGTGAACTACTTTTTTCATTACAACTGCTAGCTTTTGTACTGTCAAATGTTGAAGAGTTATAATAAAAAACAAGACTTTATGTAAAAGTTTTGAGTAAATAGAAAAAATTACTTAGTGCTTTTTTTACTTTAAGTTTGTTTTTATATGCATATAATATATTTCTTACTGGAAAACACTAACAAAACATTTTGAATAACGTCGAAAGTACCTGCATATAAATAGTTTAGGGCCAGTGGTGGCGCAGGGGCACAAGCGGGTGACTGTAAACACGACAGTTTATGGATTCGATACCCACTTGAGGAAATGAAATATTTAATATTTTTATTTTTCGCTCTAGTGTCAAGGCAAAAGCGCTTAGTTGAGTTCCACCACTCAACACACAATGCCTTGGTCGGAAAGTAGTGAACGGAGTGTCTTAATACTAGGTTACATCTGTATGTATATATGTGAAATACAGCGTGAAGCTGAAACAAAAATTATAAACGCACCTTAATCGTGCTAAATAATATGAAAATGAACAAAATTTTATTTAAATAACAAATTAGAATTTTATCATTACTAAACACGAAATAAAGTTCCAAGTCGGATCAATTTAATCAACGTTTTTTTTATTACTAGCACCAAAGGCTGGAATTTGGCTCATTAGGTTCTTTATCTCTTTGACTTGTTTCGTTGGAATTCGATATTGCCATGTTCACCTCTTTACACAAGGGTTTAATTGAATTCTATGTGAGCTTTGTATTTGGAATTGCTTATATGTTAACCGTTAGCGATTAGTTAACTTAAAATTGTATTATGATCCATTATTGAAATTGTACAAAAAAAATTGTTTAATATTTTTTGTCTCTTTATTTATGTCAAGTTAGACAAAGTTACTGGTAATCGAAAGAAATAAAAAAAGACGGAAGATAAGATCACTATAAATGATAAGATATTAGATACTAATATTATAAAAAAGTCAAGAGTTTCTTTGGCTGAACGTGAAACTAATGGTCTGAGTTAAAAAAAACCAGACAAGCGCGAGTCGGGCTCGCTGAACGAGAGTTCCGTTCAAATACTGGAGGTCTCGAGCTTTTTCTGAAATTCAAGCTTAGCTCAGTCAAAGCCACCTTTCATCTGATACCTCATTTGAAGTAGCGGCTTTAATACCAAATTTTAAGGCTATTATTTTTTAAGGTTTAACCAGAAATGTATAATTTTCAGATTTTTTTCTAAACCAGTACTAGCTTTAGATGCTAGCAACCAAATTCCATAATTCTAGGTTAGCCGGAAATATACCCTATTCATTTTAATTCCCTTTATAATGTCGAAATACGCGTTTTTTGTAATACAAACGGCGATGTTTTTTTAAGTAAATGTAGAAATACGATGTTTTCAGGAAGTAAGGCAACTGTAGATCTGAGTATATGGCTTAAATTGCGACTCGATATCTCCAAGCTTTCCTGAAATAAAGGCTCTTGACAGACAGGCAGATATTCAGACAGACAAAAGGACGGACACTAAGATCACTTTGGATCTTATAAGTGTTTCTTTTTTCTGTACGTTACGTACGGACGAAGTCGTAGGTAATTCGTAGTGTTAGTGTAATTGGATAAGGACATGCAATTATGCTACTGTAGTTAATAGTTACTGTACTTGATGATTATAGCACGAAAATTGATTTGCGAAATAGCATTGAATTCTGTATTGAATTTGGCATGACGGTAAATTCCACCACTTTGGACGGTTGAGAGATGCAAAATTAACTGTTCTATATAAATGTTTTTGAACTATGTATTTTTTATTTACAAATTATCTCTATATATAATAAAATAGTAAAAATATTTTGTCTGTACATTTAGTATTTTTGACTGAAATGGATAGAGAGACACTTATAAAGAATAATAGAAAGCAAAAATATATATTTTTTAATTTCTTGTCTATCTGTATCAATATTGGTCGTATTTTTTAATTCAAAACAATCAAAAACCCTTATAGAAATTACGAAAATAAAGTAAAAATATCGTATATTATAGTTGTCACCAATTCTATTAATCAAATCAATAATCATGTAGTTCAAGCGGGTGAAGCCGCGGACGGGCCGCTAGTATAATCTAATACTTATAAAGGATTAATTTACTTATGAAACATTTTCCTTCCTACACTTTAGCAATTTACACAAGAATATTTACTACAACTAACGAATTATAAAAACGCATTAAGATTTTTTGTTACACAGTGTACACTCCCTCATCTAATGTTAAGATACTCCGTTTCCCACTTACAATTTTATGATATTCCATTTTTTATAGTTATTGAATACTTATGTATAATATATATCCAAAACAAATGTTGCACTGTATTAAAAGTCTTTATTAGGTTCATGATGTAATCCAGCACATAGTAGGTAGACAAAAGGAGCTTGGGTACCTAGTGTCAAGACACTCCGTTCAACATTAAAACCCTTCCGTTCCTTACTTTCCGCCGAATTCCTGAGGCATTGCATATTGAGTGGCGAAACTCAACGCCCGGACCATTTTATTTATATAGGCAAATGACAATCTCAATTTAAATATTTTTGAAATGCTCTTCATTCCAGTATATAGAATTTAATATACACAAATAGATTTCTTTATGGATACTTAAATTTATATTCACATAGTATCACCCTACCAAGCTCAAACGTTATCGATGAAACGACAAATTGCATCGGCATTCCTTTGTACGGAAATATGGTAGGTAGAGCACCTACATCCTACATACATATACTTCCAATGTAGACTGCATCCCTAAACGACTATGCTTTCCATTATAACGTTGACAATATTTATATTAACATAAAATATTTGCTTATATCCGAGTATAGAATAAGAAAAGTATTAGTACTAATAACAAGATTTGTTTTGAGGCCGTCGTGGTATTGTGAAATAACGTCTAACTGATTTGATTTGATTGAAAAGTCAACTACAGTACCCCGTATTGTAGTTGACTCTTATTAAATGAGTTATTTATATTCCCTCAAACTCCGCCTTAATTTCGGGTATAATATAAAATCTCTATATTATAAATGATAATAAGTGGTAGGAGAAGCAGAGGGATGCCTTGGTGAGCCTTTGAAATCATAATATCGATGATACTTGAGGTCACTTAAAAATGAAATAATAAAAAAGGCATGTATGTCCGGGTTGTCAGTGGAGTAGTAGAGGAGGCGAAAGAGGTGCATATCTCTGTGAAACTCAATGTCTCTCGGTCGATAAATAGGAAAATAGCTTCCAGAAGATGTTTTTTAGTTTAAATGCCAATGCATACTAAAAATACTGTACATTTATATATTCTATATGCAAAATGTTGAGCGAAGGTCGTGATGTATAGATACTATAAAAGTGTGGAGCACTATTAGAGTTATTGGCGTACGTGACGGCTTGCCTTAGATCGAGTGAACGTGCTTGTCTCGCCACTTAGCTTAGATAAATAGAAACTTTAAAGAAAAGTGAGATACATTACATATTAAAAATAAAACAAAAAATAATTTAAAAAAGCAACAAGCAAAGCTACAGGCAATAGGTTGTTGTAAAATGAGAGAAGTGGCTAATAAAGCGCTGTGTACACTAGACCTGCCTTTCTTATTACGAGTAAGTAGGGTAAAGATAATAGATTAGGTCCGTTGTAATGAATGTTGTACACAGCTAGTTGATGTAGGGGGTTGATGTAAGGATAGGGGCAAAGAATGAAAGATGTTTTTCCAAATATTTGATCCCGATAATATTTCTCGATTCAAGCGCTGAAATAACTTATAGAAATGCAAATAATATCCGCTATGAAGTATAAAAATTCCGATAAATCAGTACCACTCATTATTCCCACCCTAAAAGTAACCTGGACCACCCATTGGGCCTCAATATTAAATCCTGTAATATTTTTAGGTGTATCGTACTAGAACAAACTGTAGCATCTTTTTATGGACTGTTTTGTTAATTTTAAACCCTTAAAATTAAATAAATTCAATTTGTTCTAAAGATCTCATTTTAAAATTTGAACGACTGAATAATGTAAATTTAAATAGGTACTGTTTTGATTGGTTGAATATTTGTAAATAATATATCACTTCACTTTTTTTTTCAAAAATATTACATGGCTAGCACTCCAAAAAAAATCTATCTCTATTTATACATTACAGATAAACAAATTGCACCTTATTCAACCTAGTTTATTCTGTACTCCAAGTTCATAGTTAAATTTAGGCATCGTTCAACGAAAGATACTAGGATATTCATGTAAGGGTATGGAATGTCAATATGGGAGGATTTATGTGAATACATAACAGCGGGCAGCTTTGCAAAATTGGGTAACAGTTTCTTATACTACATAAACATTTATAGTAATATATATCTGTTCGAAAATTCCAAGGTCATTTTGTGCTGCAATTGATAAATGTTAGAATGAGTGATGGTCATATGTTCAATACTGTACTAGAATAGAGCTTGTTTTAATTCGTTTTTTTGTTGTTTCAATTGGACAAATTAAGATTAAGTACTTTGACGCATCATTATTAAATCCATTCAATTATTTGACGTAATTATAACAAATGTCAGATATTTTTTTTTATAAATATAAAAAAATGTTTCAATGAGTGAGGCATATCAAGCGTTTATTAAATATTCATATTTAATAAATATCATCTTAAAAACTAACCAAGAGCAAAGCGAACTCGCATATGAAGGGTTTCGTAGCAGCAATTATAACCCACCAATTGTATTCTTTAATTATTTCTTTAAAAGTTACGAAATCAATTTTATTCAAACGAATTTTCGTTTGAAGTTTACATTGAATTCTATATATATCCCAATCTTTTTTACAGTTTTCTCCTCCGTGGTTCAAAAATTATAGTAGGAGAACACACATTTTTACCAATATAAAAATAAATATGTCACAAAGTATTGGTATAATCAAAAAACTTTCTTAGAAACCTACATTTAGAATGTATGAATTTGAAAAATTAAATTATTGTAGGCCGAAGTATTCCATAAATGTATGGAGTTCAAAAATAAATAAATTGAATAAATTAGCTTCACGCTGTATCCCGCACACAGCAGGGTAGGCAGAGGGAACCTAGTGTTAAGACACTCCGTTTCCCACTTTCTGCCGAATTCTGGAGGCATTGCGTGCTGAGTGGCAGAACTCAACGCCGCGCTTAACCTCGACACCAGAGCGAAGAAATGGAAATATAAATTTAAGTAAATATTTCATCTCCTCGAGTGGGGATCGAACCCACAACCAGTCGGTTTTGCAGTCACACCTCGTGCCGCTGCGCCACGACCGGCCTCTTCAAAATTATACTACATAATTTTATAGCAGTTCATAAAATATAGCTAGTTTCAAAATTTAAGCCATCCACTCTCCGAGTAAAATAACTGTAACATACAGACGGGCGAACAGACGGACATGACGAAATTATAAAGATACAGTTGCAATTTCGCTACGGAACCCTAAAAATTATCAATGTTAAAATGTATACAAATTTTCGGTTAAGACCAAATAATTAAAAAAAGAACAAATATAACTTCTTAATTATAATTAAAATAAAGCATCATTAAGTTATATTCATTAAGGTATATTGTTAAGGAAAATTTTTAAGATGGACGATTCTAATTACAAGGCAATTTACAATAAAACCCCTGACGAAAATTTACGAGCCAGTCGAGGAAAATGGATAATTTTACTGGGATTCATTTGCATTTTAAACAATTTATTACTGTCCCATTGGAAGGGTTTACGTCGAACAGATTTTGATGTGGCATTCATTCATATTTTCTTTTATATTTTCAAGTAAAATTTTCTTTTATCAAATAATTTTCATAAAAATTTAAGCACAATGCATTTCCGGTGTAATAAGGAAATAAAAATCAAAAGCGAAGAACGGAACTAAAAAGGCTGTTATTATTTTTAAGATAAAATAAAATATAAACTTCCTTCACTTTGCAACCAGAACTGTATTTCGAAACTTATTTTTTCAACTTATACGTGAACAAATCACAATAACAATATAAAGTAAAGGGGAAGCATCCAGTTACGGTAATGAATCCCAAATAAAAGAAGTCAGTCTTGCTAATGGACTGTACGGAGCTTTTAGCTTAAGAGGGCGAGACGCAAACAACGTACGACTTTGACCTTTAGGCCTAGCCCTTTTACCTAGATTTGCAATCTATCGGCCGTCAAAAATGTGGATGTCTTATCGAATTTATTGTGTTAATCTACCTTAAGGTAAGGGAATCGGTTTATTTTTTTGAGTGTTATTATGAATATGACAATAAATGGGTATAAAATGTTTTTTAATCATAACTATGTAGTGGAACAATTGGAAAGTGCTTTACTGTTAGAAGTAGTATAAGATACGATATGGCAACTTTCACAGAATGGCATTAGGTCCTGCCACTTCGTAACCTGTGCAGGACATGCTTGCAAAAGTTCCTCCGTTTCTAGAATTTAACATATAAAAAAAAGTTACAAACACATTTGCTTGCCCTGCTCATAAAACTATTGTAAAAATTTAAATATTTTATATATCCACAATTTTATATGTACATAGGTAAGTTAAGACTGACTTAAGATTTAGTTGGAACTATTTTAACCTGATTAATCGCGTGTATTTGTATTATACATTTTTGGAATCCCGACCTGTGACCTTTTCATTTGTTTTAATTTAAAATGTGTAATACTCGTGAAAATAAAAGAACTTAGTAAGATTTAGTTAGCTTCAATTCAAATTCAATACTGTAGTATTGAATTTGAATTCAATTATTTTTTATTCTGATGTGCAGATAAATCTCACAATTTCAGTGCCCATCTGTGTGATTTAAATGTTTAACAGATATTAATAAAATTTATAACGAAGACCGAATTGTTACACGGAGGTTGCGTTTCATAGTGGAAATTTAAGTGGACCCAGCATAAAACGGTTGGTATATTTTGGAAAAATATTGAAATTGTTACGTAAGTTATGACAAAAAATAAGTGAACATAGACTTTAAAGTTTAAAATTTGTTCTTTAAACAATATTTATACTATGATAATTAGAATAGTACTTATAATAAATTTCTATTTAATTAAATATTTGATATTTTCAATTCTTCGCTCTGGTGTCGGGACAAAGCGCGTTAAGTTCCGCCACATAACAAGTAATACTTTCAGAAATCGGCGTTCCTCTGCGTAGCCTACTGTGTGCGGGATAAAACGTGAAGTCAGAAAAAAAAGCGAATTAAAATTTTACTCTTGGCTAGTAAATATAGCATCAATATAATTAATAACATACGTAGCTAGGTATATTTGGATATTTAGATTTGGCTCGTGGGATATTTTAAAAATATTTTGGCGATATCAAAAGAAAAACACTAAAACGATTAGACAAATAGTAAACATGTTCGTTTTGTTTTCTATCTATAGATGTATCTACTAACCAATAAACCTACAGATTTCAGGTCAATAATGCGTTATAACATATATTTCATGTTATCTTTTAGGCTGTCGGCGGTCGGGTCGTTGCTATTAAATCATTATTGTCAGCGCTATCTGTAATGAAACCAATTTGATAACTTTTGAAGTCTGTTGGTCCAGCTTTATAGAATGTAATTAAAAAATATGTGTACTTAATATTATAAAGTAAAAGTTTGTTTTGCGTTGTATATTCCATTTATCGAGGAATAAGCTTAATTATATTACTTTAGTGCCAGTCGTGGCGGAAGTGCACAAACGTGTGGCTGTAGTTTACAGGTTGTAGATTCAATTTCCACACGAACAACTTAAAAATTTAATATATTCTTTTTCTTCGTTCTAGGGACCGAGACAAAACGCGGCCTTGACTACCGCCATTCGACACGCAATGCCTCCAGATTTCGACGGAAAGTGGGTGGGTGGAGTGGGAATAGAGTGTTTTTACACTACCCTCCTGCCTACCCTGCCACATGCGGGATACATCGTGAAGTTAAAAAAATCATCAGTTTAATCGTTTGAATGTAACTCACTGTACCTTTCAGATATGAGTGTATATTAAGATATTTGTCAGGGAAGACCATGAATTTAGTTCCGAACTGATGTTTTCAAATTTTTTAGATTACATTTATTGTTGGTATAAATACTGAGGTGGGCACCAGATATTAACTGGTCAAGAATAAAGCATTGTGTACCAACAACTGTTGTTTTACTAATATTAAATATTCTATTCAATATACAACTTCAATTATAGTTTACATTTAGTAATCAGGAAGTAATTGCGCTGAACTATAACAAAAATTATTAACTGAGTCCCGCTCCGTTCAAATTTTTATACGTTTTCTAAATAACTATTATTAACCAAGCTTGTATAAAATAAGACCTTCGACATTTTGTTTGCTTGAATGGTATTAAAAAAAATATTTAGAAAACACATTTATTAGAATTCCAATGCTTAAAAATTAAATAATAACAATGTATTTCTGATTAGGTAGTCAAAAAAAATATTATAATTGGATAAATGCTTAGGTATCAGTGTGTCAATGTTATGATAAAATTTATATACATAAAAAAATTAAATCACTTTCACGCTGTATCAAGCACACAGCAGGATAGGCAGAGGGAACCTAGTGTTAAGACACTCTGTTCCCCACTTTCCGCCAAGTTCTGTCATATACATTAATTAATAAACAATCACATTAAAGTGAAATAAATGTCCATGAAGTGAATATAATTTAACATTAAATACTAGCGACCTAAACGCGGCTTCGCTCGCTCAAAGTTATCTTTATCATTTTATTCATGATAGATTATCTACACAAAATTTCTACATAGATTGCAGTCCATGTGTTATTCTGAGGTATAAGCTATATTTCCTTAATGTTTCATCTAAATCCGTTTAGTAGTTTTTGCGTGAAAGTGGAACAAACATCCAATGGCATGAATTGAGCAGTAGCATAACGTATTACAATTTAAGTACAATTTAATACTTAAAAAAACTTCTTTAAAATTGATCCTTATTATGAACGAAATATATTTTTATATATAATATGTAAAATATAAAATTTAAAATTGTAATATTTTTGTTAAAGTATAACAACACTAAGAAAAGTACATTATGAGAATATATTTACAATATATAAGTAATAGGGATGTGTAACGATAGATTAAAATTTATTTTATTATATTATTATCGTATTTATTTATTTGTTAACTAATTAAAACATGTTATCTTTAAGGAACTTCTCTAGCGCATGATAGAAATGCATCCATACGCCGTTTAGGTTGTGATCTTCGTCAGTGTAACTCTGAAACAAATATTATTTTATATTAATAAAAACTAGGCTAGTCTAAAACTAGTTGTGGCGCAGGGGCACAAGGTGTGCCTGTAAGCGCGACTGGTTGTAGGTTCGATTCTCACTCGAGAAAATGAAATATTTATATTTTCATTTCTGATGTCGAGGCAAAGCGCGGCGTTGAGTTCCGACACTCAACACGCAATACCTCTAGAATTCGGCGGATTGTGGGGAACGAAGTGTCTTAACACTAGGTGACCCCTGCCTACACACCAGTGTATGAGGGGGACACAGC